>JAFEMH010002248.1:0-362051 GCA_022495995.1 Adenophora triphylla var. japonica | reverse complement strand
CTCAATTTCTTCACGCCTGGGCTATGCTAAGCTGCTTCTCCTGTGTTCTCCCGTGACGCCTCTTCAAGACGGGGCTTCTATAGTCATCTTTTGGGGTCCACATCGGGTTCTTCACTACGAGAAAGCATTCGATCTTTTATCGATTATTTTCGTGGATCGCTTTGCATTACCAATCAGATGTGGGGATTCTGCTAATTATGTCTAATCACAACGAGGTTATACAGATCGGGACTTCGCCAAGTCACTTCTTCAAAATCTCGACTTTGCCTACTCGCCTTTTCAAACCAAGGCTTACTGAATAGGATCCTGGCTTTGTCGAGCCGGTCCTTTCGACTCGAATTTTATCAAGAAAGGTCTAGTCACATCAACAACTAGATTTTCACCTTCGTAACTGGGTACATAAGCAGCCTTCCCGTAGCATCGGAATTTAAGATCCTGGGTTTCTCCCGGCATTAGCAATTTCATCAAATCATTCTCCGAACAAGGTTTTTTGACACTTAAGTTTTCACAAATTTCTCACTCCAAATGAAAGAGGTTTCAGAATACACCTGACTGGATTTTGATTTCTCTAGAGCCCTCGTTCGCATCGCCCTTCAAATGTCGACCAAGATCGAGAGAGAAAATTTCAACCAAGACCCGGATCCAAATCCAATCTCGATGTCAAAATTGAGGTCCATGTGATACCGAACCTCATTAACAACCGCCGTTTAAATCGCGATCGAGGGCTCTAACCCCTTACTTGCCTTCAAAATCTGTTCCAAACAAGCCTCCCAAACACATACATCCCACATCCCCTCTCATCACCACGCATCCCTCACCAAAAATCTCCCCAGTCGGCTCATGTAGCATGCGCAAGAAACTTGGAATCAATAGAACAATCCTAAGTGATCAAAGACATCATAAATCATAATTTCCTCGCCAAAAGCTTAGGCAAAGCGCATCTCCAAAAGCAAGTAAATGCATCATCTCAAGCGAACATATGCAGCGATACTCTCATAATCATTTTTTGGTTCTATGCAATGACTCGTCATCATGAATGTCATTCATATGCATCTTCCCTCTCTACTAACAAATGCAAAGAAATCGCCAACAAAGCACCGCCCCACGAACGGGGTAATCCAACAACTTCTTCATCACCACTCGCCCGTAGCTTCGCTCCTTCCGCATAGCCTACAAGTAAGCTACAAAGACACGTACGAAAGCATATCTTAGTTTCAACTACTTCTTCTAAAGAACATTATCATCAAACCTCGGGTGACTCCCAAAAACAAATTTCCATGTAAATTTTGGGCGACTTCCCTAAAATAGTCAATCCTCTGGTGACTTCTCCTAAAATAGTCAATCTCTCTGACGACTTCCCTAAAATAGTCAATCTCGCGACTTCCCCTAAAATAGTCAAAATTCGAGCGACTTCCCTTAAAAATAGTCAATCTTCGGGTGACTTCCCTAAAATAGTCAATCTTTGCCACCTTCCTAAAAATAGTCAATCTTTCTAGTGACTTCCTAAAATAGTCAATCTCTCAGCAACTTCCCCTAAAATAGTCAATCTTCTAATGACTTCCCTAAAAACAAATAAATCCTCTGTGTGACTCCCAAAACAACCAAACCCTGGTGACTCCCAACATCAAACTGGGTGACTCCCAATACAAGCCAAACCTCTAGTAACTCCCAAATGCAAATAACTCGCGACTCCCCTTAAAGAATGGGCCAATCTGGGTACAAAGCTCCGCGCCTCTCGTTATCGCCACCTCACAAACTACGCCCAAAGTTTGATTCCCATTCGGGATACGTGGGTAGCTCTCTACCATAGGTCCAGCCACTTGACCAACACGGCCACCCTTTTCCCGATAGTTCTCGTAAGCTCCGAATCTTCCCCAATGAGAACACCTTCAAATTGTCTCCTCAGTACAAAACCTCGCCTAGTTCATACTCCCGAACCAGTCCCCCTTTAGGTCCCCACTTAGGTTCATACTCCTGAACTAAGCCCCCATTTAGGTTCATACTCCTGAACTAAATCTCAAACTTAGGTTCATACTCCTGAACTGAGTCCTCATTTAGGTTCATACTCCTGAACAAAATCTCAAACTTAGGTTCATACTCCTGAACTGAGTCTCCATTTAGGTTCATACTCCTGAACCAAACCTCAACTTAGGTTCATACTCCTGAACTAAGTCTCCATTTAGGTTCATACTCCTGAACCAAACCTCAACTTAGGTTCATACTCCTGAACTAAGTCTCCATTTAGGTTCATACTCCTGAACCAAACCTCAACTTAGGTTCATACTACTGAACTAAGTCTCCATTTAGGTTCATACTCCTGAACCAAACCTCATCTTAGGTTCATACTCCTGAACTAAGTCTCCATTTAGGTTCATACTCCTGAACCAAACCTCAACTTAGTCCCCATTTAGGTTCATACTCCTGAACCAAACCTCAACTTAGGTTCATACTCCTGAACTAAGTCTCCATTTAGGTTCATACTCCCGAACTAAACCTCAACTTAGGTTCATACCCGACAAAAAGTTAACGAATCCCATTTCTTCTCATTTTCACTAATCGGCAAAGAAACGTAAGTCCGATTTCTCCAAATAAAGATAACGGAATTCCGTTTCTTTCCTCATTATCATCAACTATAGAAACGTAAGTCCGATTTCTCCAACGAAAGTTAACGGAATCCCGTTTCTTTCCTCATTATCATCAACGGCAAGAAACGTAAGTCCGATTTCCAAATAAAGATAACTAACTCCCGTTTCTTTCCTCATTATCATCAATGACAAGAAAAACGTAAGTCCGATTTCTCCAACGAAAGTTAACTAATCCCGTTTCTTTCCTCATTATCATCAACGACAAGAAACGTAAGTCCGATTTCTTCAACGAAAGCTAATGGAATCCCGCTCCCAAAGCTAGTCGAACTACGATCGGCTTGATTCCTCTTAAGGATACGTAGGTAGCCTACCATAGGTCCAGCCACTCGACCAAAACGGTCATCCCCTTCTCCGACAGCAAACGTAAGACCGACCCCTTCAAATGAAGTCCACCAAAGGACCATCAATCCCAAATCTTTAAGGTTCGAGGCACCTAAAATGCCATCATCAAGGTCCGAGGCACCTAAAATGCCATCTTCAAGGTTCGAGGCACCTAAAACGTCATCATCAAGGTCCGAGGCACCTAAAATGCCATCTTCAAGGTTCGAGGCACCTAAAACGCCATCATTAGCAAGGTCTGAGGCACCTAAAATGCCATCATTACCAGGTTGACGCCTCAAAATAGTCACTCCAGGGTCAACATCGAAAGACTCGAACTACGACTGGCTTGATTCCTCTTAAGGATACGTAGGTAGCCTACCATTAGGTTCAGCCATCAGACCAAAATGGTCATTCCTTTCCCCAGCAGAGCGGATATACAACTCTAGCCATCAGACCAAAACGGTCATGTCCTATCCCCACAGAAGTTTCTTTCAAAGAACCGACCGCGTAACTCGTCACTGTGTTGACATCCTAAACAAATACTCCAGTGGTCAAAGACCCGAACTACGATCGCTTGATTCCTCTTAAGGATACGTAGGTAGCCTATCACCAGTCCAGCCATCCGACCAATTTGGTCACCCCTTGTCAAATATGGAGCCTTATTTTATCGACGACCCCCGCTTCCTTCGGGCAAGCGCCGTCGCCGAGGGGCTACCGTAAGTGCTCCAATTTGAGCCGTTAGTATTTTTGTTAGAAAACTAACGAAAGCTTCCACAAACTCCACCAAACCCTAACTTTTCTAACTAGTTAAGGGTATTTTGGGGATTACTATTCGAGGATGGACAAGTGAAGGAATCTCACAAAAGATGAATTTCCTAACCGGAAGCCGCCGGAACTACGCCACTTGCTTGTCAACAAAATATTCCTCTTGTCCAAAGCCTGGAGCAAAGATTTAATGAACAAAGGCATGCCGCCGAATGGATCCGCGCGACATGTTTGTCTCTCCTAGTTGCCTATAAATTGAACCCTTCTTTCTCGGTTTAGACAACACAATTTACTCATGTAAGCTATTCTCTCAAGGAAATGCAGAGAAAACAAAGGGAATCCTTAGATTGCCACCATTTTCTCTTGAGTCTTTCCCAATCTCACCCAAAACACTCTCAAATCATTCTTAAACACATAAAGCTCAAGCTTAAATCACCACTAAAGAGGAGGATTAGAGAGAAAACATAGAGGACTTAAGTGTTATCTACTTATTTTCTCTTTGACCATCTCTATCAACAAACACTAAACACTCTTAAGCCTTGAATCCATTCAAACACAAATCCAAACACTAAATCTTGATACTCCTCAAGTCAAACCCCAAACACAAAGAAAATAGGGTACATCACACCAGGGTTCTCTTTCACTGGAGAGGGGGCACTGTTCTGTTGACGCAGTATCTGAACTGGTACGAAGAGTGTATAGGGGAGACACAGATGGCTATCTTGTGGAGACGGGATGAGCTGTTGGGTGCTGGCTACCTTGACAGCTCGACCTTGAGGAGGACTGAAGCGGGAGCTAACCCTCAGAATCGCACTGGGAATGACATGGCTGACTATGAGGCAAATGCTGATCGGGAGGCCAATTAAAGCATGGTCATGATGGCTCGAAGCGAGGCAGCTCGAGACAGAGCTAGGGAAAGGGCTGCGTTGACGACTGTGCTTCGATCGAGGCGTCGAGAAGGGTCATTGAGCCAGGTAGAAGGACTACCGGAATATTCCCTGTGAAGGTGAAGAATACTCGCCGTGGAAAAGGGAAGGAGAAGAAGGATGAAGAACCAAGTACGAGAAACTAGGTTGACCTTGCTGTCCAGAGTATCCACCTATTGTAATTGCAGACACATTAACGGCTTGTACTCATCAAAGATTGTTTTAACCGTAATGAATTTGTAGGTTAAATGAAAAGAGTTTTTCGAAACACAAGCAATTGATGCTTATTGTATTTTTTTTAGACCGAACCAATGATGGCCGCCTACGTTCCCTTTTACAATTGGACTAAGGGGCTCAGGTCACCATAGTTCGACACTTTAGGTGAATTTGAGAAAACAAAGACAAAAGAAGTGCGACTCGTTTTTTACCCGGACCATTAGCTGGAATGTATCCTGGGGTATTACTCTTTTGGCACTTTAATTTTACTGAGGGGTGGTGTATGGGGAAGGATAGTTGACTCGTGCGCTTCCTCAAACGAAGTATCTGGGGAGCTTTCTTCCGTTCACGGGGTTAACGAAAGGGTTTCCGTCCAAGTCTGCTAACTTCATGGCTCCTCCGGAGAAGATTGTTTGTACCGCGAACGGTCCTATCCAGGTAGGCTCCCACTTTCTGAGGGGATTGGTCCGCGTAGGAGGCTTTTCCTTTAGCACCAAGTCGCCTTCTCCGATGTCTCGGATCTTGACTTTATTGTCGAATGCTCGGGCCATTCTCGCTCCGGTAGGCTCGAGTGTGTTCCACGGCTTTCAATCCGCGCTCGTCGAGTAGAGCAAGTTCGTCGCGATGGCTCTATAGCCATTTGACTTCATTGATCCCGTTTTCGAAGAGGACTTGGAGGGATGGAATTTCCAATTCCAGGGGTAACATTGCTTCCATTTCGTAGGTAAGTGCAAACGGAGTCTCCCCAAGTGGCGGTTCGACCGATGTCTCGGTATCCCCGCAGTGCTAAATGTAGCTTTTCGGCCTCCCGACCTCTCGCGGTCATCTTCCCCGATTATCATGGCGAGAGTCTTGTTGGCCGCCTCTACCGCGCCATTGGTTTGTGGTCTCGTAAGGAGAAGATTTGTGACGTGTGACCCCGAATTCGGTCCGAAGTTGGTCACAATCTCCTTCGAAGTGGGTCCCATTGTCGGATATGATCTCGCTGGGCACTCCGTATCGGCACATGATGTTCTCTGATGAACTCACCACCTTTCTTAGAATTCGCAAGACTTGTACGATCTCGGCTTCTACCCATTTGGTGAAGTAGTCGATCGCGACTAAAATGAACTAATGACCATTGCTCCTGGTGGGAGTGATCTCGCCGATGACGTCGATTCCCATGCGACGAAAGGCCATGGCGTAGTCATGCAATAGAGTTCATGAGGAGGGACGTGATTGAGGTTGGAGAACCGTTGACATTTGTTGCAGCCTTCGGACGAACCGGATGCACCGTTTCCATTGATATCCCGTAGTATCCCATACGGAGGGATGATCTCGTGGGCCAATGCTCTGGGCGTTCATGCTGCGGACCGCAGTTCCGCTGTGAACTTCGTTCATTAGCTCGCCGGCTTTTTTTTTGTTTACATATCGAAGGAGGGCCTCTTGGTGGCGCTTCTTGTACAACATACCCCCTGTAATGACGAAATGGGATGCCAGCGTTTTAATGCCATCATGTTTTTGGCTTTGATCCGTTCTTTGTATTTTCCATCTTCATTTCGAAGGAAGCTTCTTCCGTTTGGAGGTACCGGTAAATTTGATTGTACCAGTGGTTCATCGATCGTCTCTTTTTTTGTTTTGATCTCACAAAGAATAGGCGGGTGTTTCCCTGTCTCGCCTATTCTCGAGGGGTTTTACCGCTTTCCATCCGGAATTTCGACAAGAGAGGCGAGGGTTGTCGTGGCGTTCGCGAAGCTGCCTCGTCTCTTGGCAAATAATGAAAAGAGATGTCCTTGAACCGAGCAAAGAGCTCCTCCATGTACGTGTGGTACTTCCGGGAGGCCGTAATCTACCATCTTCCATTTGTTGGACACTTGATTGATGATCAATGCCGAGTCTCCGTACACATACAAGCTTCCGAGATGTTGCGCCGAGGGCGGCTTCCTGCACGGCCGCACAAAGCTTCGTATTCTCGCCGCATTATTGGTTGTTTCAAAATTCAACTTGATGGCTATGGGAGTGTGCTCTGCCCTTGGGATCGTCAAGGAGCATTCCAATACCATTCCCCTTCTTGCTGGGCCGCTCCATCGAAGAAGAGTTGCCAGCGGTTGCGCTGCCGAAAGTGAAAAGATTTCGCTGTCCGGAAATTGCGGATCGTGACCCTTAGGTTCACTGCTTGGGAAGTCCCGCCACCGATCCGCCATGACTCTCGCCTTTGTTGATTTTCTCTCGACCATGTACTTGATGTCGAACTCACCAGAAGAAGAATGACCACTGCTAGTCGCATCGACAGACGGCTTGTCAAAGAGATATCTGACGGGTCCATTTTGGAGACCAGAGCACCGAATGTGACCGCATGTAGTGTTTCGCTTTCCCGACTACCCATACCAAGGCGGTACAAGTTTTCTAATGCCGAGTAGCCGAGTTCACTTCCTTGAAGCTTTCCCGGCCACGAAGTAGATTGCATGCTCAACCTTGGAATCTTTCTCGTTCTTGTACCAAAGATTGCTCCGATTGACGTGTCACATCGTCGATATAGGAGTAGTGGCTTGTCTTCATGTGGCGGGCACATAATTGGGGGATCCACCAAGTAGGTCTTGATTTTCTCGGAAAGTCGCCCTGGCACTCCTATGGCCCTGGGGCTGCTGATGTCGGCATTCTTCTTCATCGCTTGAACATGGGCTCGTAGAGAGATGTTAACCGGTTGATGAAGTTACCGATGTATCAAGTCTTCCCATAAAAATTTTCACTTCGTTAGGTCCGAGGCGGCTTCATGTTGATGATGGCCTTGATTTTCTGGGATCGACTTCGATACCCCTTTTGTAACCACGTACTCCAAGCACTTGCCGCGCTTGACGCCGAAGGTGCACTTTGCAGGTTCAATCTCATGGAGTGCTTTCGAGTCCTGTTGAAGAACTTTCTCGACATCCGTCATGTGCCGCATGTCTCGATCCTCCGGAGTGGATGATCATGTCGTCGACATATACTTCGATTTCCTTGTGAATCATGTCATGGAAGAGGGTCGCAGCCCGCCGGTAAGTAGCCCCGCCGTTCTTCGACCGAACGGCATGACCGTGTAGCAATATGTCCCCACTGGAGTGGTGAAGGCAAGCCTTGGCTTGATCCTCCTGACATTTTGATCCGGTTGTATTCAGCCGAACCCGTCCACGAAGGACTTTACTTTGAAATTTGTCGTGGTGTCGACTCAAAGCATGTCGATGTTAGGCTGGGAAATCATCTTTAGGGCTGGTCTTGTTGAGATCCCGGAAATCCACGCAAAGATCTCGACCTTTCCATTGGCCTTGGTGACCGTCACGATGTTGGAGAGCCAAGTCGGGTACTCAATCACTCGATGAAACCAACTCTGAGCATTTTCTCAATCTCTTTCTTTAACTTGCAAGGACCACTCGGCTTGATCTTGCGCAACTTCCGTTTGATGTGCTCGGATTAGGGATCCAGGGGAATTCTGTGCTCCACGATTGAGGGATCGAGTCCCGGCATGTCCCGGTACGACCAGCGAACACGTCAACATACTCCCTGAGGAGGTCTATCGTGGCTTCTTTTTCTCGCATCGGCGAAGAAACCGCCCACCCGTGTCTCTTTAGGCTCTTGCACCGACCCTGTGTTTACTTTGGTCATAACCTCTTCTAGATTGGGCCCTGGTTGTCCTCTTGGTCAACTACACGCTCGAGAACTTCTCTAATGTATTTGCTCGTTTAATGTGTCTCGCTTCTTTATCAATCGAGTTATTAACGTCTTTTAAGTTGTTTGTTAACTTATCGCTTGTTAAAGTGGCAATGAGAGGATACTCCGAAAGGTTAGACTTTTCATCAACAAGAACGGAAATACATAGTTGGCTACATTATCATAGTCTTCCAAACAGAAGGCCAGCTGGACGACTCGCAGGATCGGACTCGACAAGGACTCGACTCAAAGGGCTCGAGACGGCTTGGTGGAGACGTGGTCGCGGCCTTAGCTCTTGTCTTCCAGCTTCGCCCTCGGCTTGCCCTCGTCCCAGTGAAAGTTACCCAATTCTTCGCTGGCATTGCTGGATGCTTGATGAGGGTGCGGGATCGAGAGGCTTGGCTTCGCCGTCCCAATCATGGCGATCATGCTATTTTCGTGAGCCTGTGTCAATCAGTTTGGCACCTCCACGACTTCTTCAAAAGACTCGTAGAGCCGGTCCACCGAGAGCATCTTCTATGAATTCCCGGTTCCTTCGCTTTGGAGTTACCGTCTCGAATGTGGCCTCGGCGGCCGATCCGAACAATCTGCTTTCCCATGGAGAGTACCCCGAGCCGCTCCTCCAAGTCCGGGATTCCTCAATGTGTACTCGTGCTGGATCGTGGTGGCAGCTGGTCTGTAGAGCCGTGATGTCGAGGAACGCTCCCCTTATCGGATTAGCTTTGAGTCCTCTAAAACGCTGAGGTCCCGTGCTAGCCGTTCCATCCTTTCGTAGTCTCTGCCGACTATCCCTCGGCTTCTTTCTCATCTTCATCGCTTCCACCGTCGGTCCCCTCGCCCCTGCTTGGGGTTTCCGCCGGCTTCTGGCCCCTCGCTCGGGTTGTCTGGTTTCCCCGTCTGGCCCCTCGCCCGCTGTTGGTTCCCTTGGTGAAGTAATGAGCGAGGTTGAAACCGTAAGGCCTGAGGTTGGGTGTGCCGTCTGAGGTTCCTCTTGCGGCCGCCGCTGTGCGGGCGAGCCTTTTGTTTTCCTTGATGTCGCCCGGTGTTGGCACATAGACAAGCCCTCGGACCGTGGTGTGGTCCTCGACTTCGATGACTTGGTGTCGCCCTGTAACCTTTGCCGAGCTCCCGGCCTGGGATGAAGTTCATGAGTTTCATCATCTTCATGGCAGGAGGGATCTTGTCGTGAGACAGTGGAAGGTCCACGTTGCAAATTTGGATCTTGAGGTCTCCTGCAGTGAATCCAGCTTAATACCATGTCGTCATTAAGCTTCGATTTCTAACACCGGGATGTCGTTGGTGCTAGTTCCCTGCGGTGACGCCGTCGCCGTAGACCGTGGTTAGCTCGTTGCCTTGCATGAACTCGAGGCACCGATGAAGGGTAGATGCCACGCCATTTATCCGATGCACCATGTGGTCGCCCCAGATGGTCGCGAAAGTGATTGGAATGTCCAACACTTGGAATTCGGTGGGAATCATCCGCTGCCGAACCAAATATTAAGAGTAGCAACCCCGAGAACAAGACGGGAAGTAGAGTCATAGGCCTTGACAAAGGTGGATCGAAGGCTTCAGATCCGTGGGCTTGATGTCAAGCAGGTCCATCATCTGCGAGCAAGACATTCATTCCAACCTCCGTCTACCAACACGCGGGGAAGGCGACGCTCGTCCACCGGACTGTGGATGTAGAGCGGCTCATTTGTGATCAGCCCCAAATTTTGAAAGGTCCAAATCTCGTGAAGGTGATAATGTTGCCATAGTGGATGTTGCCGATCATCCGAATGACTTCGCTCGGGGTTGCGCCCACGGGGACCATGGTACGGGCCAGATTTCCTCTAGCTTGAGCTTGTGAGGATAAGAGGATGTGAGCAGTGGGACCAAAGGGAAATGTTTGCCCGGGTCCGTTTGAGCCGAGCGAGGATCGGGTCCTCTTTCATGAAACTTGTGTCTTCGGCGTACCGGGTTGCGGTTCCGGCTCCGCAGCTTTTTAGTGGCCTTGGGTGGTAATGCATGGATTTGACCCGATCGGGTTAGAACGCCGACATTAGGCTTGGTTCCTTCGAATAGGCCGCTCCGAGCCGAGCCATAGTTAGGAGGAGGATTCCTCGTAGCATAGGGCCATATGTCTTCCCTCAACTCATTGATCGTAGACGTATTCCCGGGAGCTTCGGTAGCTTGACGGATTCTCGCCTGTGATACCGGCTTGGGTGCCTCGCGGGAGGTAGTTTATGGATTGCCGCAGCTGCTCGAACGTCGCTGCACAACAAAGCTGGTTGCCCGAATCGAACTGTGGCGTCACTGACCCTCCGGGGAGTTTGGAGAGTTCCCCGGCTCAAGCGAACGGTCTCCTTGATCTCTTCTACGGTATATCGCGTTCCTTTCCTTCTTGCCGAGCATACTCGTGGCATTCTCGAGTTGGGTCCGGCGATATTCATGGTTTGCTAATTTTCCTCCGCTCTGGCCCCGCATCAACTTTCTTGCAAATGTGAGCTCGCGTCGAGAGTTAGTGCCTCGCGTTTCCTCCCATGTGAGAATAGCTAGTGCTTTTGAACCGCGTATGCGGCAGCCTAGGTAAACCTCCATCGGGGAGAGTTTTCCTTCGCTTTATCTAAGTGGTGGGTATGTTCTGAAGGTGAGTACACTGGCCACGAACATCCGCCCATGTGACTAGGTTGCTTGCCCCGGGCTTGATCGTTTCTGTAAACGAATGCCGCAGTTTGTGGAATTTACCTGAGTAATTGCTGGAGACGAATTTCCATCTTCCTCTTGTTTTTAAATAGACCTTCCTCCCTCAGTTGACCTTTAAGTTTGAGTGCGGAAATGATCCGTCCCCATCCTCCCAGGACCCTTGGGATTTCATTTTTATTGACCTCATGCCCGGCTTGGAAGAGAATGGTTTCATCGTCTTCGTCGTCCGCTTCACAGAGAGAACTTGCTTTCATCGGGAGGTAAGCGCCGAAATTTGTTCTCGCCGTGCCATTCCATCTCCTAGGTCATCTGGGACCGTTGACCACCCTCACCTCGGCAAGAGGGTTTGGATGAGAACAGACGGTAGTCGATGAAGTTGTCGTGAGCAAAACCCCGAGGTCGAACTGCCTAGAGCGGCCTCTAGCTTTCGTCCGAAGCCGCTTGTGACACTTTAAGCGGCTTGGTCCTCAGGTCTTCCGAGCTTGGTTTTCGGGCCCCGTAGACGGTTTTCTTGAGCGGCTAGTTCCATGAGGGCTTTCCTTGCGAGAGCTAAACAGCCTCCGTAGGTACGCACCGTCCCGGCTAGTGTCCGTAACCGCGATCACATCCAAATCTCCGAATGGCGGAAACACTTGGATGATGTTGACGAAGGAAGCCTGATCGGGACATTCCATGCGGCCTTCCTTGATCTCTTGCTACCAAGAAATTCGCCCATATCTCGCTTGATTGAACACACGAGAGTGTTGAATTCTCGCAATGCCGACAGCCTCGTGATCTCGCTCGATCGCCAAGTCTATCGCAGCTAGCGCGCCGGGCGGGATGTCTCGAATCCGTGACCGTGACGACCGGGAGCGTAATCGAACCGGAGCATGTTGATGCCGAGGTGGTCATTTCCCACGTCGTAAGCTAACTCGTCTTGCGGGGAAGACCTTCATAGATGTTTTCGGGGTGGCCGCCAAGCGTTCCCGAGGTTGATCTCGACTTGTGATAGGGTGAGGAGCTTGGTCTCCTTCGCCTTGCCCTTGGCCTCGACGGCGCTTGTGGCTTTAAGCTTGATCGACGGCACGGGCCTTGCCGCTGGGCCGGTAATGGAAGTGATGATGAGCTCGAGCCTTGCTAGCTGTGGCCTCGTTTACCATGAGCAGGGCAAATCGCCGAGGGTAATCTTTGGCGTTGCGTAATCCGATGATAAGGACCGGATCCTTGGTATCATCGGATATCTCGGAATAGATGATGTTGACGTAAGTCGCCGTCCGGGCCACATGATCGTAGGGATTCTTCGTCGTGTCAATCAAGCAGCTTCCAATTGTCAGATTGCCGCCTGTACTGGACGTTGAGCTTGACAATCTCCATGGTATTGGAGCCTTGGTCATAGGTGACCTGATCAGAACGGGTGCCGTCCTCGAAATTGAGCATGTGAATGCAGAGGTTTTCCCACGGCCCGCGCGTCCTCGACTCCGGAGAGTCCCGATTCGTCGTCGTCTCGATGGCTCAACCCAAACGTAGGGACGTATTGCGTCCGGTGCGCGGGCCGAGCCGCTAGAAAAACATCATGCCCTCACCGGAGAAGAGGGGCGCGGGTAGTTCCTCATGGAGGACATCCCATACGACTTCCATGCATTCATCACGAGAATGACGGTGCTTGCTGACCTTTATCACGAAGATCTCTTCACTGGCGGGCCGAGAGTTGGCTTGAAGAATGCCGCCGAATCTCCGATTGGAGACAGGGGGTTTACGTGCCCGCATCATGGCGATGCTCGCTGTTTCTTTCCACCGCTCCAAATGTTGGAAACGACAGCTTGAACTTGATGTATCGGATCGTCTGTGGTCCGCCCGCTCGAGTACGTTTACATAGTTAGCATCTCCACTCGAGGGATTCATGAGATTTGCCCCGATAGTCCCCTCGGTCGGCTTTGAAAGGAGGTAGCCCGGTGCCTCGACTGCGGGCACGCTGGCTACTGTCTCGGCTGCTTTCCATGAGGAAATTGTCCCCTATGCCGACTTCAAGATCTCCCGCCGGTTAATGAACTTAACGCACCGATGGAGAGTGGAAGCTATGGCTTTCATGTGATGCGCTGGCAAGGCGTCCCAACAGAGCCGTGAATTCGGATGGAATGTCCATTACGTGGAATTTTGCTGGCACCATTTGGGTTTCGAACCAGAGTTCCAGAGTCACCGTTCCCAGGATGGGACGAGACGTGCTGTCGTAGGCCTTGATAGTCCGAGTAGACGGAATCAGATGGCTTTCGTTGATGCGCAGGGCTCGCATCATGCTGAGAGGGAGAACGTTAATGGCTGACCCGTTATCTACCAATACTCCGGGGAGTGTTATGGTGTTGAGCTTGAGAGTGATGTACAGAGCTTCATTGTGCCCCAATTCATCTCTCGGTAGTGTAAGTGCTCCAATTTGAGCTTGTTAGTATTTTTGTTAGAAAATTAACGAAGGTTATAACATTTCTAACATTTCTAACATTTATAACATTTCTAACCAACCAAGGGTAGATTAGGGTTTGCCATTTAAGGATAAACCATGGAAAGGAATCAAAAAAGCAAAAGAAATTGGAAAAATCCGAATTGGGCAAGTTGAAAAACATAAACCGCCGGATTTTGAATTTTATTCTTCCCCGTCCCAAAGCCTCAAGCCGTAATTAATGAACAAAGCTGCACGCTAACAATCCCATCCGCGTGGACATGTCTGTCAATTTCAGAGGGCTATAAATTGAACCCTCCTCTCTCGCCTTACACAACACAAATCACTCACAAAGAATAAAGACACTCAAGGAAAATAGAGAGAAAACAAAGTGGGAATTCACTTGAATTGCCACCATTTTCTCTTCAATCTTTCCCAAACCTCACTCACTCACAAACACTTCAAAACACTCTCATACATACTCTCATACATACACCAATCCAAGCTCAAATCACCCCTTAGAGGAGGATTAGAGAGAAAACATAGAGGACTTCATTGTTATCTACTTGTTTTCTCTTTAACCAACTCAAATCATCAACCCTAAACACTTTCAAGCCCTAAACACATCCAAGCCTTTGAATCCATTCAAACACAAAACACAAGGAAGATAGGTATAACCTCCCTCTCCTTACCTTAAAATTCATCCATGCATGCATTTTCAAACTCAAAAATGTAGTTTGTTCATCTTCTTTTCTTAGATCCAAGAAGATCACCATGGAAGTTCATCTCCATGGATGATCTTCTACAAGGATCAAAATTATTTTCAAAGTGTTCTTACTTACTTGCAAAGAAAACACATTTTCAAAACCCTAAAAATCATTTTCATACATTAACTCTCTTTTTCAAAGGATAAAATTCCCCTTCCCAAGCAAATGAAGTGCTTAGTCCTAATGTACCCCAAGGATGGTTTGATATAGTTGATTCACCACTAAAATGTCAAGTGATCACTAATCAAAACCTAGGGAAATGGGGACAAGCATGGATGCAAAACCCCCTTTAAAATCATGTTTTCCTTCTTGAGAAGTTGCTGTCCAGTAGCAATTTTCTAAGACCCCAGTCCATGGTCTAATTTTTTGGACACAGATAAACTTGGAATTTGGTGTTGACTACAAAACACCTTTTGTAGCCAACATCCAGAGATTTCCATACATATTTTTACTTTATTTTTTGCATGAATAAAACTCCCTTTTTCTAATTTTCCTTTAAAGGTCAGTTCATCAGTCTCTGGAAATCCAGATTTCACATCTGAGGTTTCCAGAAGGTTTTGGTCCCTCTAATCATCTCCAAAATGAAAAATTCTTTTATAGAAACCTTATATAAGGTGTTTTGAACATTTTTCATTCTCGGACTTTTCCCAGATTCTGGATTTTTCAAGCCCTAAAGTCCATTTCAAAATCAAGTGTCCACTGCCTTTTTCCTTCTGGCAGAAATGGTTTTCAACTTCCAAAAATCTTTTGAGTGCCAAATCTCAACCCAAAAATCACCCAAAAAATTATGGGATCAGTTTAAAGTCTAATAAAGAATCCCCAATTTTTACTTTCCTCAGTTTCAACTTATTTTTGCCAAAGTAACACACACACACACACACAAATGGTTTTTAAGCTTGGAAGACTCGTTTCACGAGGCATTCCGGGTGCACACTAACGTCCTTCCCGGCGTGTAACGTGACCTCCGAACCCAAATTTCTAATCTCGGGCATTTTTCAAAGTTTTGGCCCTTAAAACAAAAATGGCGTGGCGACTCCGTTTGATTTCAAAAATCGGGCGACATCATCACAGTGGCGACTCCGCTGGGGAAGAAATAAGTTTTTTCTAAAAAAAAAATTGATATTTGGTATATTGGTGGAAACCATTAAACTTCCCGTTATCGCCTCCTAACACGAGTCGGGGATAAATTGTGGTTTAACAATCCCACGTACCGGTATCATCGTTTTTAAAAAAAAGAAAAGCTTTTGAGGGTCAAGCTTCCGTCCCGGCATTAAAAATCATTTGTTGTGTGTGTTGATTTTTGCACATTTTCGTGTTGTTTTGGCCGCCTCGGAAAAAGTCAAAATTTTGACTGTCGGAATCATGTCCCTAACTGTCGGAATTTTTGTGCTTATATGCTTATGTGCTCATTCCAAAAAAAAAAAATTCAAAAAAAAAAAGAAAATTTTCAAAAAAAAATCATGCATCATACTTTTTAAGATACATAAAAAAATTTCTATTTTACTCAGAAAAAGAAGATAGACTGCTTGCACACTACGCGCACATGACCTTACACTGCACACTACGTCCCTAACCTGGAGAAATCCTTGTCGCGGCCCGTTTGGTCTTATTACGCCTCTCGGTGCAAGCACAGGACTACCCAAACATCCCATGGAGCCTCGTGTCGACCATGCACTTGTCCGTGACACACTTTTGTCCGAGACCCGGTTGGTTTTTAGTTTGGTCTGTGTCATGCCCTGTCTGTGTATAGACCTTTCCTTTCAAGCCCTTGTCGGCATACCGACTCAATATCTTTCGGGGACCCTAATCAGTCGAAGCTCTGCCGGTTTTCCGCCGCGGACTTTGACCAAGATATTGACCGGCGCCTTGACTTCGGCTCTGACTGGCACAAATTATACACTGACTCCCAGCATGACACTGAGTTATCAAGGATTAATGATTATTCCATGCCTAATTACGGCCTAATTGACGACAAATCAAGATCAATTGTGGACATTCATCAGCCCAAATCATGCCGACTTTTTGTCGAGCCCTCGGACATGATCTTGACTTTGACGTCAGCTTTGTCCGTAATTTACATCGAATGCTCGTTAAGACTCGATTACCCGCCGACTTTTAGGATCGTTTTCTGGTCGGTGGGACCCGCTTGCCCTATAGGACCTCGCCCGGCCGTCCACCCCGGGAGGTCGAAATACGTGTGGAATACGAGGGGCTTATAGACGTAGTGACGGGGCCCACCGATCCAGATCCGCAGTAGTTTGTGAAAAAGAAGAGCAATTTTTTCCAACCGATTAGGTTTAATAAAACATGTTTTAAGTAAATTTAAACAAATAATCGCATGTTGCATGAGCCCTAAGCCCAAACACCAACCTCGTTCCGCTTTCCCAAGTCTCGAACCACACCCTTTCGTGCCTTCCACAAGAAGCAAAGTTTGGATCAAGCCCGGGTCATCGTTTGTTCAAATCGCCATTCCGTGAGTCGATACTTCATCGGTTTCCTCCTCTCTTCAGCTCAAAGTTTCGTAATGGCCAACTCGTAGGAGAACAATGGGGGACGTACAGCTCCGCACCCCGAAAATCCGCAAAATGCCGAGCAAGTGGAATCGATGATGGAACAGATAAGACAACATCAAGAGGCTCAAATCGCCGCTATTGGAAGGTATCGTAAACTGTGGGCTAGCAATTGTTCGCAACCCTAATGGAACCTTTACGGTTGATGCGAAGATTGGAACTAATTACCCTCCTGCATGCCAACTACCGTCAAATGCCCCGTTCCCTTTCGTGTGGAACTACTAATGGGCCAAGCATCCCCGGCCCTATCACTCGCCCCGCCTCTCGCCTCATCGTATCGATACTCCTCAACAAACCCGATCTTGGTCAACTTCCCCCGGCACCTCTCGGTTTTTCACCTTTGGGTTTCCATCACCCGTTTACGCCTCGCAGCCTTGGAATGGGTCGGGCCGCTACTCCAAAACCTCGGTCGGCCGGGCCATCGATGCCCGGGAATTGGTCCGGGTTCGGTACATCTCGGCCCCTACGGCTCGATACTCATCGACGGTCCGATCTAGGTCAACTCGCCCTCGGTGCCTCTCAAGTCTCACTACCAGGGATTGAATCGGTTGGCTTTCGCCCCCACAGCTTGGAAGGGGTCAGTTTACTACTTCACAACATCAGCCTGGTTCGGGTCATCATCTCGGAATAGGTCAGTTCACGACTTCTCAAGCCCAGCAGTTTGACATGGCTCCGCAAGCCATTTTGGGACAGTTCGCTTCTCAGGCTCCATGGTTCAGAGGGGGCCAGCCTGCTTCCTCCAATTCTCGAGGCACACTTGCCCCTATGATATTGCAAGATCGCATGGGCCACCAAGCTCTTATCACCACTTCATCAGGTTTACCGTATTCACAACATCCTCCAAGCTCTATCTCGCCCCTCCGGTTGGGAAGTCCGACAAGGTCAAATACTCCTCATCAAATTCTCCACCCGACTGTTACGCAAGTTGCTCCTGTTCATCAAGTACAGTATGCACATTACCCTTGTAGTCACGTTCCTCGGTGCGGTCAAGACACGTTCAGTCCTACTGTTACGATCTCATGTTTTCAGCAGCCTTTTGGATCCGCGCTCACTGCTCCATGGTATCCACCCATTACGAGTCATATATCCTCATCCTCGGCAACTGTCAGGCCTTATGAGGAGGGTTCCGGCCGCGCTTTTAATGCTCAGACTGTCATCCCTCCCACCAGAGTACTTCCTACTGTGGTTTCACTTACTGATGCCAATCTTGTGGCGGTGTCGTGCAGTCCTACTGTTCCTATTGACTCGTCCAATGGATTATTGGTGGAACCAATTAAGGAGGTACAAGAAAAGCCTAGCAACGAGAGTATCGACGATCGCTCGACTCGGGCCATCTCACCATACCAACCTTGTGTATCTGACACGAATGAGGTTTACAAAAGGTCGAATCTCGACGATTACATCGATGATTACATCAAAGGGGTTCGTGCACGGGGAAACACTACGGGTCAGAACATGTCTCATCACTATAAGCCTTACCCTTCCAACACGGCTGCAACATCCATCAAAGGAAAGAAGGCTTTGTGTACAAATGACGGCATCCAAAAGCAACCAAGAAATGGTGGTCCTCTAAGGCGACGAGAGCATTTTGATGATTTTGGGATGCCTATGGTCTTAATTTTCAAAGGTTTAGTAAAGGAAGGCCTTTTGGAGCCTCTCAGGGACTACCATCCGAGGAGCTCAAATGTACCCCTCGACATGAGTAAGCACTGTGCCTTCCATGATCATTATGGCCACACGACCGACAACTGCACAATCTTGAAGAGAGCGGTTCAAAGGTTAATCGAAGCGGGCAAGCTTGAGCGCCCCAATGGACCAAAACCGGCGAACCCCGTTCAGAATGGTGACCAAGTCAATGACCAAATCTCGAATCAAAGAGCGTCAAGAGTTTATTCTCCCCCAAAGGAGAAATCACATCCCGAGGATTTGGGTGTTCCCTTAAGCAAAGTTTTCAATAGCTTACTAAAGCAGGGTCTCCTCGAACCCATGAGAAACTATCAGCCCAAGGATCCCAAAATCCCTTTTGACACCACTAAGCATTGTGCTTTCCACTCGCATCACGGTCATATGACCGACAACCGCAGCCTTTGAGAAAGGCAATTCAGGGGTTAATTAAGAAGGGCAAACTCGAGTGCCTCAGTGATCTCAACCCTGCCAATGATCATTTCCCAAACAACACGAATGTAAACATGATCGAGTTTTATGATTCAAGCTCTGTGAATGCAATAGACTTTGGCAAGCCAGATGATTTAGTCGCAACAAATGTTGAGAATGGCTGGTTTGACTGCCACAAGCATGTGACCATGGCAAAGCTGGATTTGGTGAAATGCTTTGAACTCTCGCCCTCCGATAAGTTCACGACTGACGCCAAGGGTAAATGGGATGATAATGATCTCGATGACGATAAGGCAACCGCCGTGGCCGGTGAGCGATGAATTCCTTGAAGTTACCAAAGGCAAGCATAGTCTGTCAAATTTGCTTCCAACGCTGAAGGATAGAGACATGGTCCAACAACAAAGAGTAGCTAGACTAGGGGTTACCCATCCTTTAATATTAAAACAGTCTTTTAGTCAACCTTCGTAGGTTCTAGTACTTTCTTCGTTCAATCAAGTCCTCCTTGGACATTGTAGTTAATCTTAAATTTTCTATAAAAGAGTCTTTTTCTTTTCTTGCTAGACTTGAGACATTATTTGCACACCTACATTACATTTAATGAAATGGTTTTATTTTAAATGATCACTTGCATTGCCCAACAAATAATCTCTGGAAATGATTAAGATTTTAATTAATTGGTGCGAGAAAGTCAACTAATGCCCTCCCTATACACTTTCCTTACCTCACAAAGGCCTCCATCAAGCCATACACTTTCCAAAACATGTCCCCATCATCACCTTGACCAAGTCGACAACGGTGGCAGCATCAAAGAACAACAAAAGACCACTCAGCATCGGAAGATTGACCCCATGTCGACAAAAACCCAGGGGCTTGCCTTCTCCCTCATGTGCTTCAAAAAAAAAATAATAAAAAATCAAGCCAAGGATCCAGCACCGCCAATCAGAAACTTGACATATGGGCAAATTTAAAGCTCGAAGAGCGGAAGTTGTCAACTACAAGGGAACAGTCAAATGCCCTTAAGCTGTATTCAAATTCTTTCTCCCCCAATGGAGGATGATGATCAAGAAGCAATGAAATCACGGAAGAAGCCGTCAAAAAATGACTTGTCAAGGAATATCTCAAGGCCCGTACCTTATCACTCAAGCTTCCCATCCGACCCTTTTTCACCAAATGGACCACAAATGTTCATACCCTTTCCCAAAGCCAAATACAGTTCAAGCCCGAACTACGGCGACCTGAGCTCTTCATAATGGAGGGAACGTAGGCAACCATAATTGGTCCGGTCGAAATCACAAACAAATCACAAAAAAAAAATCCGTTCTCATCAAGGATTATCCCTATACACTTTCCGCCCTTCCGAGCTTGATCCTCGATATCAGTTGGCTTTCTCCTCGTGATTAATCAAAATATTTGTTCATATCAGATTTAGGGATTGAATAATCCGAACATTAACAAAGGGTTTTGAGCAGCCTTGTGATCATCATGAATAAGACAAGTTTTCAAATGTCTCGACAAGTCTTCCTTTTCTACATTATAGGAAAAATAGAGCTAAACACTAATTTTCTGTCAGCAGGGGCTTCCATACACTTTTCCACACCTTGTTGTGCTTATACTCTCTCAAAAGAGTCAAACCCAAAGCGAGTTCTTTTGTGCCTTCATCAAATGAGGCCATCAAATAATACAAATCGGGGATTCATCCCCACTTTTCGAAAAAAAATATGCCCCTGCAGGTATACATTTCCAGATTGTCTTTCCTTTACGGTTGACTAATTGAATAAAGAAAATAATAAAGTAAATATAGAAGGATGGGTTGCCTCTTTTGCTACATGACAATTCAATTTGCATTAGAGTTTGCCGTACTCTTTAAGGGAGGACTTTCGTCAAGCCATTTCTTTAGAGTGGGGCTTCTCTGGTCACGCCGGGTCCACGTTGGTTCTTCACTTTGCTACAAGATGGGTTGGGTCTCTGTCCAATATCAGTCTGCAATGCCTACCAGGTTGAAGCCTCTCTAATTGTGTCAGATTCACAGTCATGAGACTGAGGCTTTGCCAAGTCACTTCTTCAAAATCAAGACTTCACAAATACATCTCTTCAGACCAAGGCTCTGCCAAGCAAAGTGAGATTTGATCGCCATGTTGGTCATGGATTTGTCAAGTGCAGTTCTTTGATGTCCAAAGATGAGGACGGAATTTTAACCAGGACCAGAGGTTCATCATATTTCCATGGCTAATATTGAAATCCGAGTCCATAAAAACTCCTTGTGCCAATCAGAATGAGGTTTCGATGTTCATCCTTGGAAGATGTCAGAAATTTTGGTTTGACGATTGCCCTCAACCCCGATGGGACTTTCACTGTAGAAGAGGAAAAGGATCCCCATCCCTATCTTGGCCAGACAGACTACCGTCGAATGCCACCACCTTCCTCACATGGAACCTCCACCGGGCCACACTCTTCTCAACCTGTGAACCAGTCATCCTTTCAGCCTCGGTCTGGTATACATTCACAGTTCGATGCAGGCACGATCGTTTGGGAAACAGATTGAATTCAGTCCGATTTTGGCCAGTATGGTGTGCCTTAATACAGTTGGGGTCAGCTCGGTATGTCGCAGCAGTTTGGTAAACCTCAGCAGCTCGGTACAGATCAATCAGGGGCTTCTCAGTTACATCAGCTTGGTATGACTTCTCAGTTGGGTTTGGGGCGGCGGTCAACTATGGATCAGTTTGAACTTCTCAGCCCCAGCAGTTTGGAATGCCTCGACAGCAACCCAGTTCAAGACGGCCCCCTGCAGACAAAGACAAGTCTCACAAGATCCCTTCATGACCGCCTTAACAGGACAAAGAAACCCCAATCCCACTCTCGGTCGCCTGGACTACTCCGAGGATGCCACCACCGGCCTCCTATGGTACTATCTCCTCAATCATTGGGTCGGCCCGGCTCCCCAACTACGAGACCCTTTGGATCCATGCGGCACGACGGGATGGATCGGTTCGCGGTTCCTCGGTGGGGACAAAATCAGTACGGAATGTCTTCTCATGGTTGGGGGTACCTTGGAATGCCACATCAAATTGGGATCCCGTCTCAGTTCGGAAACGGTCAAGCCGGACCTTCACAACAGCAGTTTAGAGTGCCACAGCAACAGTTTGGGATGCCACCACAGTTTGGTTCAGGACAACAGAATGATGCTAGTTCAGCTGCTCCTAACACAGCTCCCACAAATCCATTTCTCACTCAATGGGCCACCAAGCCCCTAATACCAGTTTCATCAGAATCACCAGGACCGCAACATCCTCCTGGTTATGCACCCTCGCCTCAGCTAGCCATGCAATTCAACAACCAGGGACAACAACCCGCATTTAAGCCTACTTATGGGTCTCACTCCGAAAACTCGAGCTACCCGGCCACCTCAGGTCTACCTCCACCCTCCTTGCCAATTGAAAATCAACAGCAAGCCACAAGGCTCTTCCCCTTCGCCCAGGCTCCTACTCACACTCCCCCAGGTAATTTGGGCCAAGGACAGGTTTTCACTTACGCCCTCGGACCGGCCGTTCCCTCCACCAGTCTGCCGCCAGCTTGAATGCCATGGTTCCACCACAAAACCCTCATCTGGCCTGGTTCATGGAACAACACAAGGAAATGAAAGCGCAGATTGCCGAATTGAAATCTAAGAAGTCTGCCTTCCGGCCTACGGACCCGGACTCCATTGTTCCACTGCCCCACCAATTCGTGATGCCTAAATCTGGACATCTTTGATGGGACGGCATGCCCGGAAACCCATCTGGACACGTATACCCTGGCAATGAAGGCCAAAGGGCACACCAATCAGCAATTGGCGGACTATTTCAGCCTCTCTTTGAAATCCAGTGCTTTGAAGTGGTTCTTCCGCTTAAAACCCGAGGTCAGGGCTATATGGGACCAGATCACAAGTGCCTTCACAGAAAAGTATAAAGAGTGGACTTGCAGACAACAGTGCAGCATCCCGACATGAACATCGGGGATTTTTACGAGCATTGGAACTTGAAGCTTAGCGAAATGGCAACTCCTCCTTACGAAGAGGCCTGTGGACATCTTTCGGTCATGCTTGAAGCCGCATTTAAGGGCCTCACTTAGCAATTTCCCTATCCAGGATCTGCGGGCAATGTTCAATTCTCGGGGCTAAATTTGAGAGGGCTTACAATCGGCGGCAAGTTGTTGCACACTGCTTTACAGATACCGGGTTTCTTCCACCTCCAACACGACTCCTGCCCAGCCCTATTCGGGACAGGATTACAATAATGCCACTCCTTTCGTGCCAAGGAAAGGTGATGTGCCCAAGTCGCGAAGCCTCAAGCTTGAAGATTTCGGAATGCCTCTGAGCGACGTCTTTCAAGAATTTGTGAAGGAAGGTGTGACCAGACAACCATCAGTCCATGGATCCCGATGTATGCCCCTGAAAAAGGGCGGTGTGAGAACTGATCGAAAAGGGTACCCCAAGGGCCCAATACATTCAACAATCCATTCCCTAGGAAAAAATCGTAGGGTGAATATGATTGACGCCATGAACCAGCCAAGTATGGCTAACAGTTCCCATATGGAAGACACCCTTCGAAGGGAGGATTCTAGTTGCATAATTGTTATCAAGGATGGGTTTCTCACTTCATGACGTAATGCTGCGACTTCACCTTGAGGACTCTCACGTTGATCGATTGGCTCGGTACTTCATCAGTATGTCAGTTTTACAGTTAAACCTTTAACTGGACCTCTGTAGTGACGCTTTGTCGAACCTGGGGTTTCATCTAAACATTCAGAGAAAGATTTCGTGGCTTTCGCCATGCCTCTTCCACGGAATGGGGCTTTATCAAGTCACACCTATCTTCAGAAGAAAGGCTAAGTCACCCCAACAACTATCTTGGAGTTTCAGCTTTAGAACTTGGTATATGGCAACTCCCTGCATCATCAAAAGTTGAGAATTGGGAATCTCCTCATATCAGCATTTCGCCAAATCATTCTCCAAATTTATGTCAAATCACAACTAACCCAAGCAAGAGAGGGTTCATTCATGTCAACATGCTTTGATTCTAGAGCTTGTCAGCGTCAGCTTCAAATGTCCGAGACTGAAAAGAAATTTCAATCGAGACCCGGGGTTCAAATCCAACTTCATCCCAAGATCAAAATTGACCTCATCAATGACATCCAATTCAGTCCGCGACCAAAAGATATCACCCCACCAGCTCAAAGCTTGTCCCAAACAGTCAACAACACATACAAACCCTCTCACCACATGCATCCCCACAAAAATCTCCCTGTGGCTCATGTAGCATGCAAAACATGAATCAATAAAAAAAAACCTAAGCTATTGCGAATCATTTTTAGTTCCATGCATGCATCCATCATCATGAATGTCATATGTGCATTTATCCCTCTCGCTAACAAATGTAGCAATTCAAGCACGAAAGACCAATTTTCCATCACTACCCGAAAGCCTCTCCGCAAAGAAGGATGGTCTCCACCGAAGCGTAATTCCAATGACTTCAACGGAACTACCCAAATGACCGATACCTCAAGTCGACATCGCCCGATTCGTACACCTCAATCCCGCACATTAGGACAACACCACTTTGGCTCTGTGTCTACGGTGCATCAAGTCCGTGAAGACATCTTCCGACATCTCCAGCTGGGCAAAGGCGACCTCCAATGTCCACAAATGGATGAAGACAGCCTCCAGCATCTACAGTTTGGCAAAGATAGTCCCTAAAGACAAGCTCCGGCGTCTGCAGCTTGCTAAAGACGACCTCCAATATCCACAAATGAATGAAGACAACCCCCAACATCCACAAACATATGAAGACCGCCTCCAGTGTCTGCAAATCGGTCAGAGACGCCAAGTTCTCAAATATAATACGGTCAGAGATGCCAAGTTCTCACAAACAATTCGGTCAGAGACGCCAATTTCTCAAATACAATTCGGTCAGGGACGCCAAGTTCTCAAAATGCAAATCGGTCAGGAATGCCAAGTTCTCAAATGAAAATCGGTCAGAGACACCAAGTTCTCAAAAGCAAGAAGTCCCAATATGAAGACAAGCTCAACAACTTCTACAAGGTTGACGATCACCAGCAAGATGCAGACTCAAACAAACTCCCCCCTTCAGGTCAAAATGCCTCCAAAGACAGCAAATCGTCAGCAGAAACCGTCCCACAAACGGCAACCCAACAACTCTTCATCAACATCAGCCGTAGCCTCAGTCCTTCCGGCAGCTACAGGTAAGCACAGCATGGGTATGAAAGCATATCTTAGTCAACTACTTTTCTAAAAGAACATTGTCATCAAATCTTAGGGTGACTTCCCAAAAATAGTCAAATCTTAGGGTGACTTCCCAAAATAGTCAAACCTCGGGTGACTCCCAAATACCGTCAAACCATCAAAGACCATCCCCAGCAGTTGTCGAACTACATCCAGGCTTGATTCCCACTCGGGATACGTAGGTAGCCTACCGTAGGTCCAGCCGCTCGACCAACACGGTCACCCTTTTCCCCGATAATCATCGTAAACTCTAATCTTCCCCTGCGAGAATGCCCTCAAATAGTTTCCCAAAACCTCGACTTAGGATCATACTCCTGAACTAGGTCCCCATTTATGTTTATACTCCTGAACTAGGTCCCCATTTAGGTTCATACTCCTGAACTGAATTCTCATTTAGGTTCATACTTCTAAACCTCAGCTTAGGTTCATCCCCGACGAAAGTTAACGAAATTTCAGTCCCTTCAAATGAAGTCCACCAAAAGACTATCTATCCCCTCGGAGTCTGTCCCCAACGAAAGGATACGAACATCGAAGGAAATCATTTCAAAACAAATTGATACCTCCAGATCACTCTTCACCAAGGTTCGAGGCACCTAAGACGCCATCATTAAGGTTCGAGGCACCTAAGACGCCATCATCAAGGTTCGAGGCACCTAAGACGCCATCACCAAGGTTCGAGGCACCTAAGACGCCATCATCAAGGTTTGAGGCACCTAAGACGCCATCATCAAGGTTCGAGGCACCTAAGACGCCATCATCAAGGTTCGAGGCACCTAAGACGCCATCACCAAGGTTCGAGGCACCTAAGACGCCATCATCAAGGTTCGAGACACCTAAGACCCCATCATTAAGGTTTGAGGCACCTAAAACGCTATCACACACAACACGAGTAAAGCGATAAATCGCAATCATCCCCTAATTCGACAAACCGAAACCATTACCAAGGCGACTTCCCAAAAATAGTCAAACCTTAGGGCGACTTCCCTAAAATAGTCAAGTCTTAGGGCGACTTCCCTAAAATAGTCAAACCATAGGGTGACTTCCCAAAAATAGTCAGATCATAGGGCGACTTCCCTAAAATAGTCAAGTCTTAGGGCGACTTCCCAAAAATAGTCAAACCATAGGGCGACTTCCCTAAAATAGTCAAACCATAGGGTGACTTTCCAAAAATAGTCAGATCATAGGGCGACTTCCCAAAAATAGTCAAACCTTAGGGCGACTTCCCTAAAATAGTCAAGTCTTAGGGCGACTTCCCTAAAATAGTCAACTCTTAGGGCGACTTCCCTAAAATAGTCAAACCATAGGGTGACTTCCCAAAAATAGTCAGATCATAGGGCGACTTCCCTAAAATAGTCAAGTCTTAGGGCGACTTCCCAAAAATAGTCAAACCATAGGGCGACTTCCCTAAAATAGTCAAACCATAGGGTGACTTCCCAAAAATAGTCAGATTATAGGGCGACTTTCCAAAAATAGTCAAACCTTAGGGCGACTTCCCTAAAATAGTCAAGTCTTAGGGCGACTTTCCTAAAATAGTCAAGTCTTAGGGCGACTTCCCAAAAATAGTCAAACCATAGGGCGACTTCCCAAAAATAGTCAAACCATAGGGTGACTTCCCAAAAATAGTCAGATCTTAGGTTGACATCCTAAAATAGTCATTCCAAGGTCAAAGACTCGAACTACGGCCGGCTTGATTCCCATTCGGGATACGTAGGAAGCCTATTAAATAGGTTCAGCCACTCGATCACTTGATCATCCTGTCAAATATGGAGCCTTACTCTTATCGACGACCCCGCTTCCTTCGAAAGCACCGTCGCCGAGGGGCTACTATAAGTGCTCCAATTTGAGCTTGTTAGTATTTTCGTTAGAAAATTAACGAAGGTTATAACATTTCTAACATTTCTAACATTTATAACATTTCTAACCAACCAAGGGTAGATTAGGGTTTGCCATTTAAGGATAAACCATGGAAAGGAATCAAAAAAGCAAAAGAAATTGGAAAAATCCGAATTGGGCAAGTTGAAAAACATAAACTGCTGGATTTTTGAATTTTATTCTTCCTGTCCAAAGCCTGAAACTGTAATTAATGAACAAAGGCACGCTAACAATCCCATCCGCGCGGACATGTTCACAATTTCGAGGGCTATAAATTGAACCCTCCTCTCTCGGTTATACAACACAAATCACTCACAAAGAACAACACATCAAGGCGAAAATAGAGAGAAAACAGTGGGAATTCACTTGAATTGCCACCATTTTCTCTCCAATCTTTCCCAAACCTCACTCACTCACAAACACTTCAAAACACTCTCATACATACTCTCATACATACACCAATCCAAGCTCAAATCACCCCTTAGGAGGAGGATTAGAGAGAAAACATAGAGGACTTCATTGTTATCTACTTGTTTTCTCTTTAACCAACTCAAATCATCAACCCTAAACACTTTCAAGCCCTAAACACATCCAAGCCTTTGAATCCATTCAAACACAAAACACAAGGAAGATAGGTATAACCTCCCTCTCCTTACCTTAAAATTCATCCATGCATGCATTTTCAAACTCCAAAATGTAGTTTGTTCATCTTCTTTTCTTAGATCCAAGAAGATCACCATGGAAGTTCATCTCCATGGATGATCTTCTACAAGGATCAAAATTATTTTCAAAGTGTTCTTACTTACTTGCAAAGAAAACACATTTTCAAAACCCTAAAAATCATTTTCATACATTAACTCTCTTTTTCAAAGGATAAAATTCCCCTTCCCAAGCAAATGAAGTGCTTAGTCCTAATGTACCCCAAGGATGGTTTGATATAGTTGATTCACCACTAAAATGTCAAGTGATCACTAATCAAAACCTAGGGAAATGGGGACAAGCATGGATGCAAAACCCCCTTTAAAATCATGTTTTCCTTCTTGAGAAGTTGCTGTCCAGTAGCAATTTTCTAAGACCCCAGTCCATGGTCTAATTTTTTGGACACAGATAAACTTGGAATTTGGTGTTGACTACAAAACACTTTTTGTATCCAACATCCAGAGATTTCCAGAAATATTTTTACTTTATTTTTTGCGTGAGTAAAACTCCCTTTTTCAAATTTTCCTTTAAAGGCCAGTTCATCAGTCTCTGGAAATCCAGATTTCACATCTGAGGTTTCCAGAAGGTTTTGATCCCTCGAATCATCTCCAAAATGAAAAATTCTTTTACAGAAACCTTATTTAAGGTGTTTTGAACATTTTTCATTCTCGGACTTTTCCCAGATTCTGGAGTTTTCAAGCCCTAAAGTCCATTTCAAAATCAAGTGTCCACTGCCTTTTTCCTTCTGGCAGAAATGGTTTTCAACTTCCAAAAATCTTTTGAGTGCCAAATCTCAACCCAAAAATCACCCAAAAAATTATGGGATCAGTTTAAAGTCTAATAAAGAATCCCCAATTTTTACTTTCCTCAGTTTCAACTTATTTTGGCCAAAGTAACACACACACACACACACAAATGGTTTTTAAGCTTGGAAGACTCGTTTCACGAGGCATTCCGGGTGCACACTAACGTCCTTCCCGGCGTGTAACGTGACCTCCGAACCCAAATTTCTAATCTCGGGCATTTTTCAAAGTTTTGGCCCTTAAAACAAAAATGGCGTGGCGACTCCGTTTGATTTCAAAAATCGGCCGACATCATCACAGGTAGGTCTTCGTCACATAACGTGATCATACTGCCATACAGTCGGGAATCATAGATCTGGTCTCTATCCGGAGAAGGAGAGTCATCCAGCCATCCGTTTCCTGTCTTCCTCTTGCAAGGTAAAGCCTTTGCTGGAGCCTCGGGATTGTGTTGAGGTCGTTTGTGGCGGTTGCCGCCCTTGGTTAGCACGTTGATCGAGTGTGAGTGCCAAGCTGACTTTGATCTTCCTTTGCCGGTCCGGGCTCGGAAGCTGGACAAATTGAATCTTAGCTGATCCCGCGGGGGGATAGGTTCTGACTGGCAGTGAGATTACCAAGATCTGAGGTATTCCGGTGTCCCAAGGTCTGAACTCTGGTGTCAGCAGGACTTTTCGGCTTTCCCATCCCTGTCTGCTCTAAAACTGCATGGCCTGGAGGAAGGGAGGACTGGCTGGAGTAGAGTACGTAGTATTCGAACTTCCCGGATGGCTCTCCGAGTGTACCCACACTGGTGTCTCCAGCTTCGTACCTTTCTCTCAGTTGCTGTTGAGAGGACTTCTTCTTCTGTTGTCTCGGAGGATTGCTCCGGACCATATCTTGGGACTCGTACTCCAGGCAGGCGGAGCAGTCACAAACATCGTAGCTGATGTGGACACTTGATGAGGACCCGGCTGGAAGAGGCGGAGGGACTGGCTCTGCGGAAATCTTCTTGGGCACCCATTCAATGGAATTCACACTGTTGTTGTTGTTCGGAAAAGGATTTCCGACTGTATTGGGCCCACGGGGACGCTCCAATTTTCCTTCCTCTATCAAGTTCTGAATTTCGTATCGTAACCCCATGCAGTTCTCGGTGGTATGGCCGTGATGCGATGGAAGGCGCGATGACTTTGCTCTTGTCGGCGTTGACTACGGGATTCTTGGGTTTGTAATTTGCAACGGGTTTAAGGAGACCTTCCTTGATTAACCCTTCCAAAGCATCTTGCTCAGTGGCATGTCCAACTTGTCGAAGTGTACGGCATGCTGCTTCTGAGTAGAATTGTTGCTTTGTGGGACTGGGTTTCTATTGCCCGACTGCTGTCCCTGATGGATGTAGTTGACAGACGTATCTTTCCCTTTCACGGGGCCGGTGCGGGATTGAATGCAACCGCTGAGTGGTATCTCGTATGGCCGTGCAAGAGCCAACTTTTCCTTGAGATCCTTCTCGAACCGTGAGCCGGCATTGACCATGGCCGGAGATGCAGGAAGAAATGATGACCGATGAGAGTTCGATGGACGGTCTTAAGCAGGACTTGAAGATCTGCATCTGTTCATCCTTGGAGAGTGGCTCCATGATCTCGGAGAGTTTCCAACTCCACCTCTTGTAGAATTCTCCGACGCTTTCGTCCGCTTTCTGCTCAGTGGTGATTAAGTCCTCGCAACTCGTTTCCCACTCTAAGTTGGATCGGTACCGTTCCAGGAAGATGTTACTGATCTGATCCCAGGTGTGGCGATCCGCAGGCTTGACCCTCAGAAACCATCGTAACGCTGAACTTTTGAGCGTATGTTGGAAGTGGTCGGCCATTTGCTGGAGGGTTGCTCCTTTCGCTCTCATACCGAGAACGTAGGTGTCGACGTGCATTTGAGGACATTCGGTTCCGTCGAATCGGTCCATCTCCGGCATTCTGAACTTGGCAGGGAGAGGCGTGACCATTCCCGGATCTGTGGATTTGAGCGTTTCCTGCTTTGAGCTGCTCATGGTGGCTTTCAGGTATTTAATCTGTTCGACCATCCAGGCCAAGGTTGGGTCCAGTGGTGGACTGTGAGGCTCGACGTCGGGTGCTACCATGTGAGCGGAAGTGATTGGAGGTGGAAGGCTTGATATATGTGGATATATGGGGGCCTTTTCTGAACTGTATCGGGGTTTGTCCCCGGTGTTTTGGGATTCGTGTATAGGCAACGGGACAAACCCAGGAGGGTATTGAAGGATATTGGCATCTATCTGAGATGGTCCAGCGGTGCGCTGGTGGTATTGAATGATAGGAGTAGCACTGGCCTGGCCAAATATGGCAGGGTTGCCCTGAGAGGTGGCAACGTGGAGCCTAGGCCGACTGTTTCCTTGGTTCGAAGGAATCCCGTAAGTTGGTGGGAGAGGAACCTGGTTTAAGATTTGGGGAGCTGGTTTCGGGGAATCGTCATCCTCGACTGTGACAAAAGTATCGTCGACCGGGGATAGCTGCTATACCTCGCTCATTCAGAAGCTGTACCACGAAATTCTGCTGATCTTCTTTCTGCCTCTTGTGAACCTCACAAGCCTGGATGACTTCTTCCAATGTCATATATGTTACCGGTGGCGGGGGTCCTTCCCCGTCACGATTTCTCGGTGAGCTAGATATGTCGGAAATTCTGGCTGAGGGAACTGAGGGAACCGAAGAACTGTCTGACGCTGCCGTGACGGTGATTCTGGCAAGGCGCTGACCCAAAAATCTGAACCACTTTCGGCTCGCTATAGGGAACGAAAGGCAGGGTTTAGGCTTCGGAAAAAGGGATTTGGATCAAGGTTTCGGGCTTGTGCAATGTGCAGTTACCGATTAATGTTTACTTAAAGCGCGTTTTCTTAGAGTCCTAATTGGTTGGAAAAGAGCAAGTCTTCTTTTTCGCAACTAATCCTAGAGCTCTAATCAGTGGATCTCGTCACTACGCTTATAAGCCCCTCGTTTCCATTTGTAGATCATCTTTCTCGAGACGGACTATCCCGAGCGAGGTCCTATAAGGCAAGCGAGTTCCACCGACAAAAGAAAAAAGTGAACTTAAGGCTAGCTGATCACGCAAACTTCCAATGTATGTGACGCACGGGCCACAGTCGAAGTCAATGTCCTTAAGTTAAGGCGGGGATCGTGCCAAAATTTCGGCATGACCTCTCCTGACTCGCTTGTGCGAGGGACCTTAGCTTTTGGCGTTGGCCAAGTTGTGGCTGGCATGGTACATACGGTGAGGTTTGGTGACACGGTGTCACATTGAACCTTCGGGTATATTTTTCGGCAGAGCTCCGCGTCAAAGTCAAGGCTGAAAAGCTCAAGACTTCGGGTCGGGAACGACCTTCGGTCTCAACCTCTCGAGCTTGACTCGGGGCGGAACCCGGCGTAAAAAACATACACTTAGGCTTTATGACACGAACTAAGCCAAAAAACCAACCGGGGTCTTGGACAAAGTGTGACACAAAGAGTGCATGGCTTACACGGGCTAGGATGGGCTGTTTGGGACGACCCCGTGCGCCCTCGAAAGGTTTCTGGCAGACCAACCGAGGTGCAACTGATAAGGCCATCCCGGGTTACGGGTCGTAGTGTGCAGTGTACCGAGGCAGCAAGTGCACGTGGAGTGCGGTGTACCGAGGCAGCAAGTGCGAGTAGTGTGCGGTCACTAAAATTCTTTTTCTGAGTAAAACAGAGATTTTTCAGAATGTGTCTTAAAGCATTATGATGCGCAGTTCAAAAGACAGCAATGAAAATCAAACATGAATGGGGATGCACAAACATGGTATGATTTTGAAAAGATGACAAAGTAATTCCCTTGAAAAAAACCGTTCGAGGTTTAAAGTAACACACACACATAAAAACGAGGAAGGGTAAACGAAAGTTTGACCCACGGAAGGCTTTTTTGAAAACATCGGCAGTTTTGAAAAAAGTATCCTTGTCCCCAACGGGGTCGCCAACTGAAATTACCCGGGATTTCGCGCGGACGCGAAACGCGGTTGTCTTTCGCGGAGGGTTGGTGTCTGAGACCTCGCTTCATGGGAAGTAAATGTGGAGTCGCCACGTGGTTTTGTATTTTGAGCCCAAACGTTGAGAAACGGCTTTTGTGAAAATGGTGTCGTTTTTATTGGTAGCAAAAACTTAGGAAAAAGCTTTGAAAACAGGGAATCATTTTTATTGGTAGCAAAAACGAGTAAAAAGCTATTTAGTACCAGAGATTGTTAGGTTCGGAGGTCACGTTATATTTCGGGAAGAGTATTACGAGATCACCCGAAACGCCTCGTATGACGAGTCTTTCTACCTTTCTCGAAAGTGTGTGTGTGTGAGTGCGTGTGTGTTTTGAAATGGGAGCTTGAATGACAAGCTTAATCTTGGTTTGAATGTCAAACGTTGATTAGGTGACTTTGTTTGAAAAGACGAGCGTTTGAATGACAAACGTCGGTTTGAGACGGAAATGAGCGTTTGCGTGGCAAACGTCGATTTTAAGTTTGAAATGAGCGTTTGTGTGGCAAACGTCGATTTTGAGCCTTTTGAAAAGGAGTTCGAAGGTCGAACTCCGGTTTTTGAACCTGGCGAGTCATTGTTAACGATTTTTACGGGAAAAAGGGTATTAAATGATTTTGAATGTCAAAAGTCGGCTTTTAGTTTGAAGATGAGCGTTTGGATGCCAAACGTCATTTCGCACGTTTTTTAAAGAGAGTTCGAAGGACGAACTCCGGTTTTGAACTGGGCATTACATTGTTAACGATTTTTACGGGAAAAAGCGTATTAAATGATTTGCAATCAACGAATCGGGTTGCGACTCGGACTTTGAAAAGTAAATACTATCAAGATCCAAACGGGTCGGACTTGTAAATGACAGTATTTAAATGCGGTATCGACGGAATCGAACGATCCGGAATCGTAAATGACGATCGACGAGCCAAACGGCTCGGAATTGTAAATGACGATCGACGAGCCAAAACGGCTCGGAGTGCTAAAGTTGCATGAAATGTAAAGGAAGTTCGACGGATCAAACGGTCCGGAATTGTAAATGACAGAAAAGTAAATGACGATCGACGGATCGATCGATCCGGAGTTGTAAATGACATAAAAAGTAAACGGAACGGGGTCGGAACGCCGTTTTAACCCGTGATTACTTCTCTTACGGGAAGAGAAGAGGATCGAGGGGCTAAAACGTATCGGACCCCATTAGACGGAGGCGTCTACATTTCAAAGATGTCGTCTGAAACGGTTGTAGCGATTGGCACGTAAACCGAGGCGGAACGAGAGATTTAGAGAGAGGGAGTTATACCTATGGCTAGGGTTGACTCCTTTGGCTCGAGGGGTGTATACGGGATACGGAAAGTAGTTTGGAACGGTGTTTCGGAGGGGAGGAGGGCATATTTGATCGAAATACAGAGTTTTCACGCAAAACGAGGTAAAACCGAACTCGGGAAGGGGGAGAACCAGTTTAGGACGTGAGTTTCTTGGTGAAAGAGGTGAAATTTTGTTGTTCTAAATGGCTTTGACAGCCTCTCTATTTATAGGTGAAATTTGAGTAGGAGTCCGGCAGGACTTAGACTGAAATCCAGGGGGTTTTGTGGTATTTTGGAATTTAAAGGGACTTGCTGGCAATTTCTGAAGTCTGCAAAGGGAGTCTGGCCGGACTGAGACTGTATACCAGGGGTATTTTAGTCTTTTGGCCTTGATTTTTGATTGAAAGGTGACTAGAGGGAGATGGCATGCAAGCCACGTGTCCTGTGAGTCACCAGCCATATGGGAGTTCATTCCCGGGTCCCGGTTTTGTCCGTTTTTTAAAATAACAGTCCGGAAAATGTCCGAAACGCCCCCGAAAAGTGCGTTTTTCAGGGAAAGCCATAATTTCACGTGCGATGACATGTGTCAAGTACGTTTCGACGTCGGGATGCACGGGGCAGTCCCGGGACGTCTCGTTGGCATGGTAATGGGGAGTTAACGAGTTCCGATTAACCTGGAGCGGGCCAGTTAACGGATTTCGGTTAACTTTCTGACGGATTTTGACAATCCGGATTTGGGTACTTACACCTGGGCATGCTGTACAGTGATGTGGAGATGAGGATTACGGCCAATATTGGGGCCTATTGCCGTGGTACCGGCCTGGTGACGGCGGATCAGCTGGCACGCTCCTTCCTGTGGTTTGCCCTTTCTAAGACTCTGTTCTCGAACCACGCGACCACGACTCCTTTTGCTCTGCTGGAGAGCTTGATTGATTTGGAGAGAGTCTGCGATATAGTTTGGGGCGAGGCGGGCCTGGCCGAGCTTTACTTCTCCTTGGACCGGTTTAGCCGGGGCGTGGCCAGTTTCTTGGCCTGCTTTGATTTTGCTTTGGAGGTATGAGTTTATTGCTGTTTTGATTTAGCAACTTGTCATTTCTCCGTTTTCTCTTGCACTGAGCCTTTTCTGCTTTTGTCGCAGGTGTGGTTCTACGAGATCTTCCGGTGCTTCCCGTGGGATCGAGATCACGGGGCCATAGCGGCCTATCCTGCTATGTTGGGTTGGGCCCGTCCGGCGAGGAGGAGGAGGACCAGTAGGGGGAAGCTCACCATTACCTACGGGGAGGTGCAGGCTCATCTGGGGAGAGATAGCCCGACGGAGTTTGCTCTGTATCCCTGGGCTCGGTATGAGGCTGACGAGTTCGAGGGCGCCCCCGTGGTGACGGCGCAGAGGAGGAAGATCTTTGCGGGGCACGACTGCGATGTCATGTACTTGGGAGAGAGGGTCTTTTGGCAGCATGGCCCGGGTATGCTTCCCTTGGCTCCGAGGGACCCGCCTTTTGGGATGATGGATTCCCGTGAGATGGATGTGCTGGAGTTTGAGAGGTACCTTGGCGGCGTGAGTGCCGATGAGTTTGTCCTGTTTGGAGAGGAGTATGGGTCCTTCGTGAGGAGAAATTTGAGGACGCCATAGGTGTTGGTGAGGGAGAGGGAGGCTGGCCCGCCAGGTCCCCCAGAGGTTCCGGTGCATGTGTGAGCACCCCAACCCGGGACCTAACGCGTGTCCTGAGCTTGAGAAGCCCAAACTAAGAAATCCCATCTTAGATTTTCAAAAACTTTTATTTCACATTTAAAAGAAAACCACTACTCAAACTTCCAATTTTAAATCAACTGATAATAGCTCCACTTGGAGAAAATTCCACAATGACGTCGATAAACCATAATCTAATAAATTACATCGTAAACCCCAAAATAACTTTGTTTACAAAAGAGTTTATATACAACTTTTCAAAAGAGTAATACTTAATAAATACTCCCAGACAACCAACTCCTATACTTAACCTGACAAGTCCCAAAAGCAACAGTCCACAATTTTATCCCCGGCCTCACTGGGTTCAGTCACTGTCTCAGCACAATCTAAAACAGTAAAAGGGAAGGGGTGAGAATAAATCTCAATAAGCTATTATGAATGCAGCAAGACGCCAAACAATATGCAACACATAGCATGGTTACGCATAACACATTATGAAAGCGGTAAACACCTTACGTTACCTCATTTTACCTTTCCCGTCTGAACAATAAGTCGTACAACGTGGGAGTAAAACTCCTCTCTTTGGTGAATTTCCCCCATGCACCTTCACCGCTTATAGGACTCATACTCCAGAGATCCATATAAGAAAGTAGGATACTTATATGACCCTTATTCAGAGTATCATATAATATCAGCGCTACTGTAAAGCTTTTGGCTTCATACAGAGCATTCCACCTAATCACCAAATCGCAGCGGTCTGTAAGGCTTCTGGCTCAATACAGTCGCTAGCACACCCACTCTGTGGCCACAGAGGGGACGGTCCCAGGTATGATGAACCTTCAATCATTTATAGAACAAATCCATAATTGATTGAATTCCATTATACCCCCGAGTATCAACACGTTCAAGCACATAATAGATACTTGAAATAAAATCCACAAAGGGGATAAGAACAATATGGTAATATATACTCATGTTAAATCAATACTATAGTGCAACATTCATTTAATACACTATGCATAATACCATTAACGAATCTAAATTCAAATAAGGTATCCATATAACCACATAATCCACACCGGGATACAATATAATCAACATGCCAGATAATCCACAACTGGGATACAATACAACCATATATCAAATAATCCACACTTGGGATGCAGCATAACAATGTACCAATTTATCCCCACTCGGGATACAATAAAATCAACATGCCAGATAATCCACAATTGGGATACAACATAACAATATGCCAAATAATCCACACTGGGAATACAGTACAACGATGTAATACATATACGTTCTCAACTAACGTAATAGTGTAACTTATAGTTTCTACTCTATTCAAATTAATCACCAAGGGTATGGGAGCAAGTAAGGCCACTATGTATCATAAACCATTCCTACATAATCATTACACAACCTCGGATAACTTTAATAAAAGTTCAAGATCTACTTCCCAAGTTTGAACCACTTTGGTGAAGTTACAATTCAAGCTTATCAACCATTTCCCGAACAATATTTAAACTACTTCCACAATTCCATTTTGACCAAATAAGACTTCATTGTGTAGCCCAAGCATTCTACTTTAATCTAATTTAAAGAGATTTCATTTTGGTTCCAGTTTAATTAGGTTTAAACAACTCTAAAGTTGGTGCAACGTAACCAGGCCAGGGCATGACTCGTGCCCCAGGGCACGACTCGTGCCCTTTTGGCCCTTCTCAGAATCATGCGTCCCTTGACAGCATGACTCGTGACATCCACTTGTCACGACTCGTGCCAATTTCCCCAATGTTGTTCAGAACGACTTGGCACTCCTTGCACGACTCGTTACCACGAGTTGGCCATGGGCACGACTCGTGCCAAGGGGCACGACTCGTGCCAAGGGGCACGACTCGTGCCAAGGGGCACGACTCGTGCCAAGGGGCACGACTCGTGCCACGGCCAGATTCAGGTATCACAGCAGCCTTAAATCACTAAGTCAAGAAAACCCAAAAATCCAACTTAGGCTTCCTCTAAATTGTGAACATAAGATTATTTGTCAACCTTCCTAATGTCATTACAAACCATTTAAACCCCAAAGTACCATTAACCTAGGCTACTCACACTTGGATTTCCTACTCATTTAACCATCACATTTTACACTTATTTTCTTAAATCTAATTCCACCCATTCTCTTACATTCTTTATCACTTCTATGAACAACAACTTTATCCTAGGTCATTACTCCATTTCTCAACCCAAGAGAGTGTCATAACATTTCAAACCACGATTATAACCACAACATTAACATCAAATCATTCATGATCATTTAATAGGAGGAAGGTCCTAATAATTCACTTTCTAACTCTAGTAAATTGGCCAAACCCACATTAAACACTTACTCTTATACCATTAATATCCCCAATTTCTCTATACCACTCTTCTTTCAACTTAGATCACCAATTTACAACTTAAGATCAATTCCAACTCAATTAACATTATTCAAAATACCAAAAATCATCTTCTTTCAACAAAAGATTAATTAACACATAAATTGAGCAATATTTAGAAGGAAGTCATAATAACTTACCTAGCAAATATGGGATGGATTAAGGATCTTCTTAGCTTGATGAGCTCCCCTAGTTGCCCCGAACACAAAAGTACACCCGGATTGCCAAATGGAGAAGAATTGAACTTGCTAATAATTTTGAAAGGTAAGAGTTTAAGCAAGAGCTTCCATGGAGAAAAAGTGAGGAAGAAGGAGGAGGATGGAGAATGATTATGGAAAGTAAGGAGGATGGAGAGGTATGGGAGAAGTAAGGTGGTCATTGACTAAGGGAATAAGGTTGAGGAAATTAAGGGGAGGAAGTATGCCCCCCCCATACTTCCTAATTTTCTTTCTTTCTTTCTTTTTAAAAATAACTCTCCCAACCCATAATATTTTATTTGTTCATTTTATTATCACTCCACCCTTTTACTTTATTTTACTTTCAATTATTTTACTTCAACCAATTATTTTAACTTACTTTCATTTTATCCCAAGGCATTTAAAATTATCTCCTAACCATCTCAACTTAACATAAATATTAAAGGCATGGAATAAGCACATAAAGTTAACATTAATATTAAAAGCTGATAATATGATACTAAAATTGTGCCTAGGGTTAGGGTCGTTACACTCACCCCTCCTTAAAGAAAATTCGTCCCGAATTTTAAAAAGACCTACCTTAAGGATCAAATAGCAAAGGTACCTCTCACGTATCTCAAATTACAACTTTCAATAGTTTCCTCAATGGCATGATCCTTCTATACATCTCATAACCCGAATACTCTAGAAGTTTAATTTCGGACTTGCAATGCTAATAACTCCCAATGGTTCTCCCACATAAATCAAATCTGTTTAATCATCATTAGTTAAAGAATACCAAACAATGAGGGATCATACTAATGATTTTTCCATACAAAGCTTCACACCTCACCAGTTCATTACTAAACCAAACTACTATCCTACGCAAACTTGCTAAGGTTAATTAACTTCTCAACTTGAAAGGAAGTCCATCACACAACACCCAACCTATTCTTCAAGAATCTAGATAGTCTTCTAATCTCTTCCTTTCAAGTAACTAAATTCTTCAAACTCTTAGGATCAGTAACAACTCTCAAAGGAAGCTTCAAAAAGATAAGGTTCCTACTTAATTAACGCAACACAATTGCAGCCACTCTCGAGTAGAGGATAAGAAAATTCCACTTTATCTAAGTTAACTTCCTTGAAGCATACGCTATCACTTTCCCATTTCTCATAATTTTACAACCTAATCTCCCTTTAATACACACTTAAAATTTCACAAAGTCTCCACATCTACTAGGTAAGGAAAGGTTCGGATCTATAATCAATTTATTCTCCATCTCTTATCCATATGGTTTACCCTTATTACATTCTACACCATTGATATATCCTTCCGAGTTACTAAATCGACGATTTTTAAATTCTTAAGAACTCCTTAAACATTCCTTCGGTAGCACTGGCCAACTCAAAGATCACGGACTCAATCCTCACAAGATCCATGGTAACATCCGAGTTTAAGACTATAGAACCCAAAACTTGGAATCCTCTCAAGCCAACTCACATTTGCTAAACTTCTCAAACAATGACCTCTCACTAAAGGCAAATAACACCGTTCGCCAATGATCTTCATGATCCTCTCGTAACTTCTATTAAACAGAAAGGTCATCCATCACAATTACCATAAAGCCATCAAGATAAAGATTTAAAATTTTAGCTTATCATGCTCAGAATCAACACATGGAATACTTCGATGAAAACATATTCACCATCTATTCACAACTAGCACATAAAATTTTTAGAGGGACTCCTTATTCGAGTCTAGCACATACCAAATACCCTTCACACCTTTAACCAAAAACTCCACCCTTAGTGCCTATATATATAACAAAATTCCACATAAAAGTTTATCGGTATCAAATATCAAGATAAGCAAATTAGGCATAGAAAAGGAGACTCACTTATTATGATAGTCCACCAATACACAACAACTTCTTAACCATCCAGGTCAAGTATATCTCATAATTACACATCGGTAATCATACCAAATCAACTGGCAATATATGCCCAGCTACAACCACATCACCATCGTGATAAACCAAAGGAGATTCGAGGTATTCTCTCATAAGAGCAGAATCCTCTAACAATAAAACAAATTCGCAAGTAATGTATGCCACATAGAAGCAACATGTGATGCCAAACATAAATGATATGAAACAGGATCTATAAAATATGACCCCTAGCTTCTGAGACAGGTAATATACCTCTAGTGACCTCTGAGGGAGCTATCTCTCCTATATCCGAAACACATACTCGACCTTTAGACCTTCACTTCACAACACCATTTTACCCTAGTCAATATTGCTATCACTAAATCTTTCTTCACATCCTTTCATGATCATTCTAACTTAACTAAAATGGATACAGAATTCCCAATCACTTTGAATATCAACCTTACCACATTCATTCCAAAACCACCATTTCCTGCTTATTTCTAAAGCCCTATTAATTGACTAACCATTACAACCACCATGTATATCACCTAATACATCATATACCATATATAACCATAATTCAACAATAACTATACCATTGAGTTAACTTTAATTATAAGGTTCTCAAATGATACCACATACCTTCTCCAAGCCATATAACCCTATTACTCTATCTTTCCACATTAACCCATATCTTATTATCACTATTTGCCATATTCTTTCACCCACTACCTAAGTTATTTTCATTATTTTTACACATCACAAGCCACCCAACAATACTCTCTCCACCATATATTAACCTTTATAATACTCTTTTCAATTACTAACCTATATTTTATCAAACCATCACTTTACTCATTTCCAAACCCCACTTTCATTATTTCAACAGCCAAACAAATTGTCAAACTTCTAATAATCATTTATACGGTAATAATAGCATCGTACAACATATATAACAACAACTTTACAACTTAGTCAACTTCATTAAAAGGAACCCTAAACAATACCACATACTTAAATCATTTTTCTTAACATCAATACTATACCAAAACTTCACTATACCACATCTCAACTAATTTAACAAATTTCAACCCAAGTAAAATGCACCAACCCACCTGCAACATTTCCCATATCCAACCCAAGACCATTTGAATTCATTACTAAAATACCATGACTGTGAGGCTACAATTTAAACATCCTTCATTTTCTAGAACCTTTCGCTGGTCATCATTGTTTTCAGCCATTAGAACAAACTCCTGCACTAAACACTCGGCGTCAATTAACACACACTCCCCCTTAGTTTAGACATCTACCCTTGACCTCTAAACTAAGCTTTGATACCAACTGTGAGCACCCCAACCCGGGACCTAACGCGTGTCCCGAGCTTGAGAAGCCCAAACTAAGAAATCCCATCTTAGATTTTCAAAAACTTTTATTTCACATTTAAAAGAAAACCACTACTCAAACTTCCAATTTTAAATCAACTGATAATAGCTCCACTTGGAGAAAATTCCACAATGACGTCGATAAACCATAATCTAATAAATTACATCGTAAACCCCAAAATAACTTTGTTTACAAAAGAGTTTATATACAACTTTTCAAAAGAGTAACACTTAATAAATACTCCCAGACAACCAACTCCTATACTTAACCTGACAAGTCACAAAAGCAACAGTCCACAATTTTATCCCCGACCTCACTGGTTCAGGTCACCTGTCTCAGCACAATCTAAAACAGTAAAAGGGAAGGGGTGAGAATAAATCTCAATAAGCTATTATGAATGCAGCAATATGCCAAACAATATGCAACACATAGCATGGTTACACATAACACATTATGAAAGCGGTAAACACCTTACGTTACCTCATTTTACCTTTCCCGTCTGAACAATAAGTCGTACAACGAGAGAGTAAAACTCCTCTCTTTGGTGAATTGCCCCCATGCACCTTCACCGCTTATAGGACTCATACTCCAGAGATCCATATAAGAAAATAGGATACTTATATGACCCTTATTCAGAGTATCATATAATATCAGCGCTACTGTAAAGCTTTTGGCTTCATACAGAGCATTCCACCTAATCACCAAATCGCAGCGGTCTGTAAGGCTTCTGGCTCAATACAGTCGCTAGCACACCCACTCTGTGGCCACAGAGGGGACGGTCCCAGGTATGATGAACCTTCAATCACTTATAGAACAAATCCATAATTGATTAAATTCCATTATACCCCCGAGTATCAACACGTTCAAGCACATAATAGATACTTGAAATAAAATCCACAAAGGGGATAAGAACAACATGGTAATGTATACTCATGTTAAATCAATACTATAGTACAACAGTCATTTAATACACTATGCATAATACCATTAACGAATCTAAATTCAAATAAGGTATCCATATAACCACATAATCCACACCGAGATACAATATAATCAATATGCCAGATAATCCACAACTGGAATACAATACAACCATATATAAAATAATCCACACTTGGGATGGAGCATAACAATGTACCAATTAATCCCCACTCGGGATACAATAATATCAACATGCCAGATAATCCACAATTGGGATACAACATAACAATATGCCAAATAATCTACACTGGGATTACAGTACAACGATGTAATACATATACGTTCTTAACTAACGTAATAGTGTAACTTATAGTTTCTACTCTATTCAAATTAATCACCAAGGGTATGGGAGCAAGTAAGGCCACTATGTATCATAAACCATTCCTACATAATCATTACACAACCTCGGATAACTTTAATAAAAGTTCAAGATCTACTTCCCAAGTTTGAACCACTTTGGTGAAGTTACAATTCAAGCTTATCAACCATTTCCCGAAAAATATTTAAACTACTTCCACAATTCCATTTTGACAAAATAAGACTTCATTGTGTAGCCCAAGCATTCTACTTTAATCTAAGTTAAAGAGATTTCATTTTGGTTCCAGTTTAATTAGGTTTAAACAGCTCTAAAGTTGGTGCAACGTAACCAGGTGTAACGATGTGTTGCCTTTTTCGCGGGAAAAATTCGATTTTTGCGTTTCTTTGAAAAAACCAAATAAAACCGGAAAAAACGGAGTCGCCACGCCATTTTAATTTTAAAGGGCCAAAACTTTGAAAAAAGCCCGAGATCAGAGATTTAGGTTCGGAGGTCATGTTACGCGTCGGGAAGGACGTTAGTGTGCACCCGACGCGCCTCGTAAAAACGAGTCTTCCAAGCTGAAAATCATTTGTGTGTGTGTGTGTGTGTGTGTTTTGGCCAAAATAAGTTGAAACTGGAAAAAGTAAAAATTGGGATGTCTTTTTAAGACTTTAAACTGATCCCATGATTTTTTGGAGAATTTTTGGTTTGAGATTTGGTACTCAAAAACCCTTTGAAGTTGAGAAGTCACTTCTGCCAGAAGAAAATGGCAGCAGACACCTGATTTGAAATGGATTCAAGGGTCCTAAAACTTCATAATCTGGATGAACTCAGAGAATGAAAGTTTCTCTAGACTCCTTGAATAAACTTTGTGTGAAATAAATCTCCATTTTGGAGAAGATTTGAGGGATCAAAACCTTCTGTAAACCTCAGATATGAGATCTGGATTCCCAGAAGCTGATGAACTAGCCTCTGAAAGAAAAATTGAAAAGAGGAGTTTTACTCACCCAAAAAATAAGGTAAAAATATGTCTGGAAAGCTATGGATGTTGGCTACAAAAAGTGTTTTGTAGTCAACACCAAATTCCAAGTTCATCTGTGTCCAAAAATTAAGACCATGGACTGAGGTCTGAGAAAATTGCTACTGGACAGCAACTTCTCAAGAAAGAAAATATGATTTTAAGGGGGTTTTGCATCCATGCTTGTCCCCATTTCCTAGGTTTTGGTTAGTGATCACTAGACATTTTAGTGGTGAATCAACTATACCAAACCATCCTTGGGGTACATTAGGACTAAGCATTTCATTTGCTTGGGGAGGGGGATTTTACCCTTTGAAATCAAGATTTAGTGCTTGAAAATGGTTTTTTAGGGTTTTGAAAGTGCATTTTTGCAAGTAAGAAAGAAAAGCTTTGAAAATAATGTTGATCTTTGTAGAAGATCATCCATGGAGATGGTCTTCCATGGTGATCTTCTTAGATCTAGAGAAAGAAGATGAAAGAACTACATTTTGTAGTTTGAAGATGCATGCATGGATGAGATTTGGGGTTAGGAAGAGGAGGGTTTACCAATCTTCCTTGTGTTCTTGAGTGTTTGGCTTGAGTGTATGAGTGTTTAGGGCTTTAATATGAGAGTGAGTGGATGAGTATGAGTTGGGAAAGATTGAGAGAAAAAGGTGACAATTCTTGAGAATTCTCACCGCTTTGTTTTCTCTCTATATTTCGCCAGTGAGGTTCGTTGCATTTGTGTTCTTCCTTTTCTATTTACTGTGATCGGAGGGCTCAATTTATAGCCCTCTGAAAATAGCAAACGTATCCGCGCGGACAAGGTCGCAGGGCGTGCACCGTTCATTAATTACACCTCCACTTTGGACAGAAGAATAAAAATTCAAAAAACCAAATTAACGGCCAGCTTTTTGTGTTTCCAAATTTTCTATTTATGGTTTTATTCTTTTGTTTTGCTTTTTAAGATGCTTTTCTTGGTTTAACTTCATTTGGCAATGCCCATTCTACCCTCCCTTTGTTAGAAATGTTAGGATAGTTAGGAATTGTTAGAAATGTTATAACTTTCGTTAATTTTATAACGAAAATTCTAACAAGCTCAAATTGGAGCACTTACAGCAGCCCTCGGCGACGGCGCTTCGAAGGAAGCGGGGTCGTCGATAAGAGTAAGGCTCCATATTTGGCGTGTGATGATCAAGTGATCGAGTGGCCGAACCTATTTAATAGGCTACCTACGTATCCTTAAGAGGAATCAAGCCGTCGTAGTTCGGGTCTTTCGACTATCTTTAGTTGTCGACCCTGGAGTGACTGTTTTAGGATGTCAACTGGCGAGCGAGTTCTACGGTCGATTCTTTGAAAGAAACTCATTGGGGATAAGAAATGACCCTCTTCGGCCTCGATGGCTAGTGGTTGTATATCCGCTCCGGCGGGGATAGAATGACCATTTTGGTCGGTGGTAACCTAATGATAGGCTACCTACGTATCCTTAAGAGGAATCAAGCCGGCCGTAGTTCGGGTCCTTTGACTATCTTTAGTCGTCGACCCTACTGTTTTAGGAAAGTCATCCTAAGATTTGACTATTTTTGGGAAGTCACCCTATGGTCTGACTATTTTTGGGAAGTCGCCCTATTACTTGACTATTTTTGGGAAGTCGCCCTACGGTTTTGACTATTTTTGGGAAGTCGCCCTATTACTTGACCATTTTGGGGAAGTCGCCCTACGGTTTTGACTATTTTTGGGAAGTCGCCCTATGGTTTGACTATTTTTGGGAAGTCGCCCTACGACTTGACTATTTTGGGGAAGTCGCCCTATGACTTGACTATTTTGGGGAAGTCGCCCTATGGTTTGACTATTTTTGGGAAGTCGCCCTATGACTTGACTATTTTGGGGAAGTCGCCCTATGACTTGACTATTTTGGGGAAGTCGCCCTATGACTTGACTATTTTGGGGAAGTCGCCCTACGGTTTGACTATTTTTGGGAAGTCGCCCTATGACTTGACTATTTTGGGGAAGTCGCCCTATGACTTGACTATTTTGGGGAAGTCGCCCTATGACTTGACTATTTTGGGGAAGTCGCCCTACGGTTTTGATTTTGGTTTGTCGAATTAGGGGATGATTGCTTTCCTCGTGTTGTGTGTGATAGAGTCTTAGGTGCCTCAAACCTTGATGATGGCGTCTTAGGATAGATGGTCCTCTAGTGGACTTCATTTGAAGGGATCGGTTTTACGTCTGCTACCGAAGGAAAGGATGACCGTGCTGGTCGAGTGGCTGGACTTAATGATAGGCTACCTACGTATCCTTAAGAGGGAATCAAGCCGGTCGTAGTTCGAAAATAGCTGGGATGGTCTTTGATGGTTTGACAAAGATTTGAGGTTTGACTATTTTTCGGGAAGTCGCCCTAAGATTTGATGATAATGTTCTTTTAGAAAAGTAGTTGATTAAGATATGCTTTCATACCTGTGGCCGTGCTTACTCAGAACTGAGCCTACGATGTTGATGAAGAGTTGTTAGGTTGCCGCTCGTGGGACGGTTTCGCCGACGATTTGCTGTCTTTGGAGGCATTTTTGACCCGAAGGAGGAGTTTGGTTGAGTCCGCATCTTACCGGTGATCGTCAAACTTGTAGAGGTTTTTGAGCTTGTCTTCACATTGGGACTTCTTGCTTTTGAGAACTTGGTGTCTCTAACCGCATTGTATTTGAGAACTTGGCGTCCCTGACCGATTTGTATTTGAGAACTTGGCGTCCCTGACCGATTTGTATTGGAGAACTTGGCGTCTCTGACCGTACTGTATTGGAGAGCTTGGCGTCCCTGACCGATTTGTATTGGAGAGCTTGGCGTCCTTGACCGATTTGTATTGGAGGACTTGGCGTCCTTGACCGATTTGCGTTTTGAGAACTTGGCGTCTCGGCCAGGTTTGTATTGGAGAACTTGGCGTCCTTGACCTAATTGTATTGGAGAGCTTGGCGTCTCTGACCGGATTGTATTGGAGAACTTGGCGTCTCTGACCGAATTGTATTGGAGAGCTTGGCGTCCCTGACCGATTTGTAGACACTGGAGGCGGTCTTCATATGTTTGTGGATGTTGGGGGATGTTTTCATCCATTTGAGGTCGTCTTTGGTGAAGATCATCCTTGCCGAAAAGGGGGATTACGTTTGAATTCCTGCATTTGTTAGTGAAGAGGAAGATGCATATATGGCATTCATGATGGCGGATGCATGCATAGAACCAAAAATAATTATGAGATGATGCGTTTACTTGCTTTCGAAGATGCACTTGGCCTAAGCTTTTGGCAGGGAAATTGCGATTTATGATTTTCAATCACTTAGGATTTTTCCTATTGATTCAAGTTTTGTGCATGCTACATGAGCCCTGGGGAGATTTTTGTGGGGATGCATGGTGATGAGAGGGGATGTATGTGTTGTTGATTTGTTTGGGACAAGCTTTGGGTGGGGTGATATCCTTTAGTCGCGGACTGAATTGCATGTTATTGATGAGGTCAATTTTGATCTTGGGATGAAGTTGGATTTGAACCCCGGGTCTCGATTGAAATTTCTTTTCGCCTCTGACATTTGAAGCCGACGCCGATGTGCTCTAGAATCAAAGCATGTTGACATGAATGAACCCTCTTTTGCTTGGGTTAGTTGTGATTTGACGAAATGCCGATATGAGGAGATTCCCAATTCTCAACTTTCGATGACGCAGGAGTTGCCATATGCCAAGTTCTAAAGCCGAAACTCCAAGACAAATTGTTGAGGTGACCAGACCTTTCTTCGAAGATAGGTGTGACTTGGATAAAGCCCCATTCCATGGAAAAGACATGGCGAAAACCACGGAATCTTTCTCTCGAATGATTTGATGAAGCCCCAGGTTTGACAAAGCGTCACTACAGAGGTCCAGCTTAAAGGTTTGATCGACATACCGATGAAGTACCGAGCCAATCGATCAACGTGAGAGCCTTCAAGGTGAAGTTGTCATGAAGGGAGAAACCCATCTTTGATACCGACTATGAAACTAGAATCCTCTCTTCGAAGAGTGTCTTCCATATGGGAAGCTGTTAGCCATAGTGGCACTTGGCTTGTTCGTGGCTTCAATCATATTCACCCTACTTTTTTTAGGGAATGGATTGTTGGCTGTATTGGGTCCTTGGGGTCCCCTTTTCGATCGGTTCTCACACGCCCTTTTCAGGAGTCGTGTTGGAGGTGGAAGAAACCCGGTATCCGTAGCAGGTGCGACAACTCCGCTGATTGTAAGCCCTCTCAAATTTAGCCCGGAATTGATCATTGCCCGTAGATCCTGGGATAGGGGAAATTGCTAAGTGAGGCCCTCGGATGTGGTTTCGGGCGTGAGCGAAAGATGTCTAGTTGTTCCTCTTCAAAAGGAGGAGTTGCCATCTTGCTTGTAAAAGTCCCCGATGTTCTCGTCGAGACGCCGCATTGTTGTCTGCAGGTCAAATCTATTTGCTTCCCACTCCAAGTTGGCTAGTAGTCTCGGTCCCATGTAGCCCCGGCCTCGGATTTTAAGCGGAAGAACCATTTTAGAGCACTAGACTTCAAAGAGAGATCGAAATAGTCGGCCAACCGCTGATTGGCGCCCCTTTTGACCTTCATTGCCAAGGTATCCGTGTCCAGATGGGTTTTCGGGCCTGCAGTGCCATCAACGAGATCCAAATTAGGCATCACTAATTTGTGGGGAACAAAGGAGTCCGGGTTCGTTGGGCGGAAAGGAGACTTCTTAGCAGTCAATTCGGCATATATGTGCTTTCATTTCCTTGTGTCGTTCCACGAATCAAGCCAAATGAGGGTCTTGTGGTGGAACCATGGCATTCAAACCAGCGGATCGAGCTAGAGAGAGGAGCTACCGGCGCGGCGCAGCGGGTGGAGGGAACGGCCGATCTCGGGGACATAGGTGAAATCCTGTCCTTGGCCCGAATCACCCCGGGGAGCTTGAGTAGGACCCTGGGCAAAAGGATAGAACCTCGCGGCTTGTTGTTGATTTTCAACCGGCAAAGAGGGCGAAGGCAGTCTTGATGTGGCTGGGTAACTCGGATTTCCGGAGTGAGGCCCATAAGTAGGCTTAAGTGCGGGCTGCTTTGTCACGATTGTTGAATTGCATAGGCGAAGGTGCATGACCGGGGGTGCTGTGGTCCTGGTGATTCCGATGAAACTGGGATGGAGGCTTGGTAACCCATCGAAGCCTCGAGTGAGGAATGGATTTGTGAAAATTTGTGTGAGGAGCGGCCGAGCTAGCGTCATTCGAGGAAGGGCTTCCTGACCGTTGCCCTAGACCAGATCACCGTGGAAGCATTGCAAGCATTCTTTGCGGAGGCCTTGATAGATTGGTTCCAAGGCGAGGTGGGATTCCAATTTTACGTGGTATTCCGAGGTAACCCCAAGACATTCCGTGCTCGATTTTGCCCCCGTGAGAGCCGTGAACTCGATCGGTCACGTTAGGCTGCATGGGTCCAAAGAGGTCCGTATTTGGGGTTTCTTTGTCCCGTTGAGACGGTCATGAAGGGATCTTATGAGGCTTGTGCGGTGCGGGGATTGGATATCTTAGGCCTGGGTTCTTTGCCAAGGCATTTCAAACCGATGTAACCGAGAAGCTCCCGATCGATCTGTACCGAACCGCCGAGGCATACCAAAGCTGTGATATACCAAGCCGACCCCGACGCTTTGAGGCATACCATACCGGCCCAAATCGGATCAAGTCAATTTGTTTCTCCAAACGATCGTCCTGCATCGAACTGTGAATGTATATCAAACCAGAAATGAAAGGATGGGCGATTCGCGAGTTGAGAAGAGTGTGAGGAAGGTGGTGGTAGTCTGCCGGCCAAGATAGGGATGGGGATCCTTTTCCTCTTCTACCGTGAAAGTTCCATCGGGGTTGAGGGCAATCGTCAAACCAAAATTCCTGACATCTTCCAAGGACGAACATCGAAACCTCATTCTGATTGGCACAAGGAGTTTTATGGACTCGGGTTCCAATATTAGTCATGATGAATTTCTGGTCTTGATTAAAATTCCGTCCTCGTCCTTGGACATCAAAGAACTGCACTTGACTAGCCCATGACCAACATGGCGATCAAATCTCATCTTGCTTGGTGGAGCCTTGGTCTGAAGAGATGTATTTGCGAAGTCTTGATTCTGGAAGAAGTGACTTGGCAAAGCCTCGGTCTCATGACCGTGAATCGACACAATTAGAGAGGCTTCAACCTGGTAGGCACTGCAGGCGATGCGATACGAGAGACCCAACCCATCTTGTAGCAAAGTGAAGAACCAACGTTCTTGAATTATCATGTAGCCAAAAGAGGCAACCCATCCTTCTATATTTACTTTATTATTTTCTTTATTCAATTAGTCAACCGGAAGAAAATGTAAAAGCAAGACAATTTTAGAAATGTATACCTGCAGGGGCATATTTTTTGAAAAGTGGGGACGAGTCCCCGATTTGTATTATTTGATGAACTCGCTTTGGGGTTTGACTCTTTTGAGAGAGCGTAAGTGTAGAAAGGTTTGTAAAAGTGTATGGAAGCCCCTGCTGACAGAAAATTAGTGTTTAGCTCTATTTTTCCTATAATGTAGAAAAAGAAGACTTGTCGAGACATACTCGAAAAACATGTTTTATTCAAAATGATCACAAGATTGCTTAAAACCCTTTATTAATGTTCGGGTTATTCAACCCCTAATCTCGATGTGAACAAACATTTTGATTAATCATGAGGAGAAAGTCAACTGATACCAAGAGTCGAAGTTGGCGAATGGTGAAGAGGGATCGTGTATAGGAGAGGCTATTGGTGAGACCGGATTTTCTGGGATTTGAATGTGTTTATGACCGGACCATTTCTGGTTGCCTACGTTCCCCTTAATATAAGGAGCTCAGGTCGCCGTAGTTCGGGTCCGAACTGTGTTGGCTTAAGAAAAGGGGTATGAACATTTGTGGTACTTTTGGTGAAAAGGCTCGGATAGGAAGTTTGGATGATAAGGTGCGGGCCTTGAGGTGATTCCTTGACAAGTCATTTTGAGCGATTCCGTTGCTTCTTGATCGTCGTCCTTCATCGGGGGAGAAAGATTTTTGTATGCAGCTTAAGGGCTTATGATATGTTTTTGCCGTTGCTTTAACTGCTCCCTTGTTGTCGACAACTTCCGTTCTTCGGGCTTTAATTTTGCCCATATGTCAAGCCTCCTGATCGGCAGTGCTGGGTCCTTGGCCTCATTTTTTTTTGAAGCTTTTGTTTTTGTTTGTTTTTTTTTTGAAGCTTTTGTTTTTTTTTTGAAGCTTTTGTTTTTTTTTTTTGAAGCTTTTGTTTTTTTTTTTTTTTTTTTTTTTTTTTTTTTTTTGAGGCTTTTGTTTTTTTGAAGCTTTTGTTTTTTGAGCACTTGAGGATGAAGGCAAGCTTCTGCTTGAACTTTCTTGATGCATGGGGGGCGGAGGCAAGCCCCTGTTTTTTTTTTTTGACATGGGGTCGATTTCCCGATGCTGGGTGACCTTTTGTTGTTCTTTGATCTTTCTCGTCAGCTGGGTCGTTGACTTGGTCAAGGTGATGATGGGGACATGTTTTGGGAAGTGTATGGCTAATGGAGGCCTTTGTGAGGTGAGGAAAGTGTATAGGGAAGGCATTAGTTGACTTTCTCGCACCAATTAATTAAAATCTTAATCATTTCCAGAGATTATTTGTTGAGCAATGCGAATGATCATTTAAAATAAAACCATTTCATTAAATGTAATGTAGGTGTGCAAATAATGTCTCAAGTCTAGCGAGAAAAGAAAAGGACTCTTTTATAGAAAATTTAAGATTAACTACAATGTCCAAGAAAGACTTGATTGAACGAAGAAAGTACTAGAACCTACGAAGGTTGACTAAAAGACTGTTTTAATATTAAAGGATGGGTAGCCCCTAGTCTAGCTACTCTTTGTTGTTGGATCATGCATCTATTCTTCGATGCTGGAGACGGGAGCTTTTGCAGATCTTCCCATCAGGACTTCTTTGTCAACTTCCTGCTCAATCCGACCATTTTCATTACCTGCGATGACTGGTTCATTGAACTCACAAAGGGGCGAGTCAAATTCCATTTTGCCCACAAGGCTTGAATCACCAAACTCGACCATGTTGATACCCATGTTGTTATTCCTAGGGAACGGGTTATTGATGGTGTCGGGCCCTTTAGGCACTTCTAACCTCCCTTGTTCAATCAGACTTTGGATTGCCTTTTTCAGGGGGACGCAATCATCTGTCAGGTGCCCATGGTACTGATGAAAGGCACAATGCTTGGAGGTATCCACAGGAGCATTGGGGTTTCTGGGCTGATAGTTTCTCATGGGTTCGAGGAGACCCTGCTTTAGCAAGCTATTCAAAACTTTGCTTAAGGGAACACCCAAATCCTCGGGATGTGGTTTCTTCTTTGGAGGAGAATGAACTCTTAATGCTCTTTGATTCGAGATTTGGTCGTTGACTTGGTCACCATTCTGAACAGGGCTTGCCGGTTTTGGTCCATTGGGGCGCTCAAGCTTGCCCGCTTTGATTAACCTTTGAACCGCTCTCTTGAGAGCGTGCAGTTGTCGGTCGTGTGGCCATAATGATCATGGAAGGCGCAGTGCTTACTCATGTCGAGAGGTGCATTTGAGCTCCTTGGATGGTAGTCCCTGAGAGGCTCCAAAAGGCCTATCCTTACTAAGCCCTTGAAAATTAAGCCCATGGGCATCCCAAAATCATCAAAACGTTCTCGTTGCCTTAAAGGACCACCATTTCTTGGTTGCTTTTGGGTGCCATCAATTGTACACCATGCCTTCTTTCCTTTACTGGATGTCGGAGCCGTATTGGAAGGGTAAGGTTTATAGCGGTGAGGCATGTTCAGACTCGTAGTTTTTTTTCCGTGCATGAACCCTTTTGATGTAATCATCGATGTAATCGTCGAGATTTGACCTTTTGTAAGACTCATTCGTGTCAGATACACAAGATTGGTATGGTGAGATGGCCCGAGTCGAGTGATCGTCGATACCCTCGTTGCTAGGCTTTCCTTGTACCTTCTTAATTGGTTCTACCAATAATCCCTTGGATGAGTCAATAGGAACATTAGGACTGCATGACCCCGCCACAAGATTGGCATCAGCAAATGGAACCATAGTAGGAAGTATTTTGGTGGGAGGTATGACAACCTGAGCATTAAAATCGTGACCGTAACCCTCCTCATAAGGCCTGGCGGTTGCCGAAGATGAGGATATATGGCTCGTAATGGGTGGATACCAGGGAGCAGTGAGTGCGGATCCAGAAGGCTGCTGAAAATATGAGGTTTGAGGCATCGTAACAGTAGGACTGGACGTGTCTTGACCATATTGGGGAACGTGACTACAAGGGAAATGTGCATACTGTACTTGATGAGCAGGAGCAGCTTGCGTAACAGCCGGGTGGAGAATTTGATGAGGAGCATTTGACCTTGTCGGACTTCCCAACCGGAGGGGCAAGGTAGAGCTTGGAGGATATTGTGAATACGGTGAACCTGATGAAGTGGTGATAAAACGCAGATGACCCATGTGATCTTGCGGTATCATAGGGGCAAGTGTGCTTCGAGAATTGGAGGAAGCAAGGCGGCCCCCTACGAACCATGGAGCTGAGAAGTGAACTGTCCCATTCCGAGATGATGATCCGAGCGGGCCCGATGTTGTGAAGTAGTGAGCCCGGCCCCTTCCAGTTTGTGGGGCGAAAGCCACCGATTCAATCCTAGTGGTGAGGCACGAGAGGCACCGGGCGGGTTGACCTAGATCGGTTTGTTGAGGAGTATCGAGCCGTAGGGAGTGAGATGTCTTGGCGACCAATTCCGGGCCCGATGGCCGGGCCGAGGCGGGGTTTTGGAGTAGCGAACCGGCCCATTCCAAGGCGTGGGGCGAAACAGGCGGATTGAAACCCAAAGGTGAAATCGAGAGGCGCCGGGGAAGTTGACTAAGATCGATACGATGCGGCCGAGAGGCAGCCGAGTGATAGCCGGGGATGCTTGGCCCATTAGTAGTTCCACACGAAAAGGAACAGGGCATTTGATGGTAGTTGGCATGTCCAGGAGGGTAATTAGCTCCAATCTCCGCATCAATTGTAAAGGTTCCATTAGGGTGGCGAACAATCGTTAGCCCACAGGTTCGACACTTTCCAATAGCGGCGATCTCGAGCCATCGATTCCACTGTTCGTCATTTTGCGGATTTTCGGGAGTGCGGAGTTGTACGTCCCCACCGTTCTCCTACGAGTTGGCCATTACGAAACTTTGAGCTGAAGCGAAGGAGGAAACCGACGAAGTATCGACTTCGGAATTGCCGAGATGAACAAACGATGACCCGGGGTCTCGATCCAAACTTTGCTTACTGTGGAAGGCACAAAAGGGTGTGGTTCAGACTCGGAAAGCGAAACAGGTTGGTGTTCGGGCTTAAGGCTCATGCAACATGCAGTTATTTGTTCATGTTTACTTAAAACACGTTTTATTAACCTAATCGGTTGGAAAAGATTGCTCTTCTTTTTTGCGAACTACTCTGGATCCTGGATCAGTGGGCCCCATCACTACGTCTATAAGCCCCTCGTATTCCACCTGTATTTCGACTTCCCAGGGCGGACAACCCCGGGCGAGGGTCCTATAGGGCAAGCGGGTCCCACCGACCGAAAAGAGAAACGATCCTACCAGTCTGGCGGGTAATCGAGTCTTAACGAGCGTTCAATGTAAATTACGGACAAAGCTGACGTCAAAGTCAAGATCATGTACGAGGGCTCGACAAAAAGTCGGCATGATTTTGGACCGATGAGCGTCCATAATTGATCTTGACTTGTCGTCAGTTAAGCCGTAATTAGGCATGGAATAATCGTTAATCCTTGATGACTCAGTGTCATGCTGGGAGTCAATGTATAATTTGTGCCAGTCAGAGTCTAAGTCAAGGCGCCGGTCAATATCTTGGTCAAAGTCTGCGGCGGAAAACCGGCATGACTCCGACTGATTAGGGACCCGAAAGATATTGAGTCGGTATGCCGACAAAGGCTTGAAAGGAAAGGTCTATACACCGACGGTGGCATGACACGGACTCGGACTAAAAACCAACCGGGTCTCGGACAAAGTGTGTCACGGACAAGTGCATGGTCGACACGAGGCTCCATGGGATGTTTGGGTAGTCCTGTGCTCATCCGAGAGGCGTAATAAGACCAAACGGACCGCGACAAGGATTTCCCCGGGTTAAGGACGTAGTGTGCAGTGTACGGTCAACGTGCGCGTAGTGTGCAAGCAGTCTATCTTCTTTTTCTGAGTAAAATAGAAAATTTTTTTTTTTATGTGTCTTAAAAGGCATGATGCATGATTTTTTTTTTAAAGTTTTTTTTTTGAAAATTTTTTTTATTTATTTTTTTTTTGAAATGAAATGAGCAAATAAGCACATAAACACAAATATTCCGACGATTAGGGACTTTATTTCCGACAGTCAATATTTTGACTTTTCCCGAGGCGGCCAAAAACAAACACGAAAACTGTGCAAAAATCAACACACACAAACAAAGGATTTTCAAATGTTGAGACGGAAGCTTGACCCTCAAAAGTTTTTCTTTTTCTTTTTTTTTGAAAAGATAAAACTTGTTAGTCCCCAGCGGAGTCGCCACTGTAACGATGTGTTGCCTTTTTCGCGGGAAAAATTCGATTTTTGCGTTTCTTTGAAAAAACCAAATAAAACCGGAAAAAACGGAGTCGCCACGCCATTTTAATTTTAAAGGGCCAAAACTTTGAAAAAAGCCCGAGATCAGAGATTTAGGTTCGGAGGTCATGTTACGCGTCGGGAAGGACGTTAGTGTGCACCCGACGCGCCTCGTAAAAACGAGTCTTCCAAGCTGAAAATCATTTGTGTGTGTGTGTGTGTGTGTGTTTTGGCCAAAATAAGTTGAAACTGGAAAAAGTAAAAATTGGGATGTCTTTTTAAGACTTTAAACTGATCCCATGATTTTTTGGAGAATTTTTGGTTTGAGATTTGGTACTCAAAAAACCCTTTGAAGTTGAGAAGTCACTTCTGCCAGAAGAAAATGGCAGCAGACACCTGATTTTGAAATGGATTCAAGGGTCCTAAAACTTCATAATCTGGATGAACTCAGAGAATGAAAGTTTCTCTAGACTCCTTGAATAAACTTTGTGTGAAATAAATTTCCATTTTGGAGAAGATTTGAGGGGTCAAAACCTTCTGGAAACCTCAGATATGAGATCTGGATTCCCAGAAGCTGATGAACTAGCCTCTGAAAGAAAAATTGAAAAGAGGAGTTTTACTCACCCAAAAAATAAGGTAAAAATATGTCTGGAAAGCTATGGATGTTGGCTACAAAAAGTGTTTTGTAGTCAACACCAAATTCCAAGTTCATCTGTGTCCAAAAATTAAGACCATGGACTGAGGTCTGAGAAAATTGCTACTGGACAGCAACTTCTCAAGAAAGAAAATATGATTTTAAGGGGGGGTTTTGCATCCATGCTTGTCCCCATTTCCCTAGGTTTTGGTTAGTGATCACTAGACATTTTAGTGGTGAATCAACTATACCAAACCATCCTTGGGGTACATTAGGACTAAGCATTTCATTTGCTTGGGGAGGGGTATTTTACCCTTTGAAATCATGGTTTAGTGCTTGAAAATGGTTTTTTAGGGTTTTGAAAGTGCATTTTGCAAGTAAGAAAGAAAAGCTTTGAAAATAATGTTGATCTTTGTAGAAGATCATCCATGGAGATGGTCTTCCATGGTGATCTTCTTAGATCTAGAGAAAGAAGATGAAAGAACTACATTTTGTAGTTTGAAGATGCATGCATGGATGAGATTTGGGGTTAGGAAGAGGAGGGTTTACCAATCTTCCTTGTGTTCTTGAGTGTTTGGCTTGAGTGTATGAGTGTTTAGGGCTTTAATATGAGAGTGAGTGGATGAGTATGAGTTGGGAAAGATTGGAGAGAAAAAGGTGACAATTCTTGAGAATTCTCACTTGTTTTCTCTCTATATTTCGCCGAGGTTCGTTGCATTTGTGTTCTTCCTTTTCTATTTCGTGTATTTGGAGGGCTCAATTTATAGCCCTCTGAAAATAGCAAACGTATCCGCGCGGACAAGGTCGGATGGCGTGCCTTTGTTCATTAATTACAGCTCCAGCCTTGGACAGGAAGAATAAAAATTCAAAAAAACCAAATTAACAGCCAGTTTTTGTGTTTCCAGCCTTTCTATTTATGGTTTTATTCTTTTGTTTTGCTTTTTAAGATGCTTTTCTTGGTTTAACTTCATTTGGCAATGCCCATTCTACCCTCCCTTTGTTAGAAATGTTAGGATAGTTAGGAATTGTTAGAAATGTTATAACTTTCGTTAATTTTATAACGAAAATTCTAACAAGCTCAAATTGGAGCACTTACACCAGGCCAGGGCACGACTCGTGCCCTTTTGGCCCTTCTCAGAATCATGCGTCCCTTGACAGCACGACTCGTGACATCCACTTGGCACGACTCGTGCCTGAGAGCACGACTCGTGCCAATTTTCCCCAATGTTGTTCAGAACAACTTGGCACTCCTTGCACGACTCGTTACCACGAGTTGGCCATGGGCACGACTCGTGCCAAGGGGCACGACTCGTGCCACGGCCAGATTCAGGTATCACAGCAGCCTTAAATCACTAAGTCAAGAAAACCCAAAAATCCAACTTAGGCTTCCTCTAAATTGTGAACATAAGATTATTTGTCAACCTTCCTAATGTCATTACAAACCATTTAAACCCCAAAGTACCATTAACCTAGGCTACTCACACTTGGATTTCCTACTCATTTAACCATCACATTTTACACTTATTTTCTTAAATCTAATTCCACCCATTCTCTTACATTCTTTATCACTTCTATGAACAACAACTTTATCCTAGGTCATTACTCCATTTCTCAACCCAAGAGAGTGTCATAACATTTCAAACCACGATTATAACCACAACATTAACATCAAATCATTCATGATCATTTAATAGGAGGAAGGTCCTAATAATTCACTTTCTAACTCTAGTAAATTGGCCAAACCCACATTAAACACTTACTCTTATACCATTAATATCCCCAATTTCTCTATACCACTCTTCTTTCAACTTAGATCACCAATTTACAACTTAAGATCAATTCCAACTCAATTAACATTATTCAAAATACCAAAAATCATCTTCTTTCAACAAAAGATTAATTAACACATAAATTGAGCAATATTTAGAAGGAAGTCATAATAACTTACCTAGCAAATATGGGATGGATTAAGGATCTTCTTAGCTTGATGAGCTCCCCTAGTTGCCCCGAACACAAAAGTACACCCGGATTGCCAAATGGAGAAGAATTGAACTTGCTAATAATTTTGAAAGGTAAGAGTTTAAGCAAGAGCTTCCATGGAGAAAAAGTGAGGAAGAAGGAGGAGGATGGAGAATGATTATGGAAAGTAAGGAGGATGGAGAGGTATGGGAGAAGTAAGGTGGTCATTGACTAAGGGAATAAGGTTGAGGAAATTAAGGGGAGGAAGTATGCCCCCCCCATACTTCCTAATTTTCTTTCTTTCTTTCTTTTTAAAAATAACTCTCCCAACCCATAATATTTTATTTGTTCATTTTATTATCACTCCACCCTTTTACTTTATTTTACTTTCAATTATTTTACTTCAACCAATTATTTTAACTTACTTTCATTTTATCCCAAGGCATTTAAAATTATCTCCTAACCATCTCAACTTAACATAAATATTAAAGGCATGGAATAAGCACATAAAGTTAACATTAATATTAAAAGCTGATAATATGATACTAAAATTGTGCCTAGGGTTAGGGTCGTTACAGCCTGGGCCGGATTTCACATATATACGGGGCGACTCGTCGAGGCGTAGGGTGTCGGTACCCGTGCCTGAGCTGGCTCCTGCTACTTATCGGGTTGACCCGGATGCGCCGGTGAGTGTGCTTACTCTTTTCATTTTGGCATCTTTTCTGTATTTTTCTTTTTTGTTGAGTATGACTGTATTTCTTTAGCTGAGTGTTTCTTTGGCTGCTTGCTTGTGCAGGTCCCGGGGAGAGCCTTCGACACGCTGACCCGCTGTTATGTGGCGATGCTGTCCTTCGCGAAGAAGTTGGCGGGGAAGCTGTCTTGCCGGTCTTCGCGGCGTGTGCCGGCGTACGAGCCGATGCCTTCGAGGCATTCTGTGGACGTTCCCCCACCGAGAGATGAGCCAGAGTCACAGCAGAAGGGACCTTCGCGGGGGCGGCATAGCATGGATGCCGGGACGTCTTCGGGGGTCCGGAGGCCGCCGGTCTTTCACCAGTTCATGCCTTCGCAGGAGGCACTGGGAGAGAGTTCATCAGAGCCTGCCTTCTTTGATCCTTTTGCTAGGTTTGACCCCTCCGAGTATCTTGAGTACCTACCCCAGGAGAGGGTTCAGTATTCTGACGACGAGGGTGTGACTGGCGAGTTTACAGGGATGCCCGACTTCTCGCTTGAGGATGTTGGTGATGATGATGATGCTGAAGAGTCAGACTAGGGTTCATTTGCTTTCCCTCTTTCCATATCTTCTTTTTTTTTTGTTTAGCAACAGACATTATATGTACCTGTAATAAAACATTCGCATTTGCATCGCAAAGTATTTTATTCTAAGATGTAATGTCGTTTTTGTGATTCCCGGGAATTGTCCTAGGAATTGTTGCTATTATTTTTTTATTTGTGCATGCCACGTGAGCTGAGAGTGCGTTTGCGGGTAGCGTGTGTTTGCCGGAAATGGCTTTGGCCAGGGTTTGGGCAGTTTGGAGCAAGGTCCTGCTGGGAACAGTGGTTGTTGGCCTGTTTGCTGGGAAAGTGGGGACAGGATGCAACAAGGTCCATACGGACCAACCTAGGGTGCAAAGAGGTCCGTACGGATCACCTTTGCTTTTGGAAATAGATAAATGCTTTCCGGATGTCTGGACTTTTCCCACTCCCCTTTTGCAGCCATTTCGAGCTTTCTTCCCCATTTTCTCTAGGAACCTCCATTTTGCCATGGATTCTTCATACGTTCCACGAATTTTGCCAAGGCTTTCGCAGGAGCAGCAAGCAGACTTCCTTGAGCGGCTGAAAATGTGGATGCGACGCCGTATGAGGCATCAGAGGCGGGCTTTTGAGGTAAGGTTTCGACTTTGCTCGGTTTGGTCCCTTAAGGAGTTGGTTCCTGATTAGGAGTTGTTGCGGGCTGCCGTGAAGTTCTGGGATGTTAGGAGGCATGTGTATTGCTTCTCCTATAATGAGGTAGTGCCCACCTTTGAGGATTTTCGGGCTTTGATTGGAGGACCGGAGGTGGAGACCATCTCACTTCCTTTGATTGGCGGTGCTGCTGTGAGCGTGAAGCTTGCAGGCTTTCTTCGAACTTCACTGGGGGAAGTGCAGGGTATGATCCTTGATTCGGGTCATATTGACATTTATGCGCTACTGGAGCGGTTCATGATTGATGATGAGAGTGATGTCTCGTGGGATGCGTTTGCCTTGTGCGTGATAGCGACGCTTTTCATGGTCAGCTCCCTTGGGGTTTGCGATGATGCTTTGCTAGATGTGGTTGGGCACTGCAGAGCTGGAGAGGATATTGTCCCGTTGGTGCTGGGGGAGACTCTTCATGGTATTGACCGTCTGGCAATTGGGGATCGGTTCATGAGAGGGGGAAGCCCCGCTTTGCTCACCTTGTGGCTACGAGAGAGACTTCAGGCCATGCCCGAGGCTCCGACGTCGTTTAGCCCGTGGTCATTTGCTCGGGACCTCTTGTGTTGGATATGGATCAGTCCGCATGGGAGAGATGGATGGCACGGCTCGGTACGTATCAGATCCGTTGGTGGGTTCCGCACTGGGGGATTGAGACTATAAGGGCCTTTCAGGAAGGGTCCTATGTTGTCAGAGTTCCAGGTTTGTCTTGGTCCTCTTTCTATATTTCGTTGCTTGTTTCCCGGCAGTTTGGGGTGAAGCAGGAGCCTTTGTTGGGGTGGGACGACCTTGCTACTGCGGAGATAGCTCCTCTTTGTATGGCAGCTCCAGGTGTTCTTTTGTATTTTTTGAGGGTATGAGAGTATTCTGCTTTCCCTCCTGTGGTGCTCCTTAGATGTCGGGAGAGTGTCGTATTGACGACTCAGTTCCTAGCCTGGTATGAGCAATAGGGGTGGACATGGTTCGGTTCAAACCGCGGTTTGAGACCGAACCAAACAAAACCACGCAGTTTGGTTTGGTTTTTTTCTATAAATGGTTTAGCTTGGTTTGAAAATTTAATAAACCGTGTGGTTCGATTCAGCTCGCAGTTTGGAACCTCAAAACCGAACCAAACTGAACCGAACCAAACCGAACCGCGGTTTGGAACCGTGAAACCGAACCGTGAAACCGAACCACGGAACCGAACCATAAAATTCTTGAACCGAAATCCTAGCCGTTCATTAAAAATTAAAGATGAATCACAACCACTGATTTGAAAACCCTAGATTGAAACTCCTTAACTCAAACTGCCTCCTCATTTTTCATATCTTCTTTCTCAGTTTGTTTCTCTCTTCTCTCTTCTTTCTCTCTCTATCACCAAAAAACTTCCTCAGATCCCTTCCTTTCAAAGTCCTCCCAAATCCCTTCGTGTACAGAATACGACGCGATTCTCGTGCTCGCCATCTTCCTCGCCAAGTAGTATTTGTGTTTTATGTTTAATATATATGATTGCTAGTTTGATAAAAAATAATATGTAAAGAGCAACGCTTTTAGTTGGACAGGTTTGTAGTTCGGATAGCGGTCTAGACCGCAGTTCGGACCACGGTTTGAACCGTTTATGAAACCGTGGTTTGAGACCGAACCAAACCAAACCGAGGTGGTTTGGTTTGGTTTGAAATTTTCTATGGTTCGGTTTGGTTTGGGATTTTCCCAAACCGAGTACTAGCGGTTTGATCTCCAAATTTCTTCCAAACCGAACCAAACCGAACCATGTCCACCCCTAATGAGCAACGTGTTGGGCAGTCCCAAGTGGCTTTGGAGAGCAGGCGTGGAGCGATTCTGGGGCCCGGTTGCCGTAGTAGCTATTGCCTTAGGAGTGCCAAAGCCTGGTCTGACCCTCAGGATGTGACGGGAGACACTTTGTTTGACTACGAGACTAGAGTTGACCGACTGACGGAGAGAGGTCCTCTTTTGCAGACTCGCAGAGAGGAGATCCGAGTCGAAGCACGGGCGAATGAAGCCCTGAGAGCTGCTGGATTGTTTGACTCTACGGGGAGGACCCCTAATCTCAGACTGAGAGACGCAGAGCTGGCTCGCGTGGAGCGAAAGAAGACTCGCCGGGGACGAGGGAAAAAAGGGAAGAATGGCGAGGGGACAAGCGCAGATGGCGCGGAATGACCTCCTAGGTATCCATTCATTGCATTGCAAACACATTATTTGTTAAATGTATTATGCTGTCTTTTAGCATGTTGTGAACTTGAGAGTAGACCGTGCTTGAACTCATCAAGAAATGTTGTAATCGTTAGTGATTTGTGATTTACTTTTAAAGCTTTGTCGAGACACAAGATCTCTTGTTTGCTTTTGTGTCTTTTGTGAATCTTGGCGGCGTCCATCCTTGGACTTTCCTGTTGCATTTGCGGACTGAAGCGGCCTGGGCCCTGACGGCAATCCCCTTTGCTCGGGCTTTGTGTTTGGCTGAGAGGTCGGATGATTCCCTAACAAGTCATTTTGACGATCTTTTCCTTGGCTTCCTTGCCTCTGGTTGGCATCGGGCTCTTGACCTCCTTTTTTGTAGCTTCTGCTTGAGCTTCTTTTTTTTTATTTATTTATTTATTTTTTTTTGTGAGCCCTTGCTCGAGCTCTCTTTTTTTTTTTGTGTGTGAGCCCTTGCTCGAGCTCTCTTTTTTTTTCGAAGCACGGGCGAAGACAAGCCCCTGGCTTGGAAGCAGACATGGGTCAGTCGTTTGATGCTGAGTGACCTTTTGATGTCCTTTGATGTTGCCGCCGTTGTTTGACTTGGTCAAGGTGATGGTGGGGGCATGCTCCTGGAAAGTGTGTAGTTTGATGGAGGTCTTGATTGACATTCAAACTTTTGACTTTTTGTGCGTTTTTAGACTAGACCAATTAAGGTTGCCTACGTTCTCCTGGACTAGAGGGCTCAGGTCTGCGTAGTTTGACACTACAAGGAGTGCCAAGAGGTGCACAGTTGTTCTTCTTTAGGCGAAGTATCTGCGGAGTTTGCTTCCGTTGACTGGATTCATAAAGGGATTGCCGTCTAGGTCTGTCAGCTTCATGGCACCTCCGGAGAAGATCTATTGAACCACGAAAGGGCCGATCAATGTTGGTTTCCATTTTCCCAGTGGGTTGGTTTGAGTGGGAGGCTTTTCTTTGAGTACCAGATCGCCTTCCCTGATGTCTCGGGACTTGACCTTCTTGTCGAAAGCTCTAGCCATTCTGCTTTGGTAGGCTCGGACGTGTTCCATGGCCTTTAGTCGTCGCTCGTCTAGAAGAGCCAATTCGTCATGTCGGCTTGAGCCATTCGACTTCGTTGACGTCATTTTCAGCGGCACTCGGAGTGAGGGAATTTCCGGTTGAAAGGGGAGGGCTGCTTCCATCCCGTATGTCGGGCGAATGGGGTTTCTCTCGTGGCTGTTCGGCTGATGTTCGGTAGCCCCAAAGTGCAAGGTGCGGCTTCTCGGGCCAATCTCGTCCTCGGGTGGTCATTTTCGGATGATCCATTCAAGGTCTTGTTTGCTTGCTCGCTTCCACGGTGCCGTTAGTCTCGCGGCGCGATAGGAGAAGACTTGTGGCGTGTGATCTTGAATTCGGCTAGCGATGCATCGCATTCCCTTCGAAGTGTGAGCCATTGTCTGATATGACCTCATTCGAGATGCCGTATCGGCAGATGATGTTTTCCTTGAGGAAATGCGCGACTTTCTTGGAGGTGAGTACCTTGTAAGACTTGGCTTCGACCCATTTGGTGAAGTAGTCGATGGCTACTAAGATGAACTCGTGGCCAGATTCTTTGCTGGCGGAGCAATTTTCCCGATGACGTCAATTCCCCAAGTGGCGAAGGGCCAGGGCGTAGTCATGCAGTAGAGATCGTGAGGAGGTAGATGATTGAGGTTGGAGTACCGTTGGCACTTGTCGCAGCTTCAGACAAAGTGAATGCGATGCGCCTCCATGGAGATCCGGTAGTAGCCCATCCCGAGAATGATTTGCATGAGCTGGCGTTCGTAGAGGGACCGCAAGCCCCATTGTGGACTTCGTTCATGAGCTCGTTTGCTTCCGCCTGGCTGATGCAGTGTAGGAGTGGTCCTTGGTAGCGTTTCTTGTACAGCATGTCCCCAAGGATGACAAAGTGAGAGGCGAGGCATTTTAGGGCCATGATGCTCTTGGCTTTGGTTCCTTCCCTGCGTTGGCCTTCCCCGTTAATGAAGGCGGTTTCCCCGTTCATGAAGGTGGTTTCCCCGTTCTTGAGGTATTGGAAGATCTGGTTGTACCATGGCTCATTGATGGGCTTGGGTTCTGGTTCGATCTCGCAACAGTAGGCAGGAATTTCCTTTCGTCCAACTTTGAAGGGCTTGATTGCTTTTCCATCAGGGATTTCCACGAGTGAAGACAAGGTGGCTAAAGCGTCTGCAAACCGGTTTCGGTCTCTCGGCAAGTAGTGGAAGGTGACCTCTTCGAATTGTGTGATGAGGTCTTCCATGCAGGCGTGGTATTTCTGCAAGCCTGGGTCTATGGTTTTCCACTTGTTGGAAACTTGGTTGATGATCAGGGCTGAGTCCCCATAGACCTCGAGTTTCTGGACATTCCTTTCAAGTGCGGCATGTAGTCCGGCGGTGCAGGCTTCATATTCGACGGCATTGTTGGTTACCTTGAAATTGAGCTTTATGGCGATTGGGGTGTGCTCGTCCTGGGGATCGGCCAAGAGCATACCGATGTCGTTTCCTTTTTTGTTGGCTGCTCCATCGAAGAACAGTTGCCATCGATTTTCGCTTTCGAGTGCGAAGATTCCTTTTTCTGGAAATTGTGGTTCGGGGCCTCGAGCTTCGTCGGTTGGGAAGTCAGCCAGTTGTTCGGCCATTGCCCGTCCCTTGATTGACTTTTGGTTCACGTACTTGATGTCAAATTCCGCTAGGAAGAAAGACCATTTGGCGAGCCTCATTGACAGAGATGGTTTGTCGAAGAGGTATTTGATGGGGTCCATTTTGGAAACCAAGTATAACGTGTGCGACTGCATGTAGTGCCGTAATTTTCCGACAACCCATACCAGAGCTGCGCAGGTTTTTTCGAGGGCTGAGTAGTTGAGTTCGCTGCCTTGAAACTTTCGACTGACGAAGTAGATGGCGTTCTCAACTCGTGACTCTTTCTTTTCTTGACAGAGCATGGATTCAACTGCGGTGTCGGTCACAGTTAGGTATAGAAACAGTGGCTTCTCCTCGTGGGGAGGACAGAGAATCAGAGGACTCACAAGGTACGCCTTTATTTCTTCAAAGGCATCTTGGCATTCTGAGTTCCATTCGACGTCGGCATTTTTCTTCATCAATTTGAAGATTGGCTCACACATGGAGGTCAATTGATTGACGAAACGGCTGATATACTGCAGGCGGCCCATGAAGCTTTTCACCTCTGTTTGAGTTTGCGGTGGTCTCATTTCGAGTGGCAATGAGCTTGATAGGAGGCGGGGTTTGATAGGCTTTGTGTCACCGTTCCCGATCATGGCTATCATAGAGTTATCAGAAACAAAATCGATTAGGTCTGGAATCTCGATTTCTTCATTGAAGAGCAGGTGGAGCAGTGGCTCGTTCCAAGCATCGTCTGTGGAGTCTTTTGCTTTTGTCTTGGGCATTTCTAGCTCGAATGCGGACTCATCCCACTTGTTGATGGCAGGGGCATTGACAGAGAGTTTTTCGAGTTCTTCTGTCAAGGAGGGGGCTTTCCCAAACCAAAATTCATTGTGAATAGTGGTGGTCGTGGGTCCCGGCAGAGGTGGTGCGTCGAGAAATGCTCTTCGGACGGGATTTGCCTTGAGGCCTCTGAATCTTGCAATGTTCTGTTGGAGCTTGTCCATGGTCATCGGCCAGCTTTGTTTGGCGTTGATCAACTCTATTCCCTTTCCTGGGTCTTCCTTCAAGTTGTCATCCTTTTTTATGAAGTACTTGGTCATGTCGAAGCTGTAAGGGCGAAGATCGGAGGTTGCGTGCAAGCCTCTTTTGGTATTGGCGGAGCGTTTCCGTGCAGCTCGTTTGTCTTCCGCAATGTGTTCGGGAGTAGGAATGTATCCCAGGCCATGGAGGGTATTCTGCTCTTTGATATTGATGATTTGTTGGGTACCCTGATGGCGTTTTCCCAAACCTAGCCCCGGAATGTAGTTCATGTGCTTCATCATTTTCATCGGGGGAGGGATCTTGTCCCAAATCAAAGGCAGGTCTATGTGGCACACCTGGGCCTTTGGGCTTTCGATGGTGAACCCTGTTAGCATCATGCCATCATCGTCGTGTTTGATCTCTAAAACCGGGACGCCGTTTGTGTCGGTCCCTTCGGTTACTATGCTATCACCGTATATGATGGTTAGATCTGTTCCTTGGACGAACTTTACGCATTAATGGAGGGTGGATGCCACCCCATTGATCTGGTGTAGCCAAGGGCGTCCCAAAATGGCATTGAATGTGATCGGGATGTCGATGACTTGGAAGTCGATCGGGACCATTTGTTTTCCGAACCATAGGTTCAAGGTGGCTATTCCCAAGATTGGGCGAGACGTAGAGTCGTATGCCTTGATTGCCTGAGTTGAGGGCTTCAGATCAGCTGCTTTGATCCCTAGAAAATCCATCATTTTGGATGGCAGGACATTCATGGATGAACCTCCATCTACCAAGACCCGAGGGAGATGGCGCTCGTCCAGTTGAACTGTTATGTAGAGAGGATCATTGTGGTTAGCCCCAAATTTTGGGAGGTCGAGCTCTGTGAAAGTGATGATGTTGCTGTAATTAACGTTGCCAATCATCTGAACCGCTTCATCAGGTGTCACGGTGATGGGAACCATGGTCTGGGCCAGACTTTCTTCCAACTTGAGTTTATGCGGGTAAGATGAAGTGAGTAGGGACCAGAGTGAGATGTTAGCCTGAGTACGCTTGAGCTGAGTTAAGACAGGATCTTCAGCCTTCGGGTCAAAGGTTTCAGCTTCTTTGGTGTAGGGCCCCTTTTCAGTTCGTGGCTCAGGTATGGCTGGCCTTTTGTCTGCCCGTGGAGGATTCGTCGGGATTTGACCGGAACGTGTCAGAACGTTCACCTCTGGCTTTACTGCTTTGCTTGTCTCTCCTATCTCTGTAATGGGAGGACCTTGATTGGCGTAGGGCCAGACTGCGCATTTCAATTCGTTCACCGTCATAGCTTTTGTGGAAGCATCAACAGTGGCTTTGAGATCTTCCCAAGACAGGGGTTGAGGTATCTGGACCTTCGGACCGTCGGTGGCGGTGCGGAGCTCGTCCCAGCTGATCATGGCGCAGACGTTGCCGTGGCCTTGTGCAGAGCTAGGCTGAGGAGATTTGCTGGAGTAGATGACATAGTAGTCAAACTTTCCTGAGGGTTCTCCGAGGGTTCCGACTGTGGGGTCACCGGATTCGTACCTCTTCTTTAGTTTTTGTTGAGAAGAGGGTTTCTTCTTTCTTCGAGGGCGGCCCTCGTTCATTTCATCTTGGAATTCCATTTCCAAACAAGCACTGCAATCGCAGACGTCCCACCAGATGTGTTCGTTGTTCGGCGGTGGTATCGGGACCTCAAGATGTTGACTAGACATGTCCTCCCCCAGGGGGTCTTGTGGCTTTATGTCGTAGCTGCATGGCTCGTATGAGGGCAACAGGTTGACTTCTGGGAGACAATGAGAGACGTTAGAGGCTGCAGGAGCAGGCATGACTTTGGAAGTCCCAGGTAGTTGGGTGGCTAATGTCCCGAAGTGGTGCATGGCACCTTCGATCCAGGCTTGTTGCTCACCTTGGCGTTTCTCAATAGCCATGAGGGCCTGCCAAACTTCTTCCAATGTTGGGAAATTTCTTGGGGGTAAGGTCCCATTTTCCTCGTTGTTATCCACTGACTTGGCCATGGGGAGCTGACGGACTGCCCTAGTGACTGCGGTGGGAAGGATGTTGGACCTTGCGGCTTTGACACTGGGAGAGTAGTTCCCGGGTATTCTTGATCACTCTCGGTTAGCTGGAGGGGGTGACGGGCAAGGTTTAGACACGGGAAGGCCTCTCGGGATAAAAGGGGGAAAGCTCATGTGGCATGCGGTTTCCGCTTCTTTTATATTTATTATTTTTTTTGTTGTTTTAATTTACTTAAAACGTGTTTTCTCAGAGTCCTAGGTAGGTTGGAAAAGATTTCTCTTCTTTTTCGCAACTATGCTAGATCCTGGGTCAGTGGAGACCATCTGTGCGACTATAAGCCCCTCGTTTTGCACCTGTATTTCGACATCCCAGGGTGGACAGCCCCGGGCGAGGGTCCTATAGGGCAAGCGGTTTCCACCGGCCTAAAAGAAAAATCGAACCTAAGGACCGAGCCTGTCATGTTCGTTTTAATGTGTTAGCCATGTGAATAGTGAGCCGAGCCGGCACCTAAGTCAAGATCAGGTCAAGAGTTCGGCATGACCTCTCTTTACCTTGCTTGCGTAAGGGATCTGTGATGTTAGGCGTTGGCTGGGTTATATCGTCATGGCTGACGTATTAAAGGCTTGATGACATGGTGTCATGTGAGCATGGATGTATATCCGGGACGGAACATCGTCTGGGTGTAGCTTTGGAAATCAAGATCAGGTCAAGATTTTAGCATGACCTTTCATCGCATTGCTTGCGCAAGAGATCTTGAGTTCCGAGCCTCGACTCAGAAAATGGTCGGCATGGGATATGTATCCAGGCTGTATGACACGGACTGAGTAAAAACCAATCGAGTCTGGACAGAGTGTGACTCAAGACTCAAACGTGCAGGGTTGACGCTTGGCTAGGATGGGATGTTTGGAATGATCCCGTGCGCGTCCGAGAGGCATAGGAAGGCCAAATGAACTGCAACTGAGACCACTCCGGGTTAAGGGTTGTAGTATGCAGTATATTCGAGGCAGCAGTGCACGTAGCGTGCGGTCTAATCGAGGCAGCAATGTGAGTAGTGTGCGGTGTAACCGAGGCAGCAGTGCGCGTAGTGTGCGGTCTCTAAAATTCTTTTTCTGAGTAAAACAAAATTTTTTCGAAGAATTTTAAATGTATGCACAGATGTATATTGATTCATTTTTTGTATTTTTATTTTTTTTTTTGTAAATAAAAAGTAAAGCACATGCACACGCACACAACAGTTAAAGAAAGGGGTAAAATGAAAGTTTGACCCTCATCATCGTTTTAAAAATCTTTTGTTTTGTTTAAAAGTTTTTAAAACAAAATCGTCCCCAGCGGAGTCGCCAACTGAAATTACCCGGATCCGGCTCGCGCGCGGAGCCCTAGCATCTCGCATTTTGTTGCGTCGCGTTCGGGAAAGTCGCCCGAATCCGAGAGGCAGCGCGTTCGCGCCCTGGCATCTGGCTTATTCCACTTTTGCGTTAGTTGGGAGGTGTCTCGCCGTGTTTTCGCTTTGTAGAGTCGCCACGCCGTTTTTATTAAGCCCAAAACATTGAAAAAGGGCATCAGTTTAAAAATAAATTGTTTTTGTGTGATGAGATTTTGAGTTCGGAGGTCAGATGACTCCTCGGGAAGAGAATATTAGAATCTTAGAGCTCACCCGAGTCGCCTCGTAAAAACGAGTCTTTCGGATACCCCTAATATTCTTTAACTGTTGTCTGTGCGTGTGTATGTGCTTTTAAAAATGCATGATGTATCGGATGTCTACATTGTACACTGCTTATTGAAATGTATTGAAATAGTGTAGGAAGGAAGTCTTACCAATGTTGGTTCGTGTCTGTCTTCCGCTGGGGAATAGTGTTTGAGGATGGAATAGTGTTCCGGTACGGATCGGGATTGCTTTGGGAGGAGCCGGTCGTCTGCGGACAGAGTTTCGGCGTGCGTCGGGATTGTAGGTTGCGTTCGGGCAGAGGTTCGGCGTGCGTTGGGATCGCAGGGATCATTCGGGCAGAGGTTTGGCGTGCATAGGGATCGCAGGGATACTCGGGCAGAGTTTCGGCGTGCGTTCAAGTTGCCGGTTTGACTCGGAAAGAGTCGGGACGCCTTGGGAAAGACCAGGCAAGGCCTCGGAGTACCACGAGGGGCCTCAGAGTACCTCGAGAGTGCCTCGGGGCAGCGCAGGAGCGTCGCGAGAGCGCTCGGAGAGGCTTCGGAGCACCACAAGGGAGCTCGGAAGGCCTCGGAAGAATCTGAAAGGGGTCAAGATTGCCCCGAAGGGTCTTAGAGGGGTGCCTGAAGGCTGGGGGGGGGAGAGGAGAGAAGAGGGAGATGTGTGAAATGAGGGAGGGGGAGCCCTCTATTTATAGTGCCAGATTAGGTGCAAGAAGGTCCGTACGGACCTTCTAGGTAATCTAACTTTTTGGTTTTCCTCGATTTGAGGGAATAATGTGAACTTTAAGAGGATTCTGAAATGATGATGTCTGGTTGCAAAGAGGTCCGTACAGACCAATCCAGCATGCAATAAGGTCCGTACGGACCAACCATGCATTTCAGTAATGATGCACTCCGGGATTTGAGGGAATATATTGGACTTTAAGGAGATTCAGTAATCATTGAAACAAAGAGGTCCGTACGAACCATATTTGCTTTTCTAATTTTTGAAAAATTCTCAAAAGGTCCTTTTGTCCCTTTTTATCCCAGAAAGGTTCCTTCCTTGGTTTGGCTGAGGGTTTTGAGTGTCAAAGGTCTTCGAGACTGCGTTTGTGAGTCTGAGGTGTTTCCCATGTACTCGAAAGAGGGTGATCCAGATTGGGGTACTTACAACTAGTTAATTAGCTAGTGTACACAGGGACTTGGCCAAGATCAAACCAAGGCAATGTCTAGTATAAGCCACCTGGCTAGTGTACACGAGTTAACTAGCTAGTGTACACTAGTTAATTAGCTAGTGTACTTAGCCATGGCTGATAAACATTGAAATTAAACTTGGGTACACTAGCTAAGTTGCTAGTGTACATTACTTAACTATCTAGTGTACACTAGTTAATTAGCTAGTGTACACAAGGACTTGGCAAAGACCAAGTCAAGGTATTATCTAGTATAAGTCATATGGCTAGTGTGCATGAGTTAACTAGCTAGTGTACACTATATACATTACTATTGTACTTAGCCATGGCAAATGCACCAGTTAAGCGTATCTTCAGGGATCTAGTTTGAATCGTCTCGTCAAGACAAAAAAATCAGTGTTTTAGAAATTTTTTTTCGACTTATAGATATTGAGATATTTTACTGTTGTGGTAGAAAATTCAGGGGTAGAACAATTTGTTGACTCAAGAGAAGAATTAGAGACTACATCATCTATAGGGGAAAGTAATTTTTTACTTAACTCTAAATACTTTGTTTGGTACTAATTTTGTTGAATTGCAAGTTTTTGTATAACATGTTTTTATGCAGTTTTATGTGTGGATCTGTACATATCTTGGCACACATCTGAATTAGGGGGAGTTCATTTGGTGATTTGATTACTATGCCTTAATTGTCTAAATCTTTGTTTTGACCAGAAATTACAAAATAGGGGGAGATTAAAAGAGTTAGTATCCTTGAAGGATTTGGACTCTTGAAATCGTGTAAATATTTTAGGTAATTTAGGTTTTCGACTTTCTTTTAAAAATTTAGATATCGGGTAGGTTAGAAGTTTATTGTTCATATCGTTTATTCTTTGTATATATTATTTTAGATCAGAAAGCTATAAATCAGGGGGAGATTGAAAGAGTACGAGTAGTACTCTAGGATCTTATCAAAATATATTTTCCAAACTAAATTTTTTTTTGTCTTTCTTGAAAATTGATTTTTCAATTAAAAACATTTTCTTAATTAAAGTTGAATTGTATCATTCTTAATTATGTAATCTGGCTATATATATATATATATATATAATATAATATTTGTATATTTTTACTACCTAATTTATAGATTATAGATTTGTATACATATTATTATGTTTTCTTAAAAGATAACAATTTATTAATAGAATTTCTTTCTCTAGTGGTTATCTATTTCTTGTGCATCACTATTGATATACTATATATATGCGGCTCTGATCAAATCAAAAGTACAATTTTTCACAAAGCAAAATAAAGAGAGAAATTCCATAAATTCGTGAGAAGAATTCAAGAGAGTTATCTTTGCATGTGTGCGAAGTTGTGTATCACATTCAGACTCACATCTGTTTTTCTTCAAAGTATTTAATTGTTAAGTTTTATTCCCGCTTCTGTTTTGCTGCTTGTTCAGTATATAGATTACTTTCTTAATATCACAATTTTTTTTTTAGTATTTTCATATTTTCTTATTTCACTAATTAGTTATTTATTCTGTAAATCAGATGTTTTAATAGTAAAATCATTTTCATGTGTAAGCCTTGTTTACTGTAGTTAAACGAGTAAACGTTTAATATTGTGTTATTTTTATTTATATTATTCTGCTGCGTATTATCAGTTGTGTGAACATTTGTGTCATATGTACACAAATATGTCTCTCTGATTTGGTAAATCTTGATTTCCTAGCTACGCTAAAACTTTCATAATATACAAAGTATAGTTAATATACTCCATCTCTCTGATTACAAAAGACACAAGGTTTTATACAAAAATCAAGGAAAGTGTATATTACAGTGTTGTGAGTATGAAAAGTGAGGTGGAAGAGAGAAAGTGAGGTAGAAAACGGTAAGTGGAAATATAATGTGAGTATTACAAATAATAAGTCTTATAAATAAACAAGTATTAAATTTTTTTATTTTTTGGTTTTTGTCTTTGATAATGAAATCCTAAAATTGAGCTTTTGTGTCTTATGGGACGGAGAGAAAATGCAGTATTGTGATTTAGTTTAGTGATGGAGTCCAGTCTGGTGGTGATTGCTCCTCCTACAGTGGGCCCAATGGGCTTTGAATGAGTAATGAAATGAACCTATTTTAAGTAATAAAATATACTCTCTTCGACCCATTGATAACTTCATATTTTGAATTTGACACTTAAATTAAGGAAAAAGGGTAAATTAAGAAAAAAAGATAGTGGAAAAAGTGTTGTGAATATAAAAGTAAAATAGGAGAGAGAATGAGTGTAGGGAATAATAAATTTGAAAAGTGTTGTGAGTATAAAAATAAAGTAGAAGAAATAATTAGTGGGTGAAATAGTAAAGAATTTTTGCCATTTTAGAAAAAATGAAGCTTCTAACGAAACACTCATTTTGACAAAAAGTGAAGCTATCAAAGGAACGGGGGAGTATACTCCCCGAGCCGGACTGGGCCATCACACATCATTTACTTCACTTCAGTAACTAGCGTGGCCGATGAATATGATTGAAATGGCATCCATCTATACAACACGTTTTCAAAATCTTTCTGATACGGAACATCATCCCGTTTTATTTCCGGGAATCCATTCCATTATGTACTCCGTTGTTATCACCCGATATCAGCAAATCGCATGACGCATCACAATTAATGTTACATGAGAAATTTGGATGAAATAAAAGTTGAAACCGAAGAAGTATGTGTTTGGGTATCAATCAAGTTCTATATCGGTAATTAAAATAGAGTGCGTCTGGGGAGAAACGCGTTTCTCCGTCGCGTATGGAGAAACGGGGCTTATTATGTCGCGCGACGTAAGTAGCGGTTTACGGATATCGCTTTACTAAGCTTCACGGATATCCGAAGCTTTGAAATGGATATCCGGAAGCTTTGTAAAGCGATATCCAGAACCAAAGTATTTTTACGGATATCCTTTACAAAGCTTCCTGATATCGAGAACATTGAATATGGATATCCGGAAGCTTTGTAAAGGATATCAGAAAAAATATTTGGTTTACGGATATCCTTTCCAAAGCTTCCATTATCCTTTCAAAGCTTACGGATATCCGTAAGGCGAAGTGATATCCAGTTTTTGTGGCTAGGTATGTCGCGCGACATAACAAGCCCCGTTTCTCCATAATCGACGGAGAAACGCGTTTCTCCCCAGATTTTGTGATTAAAATAAGAATTGATTAATATATAAAGGTGTTTACTCACTCTATTATTATGAGTCAGAGTCTTTTTGAAAGATAACCCGTAAAAATATTCGTGCAGGAAGGATGAGCCCAAATCATAGTGGTGGATGTGATTGCGGTGCCAACAAGTCGGTATTTGAGGAATCTGGGGTTGTGCGGTTGAATCGCACAACAGTCCAGTGGGACTGCATGGTCAGACGTCCATTTTCATTTCGACGACTCTCGTTTCTGTCCTTTATTAATGACATTTTGGTCATTTCACTCGATTTACTATCCGTTTAATCGCTATTCGTCACATTTCGACCGTGTATCTCAACATAACTTGCGGTTCAATCGTATGCACACCAAATTACATAACTTGCAGTTTTATAGTATTCGTCCCAAATCCGTATTGATGGTGGCATTCTAGTTTTTGGTCTTTTAGCGAAATCTGTAACCCCTCTTGTCCATTTCCTCCCATCTCCCATCTCCCATCTCCCATCTCCCAATGTAGTCAGTCACACACACAGGCACTCACAAATGCGCGCGCACACACACTCTCTCTTTTCATTTTATATGGGGTAGGGGTTTAAATGCGAATATACACAAACTGATCCCCTGTGCATATTTTGTCTCCAAGCTGTTACATTTCTGGGAGTTTGTAAACACCCTTTGACTCAAACCCAAAACCCATTCATTGGATACCTCAAACCCCCATATGATATTGATTCAGATTCCTTCACCATTTCAAATTTGAATCACCTTTGATTCCCCATGCTCTAACCCTTTCGCGCCCGCGACTCTCTCTCCCCATCTTTGACCGCCTCGACGACGGCGAAACCTCGACCAAAACCCAGCTGTATTTATACCAAACCCACCGTTTCCCTTCATTCAGTCATTTCATCAAACAGTTAGTCCGCATCATGAGCAAATTAGTTAATTATAATCCTGGCGGCTTTTCTGCCAAATCTCCCATTGTATGTTTCCAAAACCTCAGTATTAATACTAGTCCTAGTACAGATTTAAGTATTAGTACGGTCACCGGGTCAAGTGTGAGTACTAGTAGTAAAGCCAGTGATGGGGGTTTTGAGGAGAAGGAAATGCTGTCTTTGGGTGTTGAATGTGTTGATTTTGTGGAGAGTGATAAAAGTAGCTTGAGTTCTTCTAGTTATTGTCACAGTGTAGACCCAAATGAGGGTAGTTTTCGATCTATCTGTTTTTCGAAACCTCACAAAAGTAGCGATGTCCGGTGGGACGCCATTCATAGTGTGAAGGGTAAAGATGGAGACTTGGGATTGGGGCATTTTAGGCTTTTGAAGAAGCTTGGATTTGGGGATATAGGGAGTGTGTATTTGGCTGAGTTAAGAGGGGTTGGTTGTTTGTTTGCCATGAAGGTGATGGATAAGGGGATGCTGGCTGGGAGGAAGAAGTTGCTTAGAGCGCAAACTGAGAGGGAGATTTTGGGTTTGTTGGATCATCCGTTTCTTCCAACCCTTTATTCTCATTTTGAAACGGAGAAGTTTTCGTGCCTGCTTATGGAGTTTTGCAGTGGTGGGGACCTTCATCTGCTTCGCCAGCGACAGCCCGGCAAGCATTTCTCAGAACAAGCAGCAAGGTTAGTTTTTTAGGTTGTACATTACTGGCATAAGTTATCTGTTTGTACTTAAAACCATTTATGCTTAGATAGATAATTGCTTAATTTAACTCCTAATTGCCCCATTGTGTAGCCTACTTTAGCATAATTCATGAATTTTGATTTACCTTGGATTGCTTGATTAGGCTCCTAATCAGAAGGGATTGGAACCAGTTAACTAACTTCTGAAAGGTTGAGGGCAGGGAGTTTATACCTAACAAATGGGATTGAAGTAAAATATAACTGATGAGCTTGAAAGTGTGATTTGCTTGCTTGATAGACCATTAGACCTTGTTTTCTTGATGCAAAATATATATATATATATACTCCCTCCGTCCCATTAAGCTTAAGAAGATTCCATTTTGCGCGGGAATTAAGGAATATTATTATAGTATTAGGAGAGAGAATGAGTGGAAGAAGTGTTGTGAGTGTGAAAAATTAAATAGGAGAGAGAATGAGTGGAGGGAATAGTAAATTATAATGTGTTGTGAGTATTAAAATAATGTAGGAGAGAGAATGAGTGGAGAGAATAGTGATTTAAGGTTTCCTTTTTGGGATTTCTTAAGACTTATGGGACGCCCAAAATGGAAAGTTTTCTTAAGACTTATGGGACAGAGGGAGTATATATATATATATATATATATAATGACTAAGTCAATAGCTGAGTTACTCATTTTTAGACGTGTAATATGGTCAATAACGTCAATAATTTTATTTCCCTGGACTGAACATGGATTTTTCTTTAGTTAACACATCATTTCTTCTGAATTAATATTTTTCACTTTCTGGCAGATTTTATGTCTCAGAGGTGCTTCTTGCCCTAGAGTATCTTCACATGATGGGTGTGGTTTACAGAGACTTGAAGCCTGAAAACGTCTTGGTGAGAGAGGATGGTCATATTATGCTATCTGATTTTGATTTATCTTTAAGATGTTCTGTGAACCCCACACTTGTTAAGTCCATTAATGAGCCGTCGTGTACGATCACTTCATATTGCATCCAGCCATCTTGCATTGAGCCAGCTTGTAAATTACCAGTTTGTGTGGAGCCCTCTTGCTTCCAACCTACCTGCTTTAAGCCACGCCTTTTCACCTCTAAAACCCGAAAGGTGAAGAGCGAAAGAACAAATTTAGCAGGTCAAAATTCGCTTCCGGTTCTCATTGCAGAGCCAACTGCGGCCAAATCCATGTCTTTTGTTGGCACACATGAATACTTGGCCCCTGAAATAATCAGAGGAGATGGTCATGGAAGTGCTGTTGATTGGTGGACATTTGGTATTTTCTTGTACGAATTGTTGCATGGAAGAACGCCATTCAAAGGCAATGGAAACCGTGAGACATTATTTAACGTCGTTGGTCAGAGTCTAAAATTTCCAGAAGGGTCAACAATAAGTTTTGCTGCTAAAGATTTGATCAAGAGTTTGCTCATAAAGGACCCGCATAAAAGATTAGGCTACAAAAGAGGTGTCACGGAAATAAAGCAACACCCCTTCTTTGAAAACATTAACTGGGCTCTAATTCGAAGTACTCATCCTCCAGAGATTCCAAAACCATTTGATCTTTCAGTCTTTAATCAAGCCCAAAAGTCATCCTTGCCTCCAAATGACAAGAACACTTCCGACCCTGATCGATCATCATCAGGTCCGTATTTAGATTTTGAATTTTTCTAGTTATTTGCTTAAGAGTTGTAGTCAAGTCATTTGGAGAGGCATCTGGAAATTCATTGTTGATGCATTATTCATTTTTCTCAATGAAATCTTAATTCCTTTGCAAAATCTTTCCCCTGTTGCCATCAAACTCATTTCCTCTTGCTTTAGTAGTGGTTCACTTTTTCTTTTTCAGATAGAAAAAGCTTATCAGGTATACATGAAAAAATGTTTTCCTTTTCTGAAATCCCAGAGAGAAAAAAGGAATAAAAAGATGGAATCATATACTTTAGTTGCTATTTGGATTCATCCTTTAAGGTGTCTTTAGCTTTATAATTATTAAAAGATGCATAAAAGAAAATTGGACATGGACATATCATTACAAAGTTCCTTTGTAGATTTGAAACTGTGAATGCATAGACAATAAGGCTGTGTTAAGTCAATCTTTGTCTCTGGTCCCTTTGTCGTGGTGCGCTGCGACTCTGCTTGGTTGAAGAGTTCAGTAATGCTTTATTCTTCAGCATTCAACAGGCTTTTGAATTGAACACTGCTTTTATACCAGGCTCCATTCGTATAAAAATCTGTCATTGATTTATGAAATGAGGCTTGAATCATTACAAGTATGATTATGCTTCAGTGGGGAGTGCTAGGGTCCAGCCCAGAGTGCATCAAACAAAGCTCAACTTTTCTGTGAATTTTTTCGAGTTCCTAATCTTACTACTGCTACTAGCTGGAGATGTCCATAGCCAGACCGAGCCCGTAACCTAGTGGGAGCCCAGCACACTTCCCCCAAGCCAAGCCTACCTGTGAGTCGTACGGGCCAGCCTGACCTGTGAACCCTCGAGCCGGGCCTAGGATTTGCATTCAGTGCACAGGCCAGCACGTCAGTTCGTCAAACCAGGCCCGAAAAGCACGCTTTTTAAAAAAAAATCTTTGTAAAATGGTGAGCATGTCCCTGAAGTATAGTGCTCTAACAGCTTATTTTAGGAGCATTGACTATGAAGAATAATAAGATGAGCATGCTTCATTGTACAACTGCTAGTCCAGCATATGAGGTGACATTTTTGAATAAACTACCATTTGGAGTGACTTGTGGATATAGATGTCAATTCGGGAAAACGATACGGGACGAAATGAAACTATGAAATACCGCAATTTCACTGGACGGAACGTCCCAAATTATTCGCGGGACAGAAAATCTCCGTCCCGTCCCGTCCCGTCCCATCCCACCTCGGAACAGGACAATGCGAGACAAGAAAATGCTAATATTATAAAACTTAATCTGACTGAGATAATGCCAAAATATTAGATTGAAAATATAAGATTAATCTTTTGCAATCTAACAAATTCATAAAATATCTTAATCAACACAAAAACACAATGGATAGTTGAAAAAAAAAATTAAAAACTAAGTGCTAAAATAACTTTGAGGTTAAAAAAATAAAAATAAAACTTAAAATTATAAAAATGCCAACTTGTCCCGCGTTACAAAAGGGATATTCCAAATAGATATGCTTTTATACGAAATTATAATATACTATCCCATTCCATTTATATAATAAATATTCCATTTATATACTCCCTCCGTCCCAGCCTAAAAGCCACAAATTTTCTTTTTGGGCGTCCCATTTAAAAAGGCACTTTCCCAAAAAGGAAACCTTAAATCACTATTCTCTCCACTCATTCTCTCTCCTACTTTACTTTTACACTCACAACATTCTCTTTCTTACATCACATCTCATTCATTCTCTCTCCTACTCCCTCCGTCCCGCTAATATTAGCACACTTTCCTTTTTGGGCGTCCCGCTAATATCCGCACACTCCCAAAAAGGAAACTTTATATTAATAAAATATTCACCCAACCCCACTCATTCTCTCTCCTACATTATTTTAATACTCACAACACCATTATAATTTATTACACCCTCCACTCATTCTCTCTCCACTCATTCTTTTACACTCACAACATTTTATTAAAATATCATATTCCTTAATTCCCGCGCAAACAGTGTTTGTGCTAATACTAATGAGACGGAGGGAGTATTTAATTTTTCATACTCACAACATTTAAACTTTTTCTCTTTCCTACATCACTTTTCTTAATTTGCGTTCCCTCTCCATTTTTTGCATTTTAGGCTGGGACGGAGGGAGTAATAAATAACGTGAGGATTTCAAATTGACTACTCTAATCTAATCAGGAAAATCCAGCCATCACTACTTAAAAAGAAAACATGGTTGTTGATAAAAGCCTAATATCGTTTTTGTTTGAATTTAAAACAAAACAAAAATAATGGGATCTAGTGTGACAAATACTTTAACAGCAACAATTGAAATTCCTATGATGATATAACATGATAAAATATGAACCATAGAAAATATTATCCCAATATAAAGCTCATTAAAGAAATATTGTACCAAAAGCATTTAAATAAGGACTATCAAAAAGTGATGTCTATCACAAATATCTCTACAAGACATGGTGTGCCAGTTATATATTCCCTGTCTCTAAAATGAACGTCCAAATTAACCCTAAAAACTGTGATATTTTCTTTATTTTAGAATTAAAGATTCACTTTTTTATCTGTAAATATAAAAGAATTTTGAGTAATAAATTTAGATTAGTTTAATCATCCTAATAAAAATATAAAACTTATTATTGCCACATTATTATAAATATTATTATTACATTATTACAAATTAATTTAAAATATTTAAAATTTCTTTGTACTAAAATATACTCCCTCCGTTCCAAAATGTTTGTCCCATTTGATTTTTTTGTTGAACTTTGATCACAAATTTATGAGAGGTTAATCATGTTCATGAAATTCTAAAAGTTGTAGTTGATAATATTATTAATGGTGAATCAATAGAAATTTTTAGAATTTCATAAACATAATTAAATTGTCATATATTTGTGATCAAAGCTCAATAAAAAAGTCAAATGGGACAAACATTTTTGGACGGAGGAAAGATATATATATATATATATATATATATATATATATATATATATATATATATATATATATATATATATATATATATATATAGGAAAACTATTCAAATGAAGCCAAATTTATATGGTAACCATGAGAAGCCCAAATCCAACCATTTGGATTAAAAACAGCATCAACGCTTGATTAAAAAAAAGATAGAGGCGGTGGCATTTTCGTAATTATTGTGAACTAAATCCCCCTCAAATTTCAAAATAAAATATCTCAATATCTATAAGTCGAAAAAAAAATTCGAAAACACTGATTTTTTTGTCTTGACGAGACGATTCAAACTAGATCCCTGAAGATAGGATTTTGAAAAAATAATATTGAATAACCTAGAGATAAATTATCTTTAGGATTTACTCATGAAGCTGCCTTCCCTAGTGACCTTCAATCGAAGTAAGTTTTATTTTTCTTTCCCCTGAACATATGAATCAATATTTTGGCCCAGCTTACGCATTCTTCGTTTACTCGTGAATTTAGTCTTCTACGAAAAGACAAATGTACCATAGGTACTCTAGTTTTGCATTAAGGAATGGACAGCATATTGGATATCCTTTGTTTTTCCACTATCTTTTGTTTCGATAAAACTCTGCAGATGTTTAAAAGTTTAATATACCTTTTCAGAAATAAATAATAAGATAGCAAGGATACTTGCTTTTTGTGTTTCGTAGAGATTTTCTCTATGTAGTTTTAAAATGTTAAAGTTTCACTCTCGATGACTTTTTGAAAAAATTTGCCCAGTTCCGAATTTTCAATCCATCGTCACATTCTTTAATTTAGCTGAAATTTTGTGTGTCTCTGAGAGAGAGAGTTAATTGAGGTTAGTAGTTGGTAGATAATTAAAGTTGGTAGTTACATGTCAATTCATGTAGTTAATTGATAGTGTAAATTAAATTGTCAGCTAGTGTTCACTAAGACAAATACTAATTGAGTGTTCACTAAGAAAATTTAGTGTTCACTATTTAGTGTTCATTAAGGCAAATACGGTAGTGCTCACTAATTAATTAGTGTTCATTAAGACAATACAACTAGTGTTCACGAAGACAACATGTTAGTGTTCACTAAGGCAACACATCTAGTGTTCACTAAGGCAACACAAACATGGTTCACTAAAACAACATAACTAGTTAACTTACAGCTAGTGTTCACTTACAGTTAGTGTTCACTAATTAATTAGTGTTCACTAAGACAACATAGCTAGTGTTCACTTACAGCTAGTGTTCACTTACAGCTAGAGTTCACTAATTAATTAGTGTTCACTAAGACAATACAACTAGTGTTCACTAAGACAACATAGCTAGTGTTCACTAAGACGGACTTAGGATACATAAATATAAAATGGCCGGACTTAATTTACGATTGGGGGATGGCATGGCATGGCAAGCTGATAGTTTGCAACCAAGTCTACTCATGAAATTTCATGCACCGATTGAAATTACAAGATAGACGGACTTAGGATACATAAATATAAAAAATGCTCAAAATGAAATGTACACCCATAACTGAAACATGATTAAAGCTGCCTCTCATTTACAATGGCTGCGAGCATTGGGGGTACAAAAGCACAAGAGGGGATTAAAATTAATGATACCAAGGTGAATAAATGTCTAAAGTACTCTAATGACCTTTAATTAAGTAAAATATATAGTGTACCCAACAGCTAGCTAGTGTTTACTAGCAACACAGTATTTTAAAAATTAGACGTTGTTCAATATTATTTTTTCAAAATCCTATCTTCAGGAATCTAGTTTGAATCGTCTCGTCAAGACAAAAAAATTAGTGTTTTCGAATTTTTTTTTTGACTTATAGATATTGAGATATTTTATTTTGAAATTTGAGGGGGATTTTAAATGAAATAATTACGAAAATGTCACCCCTCTATCTTTTTAATCCGGAGATTGATGTGTTTTTAATCCAATGAGTACATTAGTTAATGGTTCTTATGATTCTCATATAAATGTGGTTCTCATTATAATAGACTATATATATATATATATATACATATATATATACATATATATATATATATATATACATATATATATATATATATATATATATATATATATATACTCCTCCGTCCCGCTAATATTAAGCAACTTTCCTTTTTAGGCGTCCCGCTAATATCCGCACACACCCAAAAAGAAACTTTATATTAATAAAATATTCACCCAACCCCACTCATTCTCTCTCCTACATTATTTTAATACTCACAACACCATTATAATTTATTACATCCTCTCATTCTCTCTCCATTTCATTCTTTTACACTCACAACATTTTATTAAAAATATCGTATTCCTTAATTCGCGCAACAAACGGTGTTTGTCTAATATTAATGGGACGGAGGGAGTATATATATATATATATACTCCCTCCGTCCCACATTTTTATAGACTTTTGGTTTTGCGGGAATTAAGGAGGAAATATTATATTGAAAGTGTTGTGAGTGTGAAAATAAAATAAAATAGGAGAGAATGAGTGGAAAATAGTAAATTATAATGGTGATGTAAATATTAAAATAATGTAGGAAGAATGAAATGAATAAGAAAGATTCCTTTCCATTTTAGGAAAGTATATATTATTGTGACGCCCAAAAAGAAAAAATTTATATATTATCAAATGGAACGGTGAGTATATATATATATATATATATATATATATATATATATATATATAGAGAGAGAGAGAGAGAGAGTAAATTTAGCTTTTATTTTCTTGTGGTGACCCAAACGCTGAGTTGAGCAAGGGAACTCGTAGGGCTAGGAAGAAATCTAAGGTAAAGTCTGAATTTGGAGAGACATAGGAGTGGACCATATGTGCTCAATTTGTCAATGGCGTCACACATAAGGCGTTTGTTTGATCTTTAGTGGGTCACATGTGTTGGCCTAGAAAAATGGGAGTCCCTCTTCCTCCCCACTGGTATTTTATCGCTTTTTTTTTTTTGGAGGGGCGGAGGGACTTTGTTTGTTTTTTTTTATTATTATTTTTTTTTTTATTTCAAGATCCTCTGAGTCAGTCGGTCAGAGAACAACTCAAAAGTTTGTCATTCTAACTCATGTGACATTCAGTATTTTTTTATACGAAAGTTAGAAGTTCAAACACTATCAAATACAATTTCTAATATTTTCAAATACAAATGCAATTTTTAAAATTTTCAAATGCACTATTGCAATAAATTAATCATTTGTTAATAAAAAAATATTTATTTTTTAAAAAAATCGATGCAAACAATATTCTACATAAACACTATGAAATGAACTTGCACAAGACAAAACGGTCCCCTGCTTTGATTTTTGCTACCCATCTTAGGCTAAGAGCCTATTCTTACAAGGCATAATTGCTAAATATGTTCGATGATCACCGCAATTATTAAGGTCCCAAGGCCCCTTTCAAGAGAGGAACAAACGAGGAAGAGAATTGGGTCCAAAGTTTGTTCCTTCCACAAAAATTAAGAAAAGTGACGTATAAAAGAGAAAAAGTATATAGTGAAATAAATGTTGTGAGTGAAAGGTGATGTAGGATAGAGAAAGTGGGGTAGGGAATAGTTAGTAGATATTTATTGTGGGAGTATGACAAGTGGGTCCCACAACTAAAAAAGTAATAAAAAAACTTTCCATTTTTGAGTTGTGCCTTTTCAAATGAGACGCTTAAAAAGAAAATTTGTGCCCTTTCAAACGGAACGGAGAAAGTAGATATTAATCGAGTACTAGGCTGGTTAGCTGGTTAGAAAGGAGAAGAAACATAAAAAGGGGCTCAAATGGGTTGGCACGGCTGCACGACACGTGCGAAAGGTTTTTGGCGTTGTGTGGCTTCGAGGTATTTTGCACCGCACAAGCATGCTTATTTGGGCGCGCTGCATTGTAAAAGTTTTGCCCAACAGTGCTGCTGGATTATAAGCGCTGCAGTGCAAAATAGTGTTAGTGAGGATATTTAGAAAATTGCTCGTGCACGGCGTACTAAGTATTAAGGCGCGCGATCGTGCCGAAGTGGGTTGGGCCGAATTTTTCTGATTTCAGAATTTCCTTTCTGTCTAGGGTTTAGGATTATTCAAGACACCTATATAATATAAGCAATGTTTCACCCCCAAACTTCTAGTATCTCATCGTTTACATATTATATTGAAATATCCTGCTTTGATGTGCCCTAAAACGTAGCCAATTAATTGATAAATTGGATAAACAATTCTCTAATATTTTTAATTACGTGTTCTTATTTTTGTTGTGTATGTAAGTGCTCTATATTATATTGGATTGTTTAATATGAATTACGTGTTCTAATATTTTTAATTCCTCAACAATAGTTGCCCCTTTGAAATGAGAAAGCATGATACTCATCTAGGAGCCACGGGGTACCTCACTTTGATTTCTCTTTACTGGTATTGACCTATATAATCGATTTGATTATTGTATTTTCAGATTGTAAATGTAGATTTTATTGTCTTAATATATCTATATTTAAGGGCAAATTGCATTTTAGTTACCTGAGTTTGTCGAGATGTTTCAATTGGTTATCGAATTTGCATTTGTTACAAGTTGGTTATTGAGTTTGTCTCTTTGTTGCAATCAGGTGTAATTTTGGATGAACCGTTAAAAATCTAACGAATAGTATAACATGTGACGCTCACGTGAGTTACTTAGGGGTATTTTTGGTCTTAATCTCCCTTTATTCATTAATGGATGGATCATCCCATGATTTACAATTTTCAATTCAGATGACAGAGAGACTCTGTCACCCTCCATCCTCCATTACCCAATCATGACCCTCGAAATCCAACCAATCACTCCAAAATCGCCGCCGACCACCGAAAACCTCCCCCTACAACTCCCCACCACTATCACCCCACCCACAACTCCAAAAAGCTAACCCTCATTCCCCGGTAACGACGGATTTGGGCAGCAACAGGCCTACCAAAGCTACAAAATTGATCAATCAAACGATTATAATTAACCGAGTTAGCCAAAAAATCAGGCTTCACAGCAACCAAACGTTGAAAAACAAGCAAAGTATCTTGTGGGTTTCGAGAATTAAGGAGTCGGGCGATTAACACATTGCAAGTGCGTTCATCAGGGGTGGAGTTGGAAGCAAGGGAAGTGTGAGTACCCCGACCCGAACTCATGTTTTTGGGCCCGCTTTCCCTAAGTTGCAAAGAGTTTGCCTTAATTTTGGGCTTGCTTATTCATTTATTTGCATTTTAGGCTTTCCTTAATTATTTATGTTCATTTGTTCTTGGGCCTGCTTCCCTCGGCCCAGACTGTCCTAAAGATGACCGGTGTCGTCCGACACAGGACGACCCCAAGGCGGTGGAAACTCTATGTCGTACGACATAGGAGCTCCTCTCAGCATGCCTATAAATAAAGGGCCTTGCTGATCATTTTGGGGGGGACTTTGGCAAGTAAGGTCACTCTGCTAAAATAGAGACTCACATTCTCTCTCATACACACACACTCACCTCCCTCCTCACACACACACATCCAAGCCAAAGTACAAAGGTGTTCATTCCTTGTTGGTGTTTTGAAGGGGTAAACACCATACTATTGGTGCTTTTACCTTGTAGACTAGAATAGGTAGTCACTAAACTCCTCTTACCTCTGTTTACATCTTGTTTATTTGTCTATTTACCTTGCATGCTTACATGATTTGATATTATGTGAAATATTTGGGATCTTTGCATGATAAAGGTGATGGAGATGTGAATCTTCAATATTCACACCTCCTCACCTCAGATCTGAACATTTAGTAGTCTTAGTTGCATTAAAGTTTGAATCTTGGTTGAATTTGTTTGAGTTAGGAGGTGATGGCACCCATGATCATGGCCAAAAACATGTGATCACTCACATTTGGCCATTAAAGCCATGTGATCCTCCCATAATACTCACGTATTATTATTTTTCCACTGCTTTCAGTTGATATTATAGTTTAGTTTTATAATTGTAAACAGTGTGGGATCAATCTGCTGGAGGCACTAAAATAGGACATCTATGTCGTCCGACACAGGACACCTCAAGGAGTCCTGTATTATATGACATAGAGATCCCAGAAAGCTGCTTGGATTTCAGTGACTTCAGATCAACCCAGATTGACCCCCTTTGTGTTTTAAGTAGGTTTTAGTTCATTTACCACTGTTTGGGAAGTCTGAGATCCATTTGGGTGTAACCTATTGATGGAGGCGATCTCTGTCGTATGACATGGACAACCATTGGTGTCGTGTGTCATACGACATCCGTATCACAGAAAGTCAATCCTGACTTTATTTACTCCAATCACCCCCAAATTGGTCTTGGACCCTAAACAGTGTCTCTCTATAATTAAAATAGCTCTGTATTAGTTTTAGATTAGCTTTGGTGGCTTAACCACCCCCTTTGTAAGAGGCAATCTGATCAGGATGTCTTATGTCGTCCAACATCCCTCTCTTGAGGAAGTCCTGTATCGGACGGCATCCGAGGTCCCTGGACAAACTGTCTCAGCCTTTTCCTTATAATCCAAGCAATTGTTTGTAAGGGTGTGGCCCCCTTTGAATGGCTCACAAGTTGTATCCAGTTTCAATATCATTAGTGAAATCCAAATTTGCATGGCTTGCTTGTTGACACAAATTGCACACACTTAGAATGATCTTATTGTCCATTGTTTGATTGAAAGTCTCGAAAGAGGCGATGTGGGTGAGCTCTATATTCTCTTCCCACATCGTAACCAGACCCCCGAACCCATTTTCTCTCTAAAAAAAGGTTTTTCAATGTTTTCCTTAAAAACGGCGTGGCGACTCCAAACAAAAAAAAAAGGAAATAAAACAAAAGTTTCTTTAATCAAAACAATTTTTCGGAGAGGCGTTCATTTCAGTGGCGACTCCGCTGGGGAAGAGTTTTGAAAAGCTTTTATTTTTAATAAAAAGAGTGATACTTGGTATATAGGTGGAAACCATTAAACTTCCCATACCGCTTCCTAACCCGAGGCTTGGGATAAATTGTGGTCTAACAATGCCACGTACCGGTATCATTCTTCTTTTTCGAAAAAAGAAAATCTTTTTTTTAGAGGGTCTAACTTTCTTTAATCAACTTGGACAATTTTCTCATTCTCTTTGTGTATGATTTGTGTCATTGTGTGTGCTCCTTTGTGCCTTGCCATGCTTCTGTGCCTATATGCTTTTTATGCCTTGGTATGATGGTATTTGATGTTGGAATTTCTCCCCCTTGCTGTTTTTTTGGCTCTATTGGTGAGAACCCCTGTGTCGAACGACATCCCTTTCCTGGGAAGTCCTGTGTCGAACGACACGGGAAAGGCGATGCAGGCGATTTGATTGATCAGTTGGACAGGGCGAGTGATTCGAGATGCGAGATCTTTGGTTTTTCTTGGCATTTGGGGCAGTCCCCTTTTGTCGTGCTTTTGGACTCGTTCTTTTTTGGTTTTCCTTTTTGCATACTTGTAAATATTGCATTTTGAAAAAAAAAACTCTTTTTTACAAAAGAGGCAAAATATTTTCTTAGAAGATACCTTCACACTACTCGCACACTACCTGCACATAGAGTTAGAACCCTTGGAGTGTACGGACGGCATCGCGGACGGTGACGTGTTTCGCCTACGCTTGAGCGCCTAAAGTCCTCCCGGCCTATAGAGTATTAGGAGCCACACTTGTCCGTGACACACTTCCTACCATGACCGGTTGGTTTTTGGGAAAATACTTTTCAAAACATTTTCAAACTCGACTTTCAAAATTTTTTTTCTCACAAAGTTCGAGTCGTACTTCGTTTCCAAGGTCTTGGCATACTCTCCCTCTTCATGTCGAAATTTACGACATAACTTAACGTGAGTATATGTCAAAATTTTGACATGTCTCGACGTAAGTACATGTCGATTTCTCGACTTGGCTTCGCAAGAAGTCATGACGCGTTTTCGACATGTGCTAAACGCGAGATCATGTCGAATTCTTGACACGTACTAACGAGAGGTCATGTCAAAATTTCGCCATGAAGCGACGAGAGGTCATGCCGGATTTTTGACTCGAAGTGAGGAGAGGTCATGCCGAATTTTTTCCAGGATTTTACCTGCAAATTGCGGTCTCGTACATTCAAACGTACTTTCGACCCTCTCTCCTCCCGAGTCAAGACGTTGTTGACTTGAACTTGGTTTTGAAAATCTTAAGTTTGACTTGTTTTGATTTGTATGCCCTTAGGTCCGTTTTGCTTTTCGATTGGTGGGTTTCACGTGCCCTATAGGACCTCTGCCGGGGTTGTCCGTCCCGGGAGTGCAATACAGGTAGAATACAGGTGGTCTATAGACGTAGTGATGGAACCCACTAGTCCAGGAATAGTGTAGAATGCGAAAAAGAAGGTGTCCCCCTTTTCCAACCATTCTTAGGATTAATAAAAATTATTTTATTTAAATTTTTAAATAAGGCATATGCATAAGTCCGTCCCGAGTCTATCCTCTCCCCTACCTAAAACAGTTCTCTCCCCCTTTCAGCGAGCAAGTATTGGGTCAGAGTTCCGGGTGGTCGGTTAATCGCTTTCTCCCGGTCAAAGGGTTTCAGGCCTCGGAGATGGCAGATTCGCAAGTTTCGGCAGGTTTGGGTCAGAATGCGGGTATGGATCCGGCTCAGGGTCAGAATGTCAGTCAAGGTTTAGGGCCGGATCAAGGTCAGTATGTGGGGCCGAACGTGGGTTTGAATGCCTCTCCTAGCAGTGGTCATGGCATGGGTCCTCATATGACACCCCGGGAAGTCCGTTTGTTAACCCTCACCCAGGTTTCAACTTTTCTCAGGAGGCTTCTCTCCGTGCTGCTCTCGAAGTCTCTCATGCCCATGAGGAGGCCGGTTGGGCTCGTTATGTTGAAGTGATGCATATGCGTTGCCGTAATCCGTCGCCCCGATGGGTCGTATGAAGAAGTTAGGGACGAGCCCTATGTTACTATCACCGGCACTGGTTTTTTTCCCCGTCCTCACCTAGGCAAGGCTATCACAATATGCCCCCGCCAATCTCTTATGGTGTGCCTAGCTCTTTTCCGATGCCGACTTATGGGAATGTTTCAAGGTCTATCCCCATCCCAGTGTCTACTTATGGCGGGCAATACGGACTGAGAGGTGAGTCAAGCTCCTTCTCGAAGGTTAGTGCTCAGGACCTGTTTGTGTTCTCTCCTCAGAATCAGTATGGGCAGAATCAGCACAGTGGTGTCAGCCAAGATCAATTTGGGTTTGCTCAGAATCAGTTTGGGTCGGCTCAGAATCAGTATGGGTTCCAAGGTCAGGGACAGTATAGCAGCGCGGGTCAGCCACTCAACCCAACTTGTGGTGGTCAGTTTGTTGCTTCTCATGGTCAGCCCACTAAGCAGCAGGATGGTCAGTATCGTCTATCGGGAGGTCAGATTTGCCAGGACAGTATGCCGCAGTATCCTAGTTCCCAGTATCAAAGCTTTCCTCCACCAGTAGCGCAGCCGTAGTTCAACGGGTATGACGCTTTTGGGGTCAAGATCCAAGGTCCAAGTGAGTTTTATGCGGGTGCTCCAGTGTCATTGCCACCGGCCGCTTTGCCTTTTAACCCGTCAGTTTCTCAGTTTGCAATCCCTCCTTTTGTGACACCTGTTCAGACAAGTGGTCCTGCCCCGTCTTTGTCACCGGCCGCTGTGCCCTTTAATCCGTCAGCTTCTCAGTATGCAGTTCTTCCTTCTGTGGCGTCTGTTCAGGAGAGTGGCCCTGTTCCGTCCTCCATGGTAGCTCTAGCCATAGGGAAACCCCCATCTTCCGAGGTTTCGAGTTTGAAAGAAGAGTTGAAGTATGTGAAAGAACAGTTGCACAAGATGACTTTTGGTTCAAGCGTGGTCAATTCTGCAGAGCTCAAAGACTCTAAGGCCCTCCCGAAGAACTTTAAGATGCCCCCTATAGCCAAGTTTGAAGGCTCCACATGCCCCAAAACTCATGTGAATAGCGATATCATGTATGTGGGTGCCAAAGGGGCCACCGAGGAGATGCTAGCCCTCTACTTTCATTTGTCTCTCGATGATTCTCCTTTGAGATGGTTTCTAGGCCTTAAGCCGGAAGCGAGGGCCACGTGGTCCCAAATCAGTGATGCTTTTTTGGAAAAGTACAAGGGAAGTGTCGAGTGGTACACCACTCGTAGTGATTTGATCAGCACCATCCAAAGGCATGGCGAGTCCGTAACAGATTTCTATAAGAGGTGGAACAAGAAGCTAAATGAGTTGATTCATCCAATTCCCCTATCCGATGAGAAGGCCATCTTTCTTTCATGTGTCAAGCCAGCTGTTCGGGAAGCCATTGGACGTGGGTATTACCCGAATCTACGAGAAATGGTGAGTGCGGGGGCCGAAAGCGAGAATGCCACCTATTCCATCGTTCCAGCTCCTGTCCCCAGTAATGTTCCAGCTCCTCGCTGCCGAGTTCCAAGCTCTACCCCTGCTGCTTCGAAGGGTAAGGAAACCGCTGTCTCCAACACCGTCAACTACATTCAAGGGGAGAAGAATCAGTCATCTGGCCGCGGTGGAGGAAGGTATAAGAAACAGAGATTTGATGATTTGGGAATGCCGACTGAAGAGGTGTTTGATGGTTTGATGAGGACAAGAATGATCAAGCCTTTGAAGAACTATCCCACTCCTACCGCTCCGAGATTGGATCACAGTTTGAAGTGCCGTTACCACCAGTGCTCGGGCCATACCACCAACAATTGCTATGTACTCAAGAAGGTCATTCAGGGTTTGATCGACCAATGCAAGATTGAGAAGCCGAACGTCGTCAACAATCCTCTTCCCAACAACAACAACAGAGTCAACATGATCGAGTTTGAGAAGAACGAATTTGTCAATGTCATAGAGTTTGGTGAGGAAGTTTGCGATGAGAGTAAGCTTGTTGTAGGTGAGGCTAGTCTCAATAAGGGCATGAATGAATTTAAGGCGGCTGTGCCTGTGAACAATGATGTAACCGAGGTTGTTTATGAAATGAATGCTAATTTCTGTTATATGTTGTCTTGCGATGATATTCGGACCGCAGCAAGATCAGCAATTGATGTCCAGCATGATAGTATTTCTCCCTATTCTCGATCTACTCCCCTCACTTGGGAAGAGATTAATTGCACCGCTAATTCAATCTCGGCAATCACTGTTAATCAATTAAGACAAGCGGCTTGGCCATACGCTACGCAGGGACCTCCGTTGAGTTGGTCTGAGTTAAAGGCGGCTGGTGCAGGTCACGACAAGGACCAGGAGGCTGAAGTCAATTTGCTTACCAGGTCGGGTAAGATGTTGGGGACCGATGTTTCCGGGTTATCAGGAAAAGACAAAGAGGTGGCCGTTCCGGAAGTTAGAGCCAATAAAGGTCCGTACGCCAAGGGGGTAGTCGAGGAGGATTTGACATTGGACGATCCAATCTCGCGCAGTTGAAACGAACCCAGGCCAACATTTCTCTATGGTCCCTCTTGACTTCTTCTTATCCTCACAAGTTGAAGTTGGAGGAAGTCCTATCCAAGACAATGGTGTCCGTAAACTCTACCCCTGATGAAGCATGCCAATTGATAGGTACTGGCCAATATGGAAACATCATCACCTTCACGGAATTGGATTTGCCCAAGTTTGGAGCCAACCACAATGAGTCTTTGCACATCACTGTTCAATTAGATGGACGTCGGCTTCCCCACGTGATGATAGACAACGGCTCGGCTATGAATGTATTACCTGCCCGAATGATGAGTTTGTTGGACATTAAGGCTACCGATTTGAAACCATCCAATCAGACTATAAAGGCGTATGACTCCACGTCTAGGAAGGTTTTGGGTGTGATACCGTTGACTCTGTGGTTCGGCAAGAAGCCCATGGTAGTTGAGTTTCAGGTGATAGATATTTCGGTCAGTTTCTCTGCTTTGCTAGGAAGGCCGTTTCTTCATCAAATCGGAGGGGTCGCTTCAACTGTGCATCAGTGTGTCAAGTTTGTCCAAGACGTCGAGTTAACCATCATTTATGGGGACAGTATTACTATTGAAGGCACCGATAACGAAGGGAGGCCGGTAATGGAGATTAAGCATGACGAAGCCAATTTGATGTTGAGCGGTTTCAGGGTCGAGAGCCCAAAATCCCAGATATGTATGATTGACTTAACAACCTCCTCTGATAGGATTCCTCCAGTTATGGTGATGATGAGGCGCATGAATTATATTCCGGGGCTTGGTCTGGGTAGACGTCAGTAAGGTACCCACAAGTTTGAGGAATTGAAGCCAAAGAAAGACAGGATTGGTTTGGGATATGTTGAGAAGACCCCCAAGGACAAAGAGGTTGACAGGATCGAAGCCGCAGAGAAGAGAAAGTCTAGTGCTTCCATAAAGCCGTACGTCAAACCGAATCTCCGTCCTTACCACCCCTCCTTGGAGAAGTACTTTGTCAAAGAAAAGGGCGATGATTTTGTGTGCCCCGAAGTTCAGTTCGAGAAGATGAAGGGCCTTAGTTCGGGTGACGATCCTGTCAAGAAGTTTATCATCAATAAGCCTAATGTCCCAGGGGCTGTCACCACTTTTGAGAGCCAGTATCATTTCTGGGGAAGTCCTGATTTCACTGATCAGTTCAAGAAGTTGTCTATGGTTGAGCCTATGATTGGGGAAGTCGATGAAGCCACTGGGTTTGATGTGGGTGAAGATGTCACAGCCTTATTTGAGGAGGCAGATTTATCAGAAACTGTCGGGGCTGATCCATTGATTGAAGCACCGTTGATTGATTTATGCGAGGAGGCACCGCCGATGGTTGGGGCTGTTGATAAGGATCCTTTTGGTATGGTTGAACTGCTGACTGGGGATGATTATGTACCTGTGATTGATCTGCTGACTGGGGATGATTACATATCAGTGATCGAGTTTGATGGGGGCAAAGAGATTGATCCGCGCACCTTCGTCAGCACTTCAGAGATGCCGCTCCAGAACTGGACTTCCTTCAAAGGGTCGATCGCCAGCTGGGAAGTTATGATCGAGAAGCTCGGGCTGACCCCCCATCCTGGTGTGTCCGAGTCTAAATTTGTCCCTGTAGTCTTGAGTCAGTCCTCAGAGTCTCTTGTTATCGAGTTTGAGTCTCTAGATAGGTCTGATACTCTCACGGCTAATGATCATCGTCGTGTCCTTGACTCTATTTTCCCTTTTGCTCTGAATTAAATGGTTGACCTTTCTTCGTATCCCTTAATTGCCACCTTAACGAATGATAAGTTACCTAAAACAAATCTTAATGATTTAAAAGTGGTTAATAATGATTCATTTGAAGAGGACACAGACTTTTTAGACAAAAACTTTTTAAATGATAATCTAAAGCAGGTTTTTGAGCGAGAGGACAATCGGGCCCAAGCTGCAAATGAAGTATTGACCACGGTGAATTTGGGAACTACTGAAGAACCCAAAGAGACACAAATTGGCAGTTTCTTCACCGGAGAAGAGTAGGAAGCCCTCATTGATTTGCTCAAGGAGTACGTGGACGTGTTTGCTTGGCCCTATAAGGACATGCCTGGGTTGGATACTTCGACCGTTGAGCACCGAATACCCCTAGACCCAGATGCCAGGCCTGTCAAGCAGAAGCTTCGCCGGATTAATCCAGAATGGTCTCTTCAAGTTAAAGAGGAAATAGAGAAGCTGCTCAGGGTGGGTTTCATTAGAGTGGTCGAATACCCGAAGTGGTTGGCTAACATAGTGACGGTGACCAAGTTGAATGGCAAAGTCAGGGTTTGTGTAGACTTCAGGGACCTAAACAAGGCTAGCCCGAAGGATGATTTTCCCTTGCCCAATATCGATCTGTTGGTGGATACTATTGCCAGTTACGAAGTCAAATCATTTGTAGACGGTTTTGCGGGTTACAATCAAATTAAAGTGGCCGAAGAGGATCAGGAAAAGACTGCCTTTACCAGCCCATGGGGAACCTTTTGTTATACGGTTATGCTCTTTGGTTTGAAGAATGCCGGCGCCACTTATCAGCGAGCAGTCACTGCGCTTTTCCATGATATGATCCATAAGGAGATCGAGGTTTACGTTGATGATATGATTATCCATTCTAAGGGGTCAGATGGTTAACACTTGGTCGACTTGAGGAAATTCTTTAACCGGCTGCGGGAGCATGATATGAGATTGAACCCGGCGAAATGTACTTTTGGCGTAGTCCGAGGAAAGGTTCTGGGATATATGGTCACGGAGCAGGGAATTGAGGCCGACCCGAGAAAGATTAAAGCCATCATGGAGATGAAGCCACCAAGGACAGTCACGGAGGTGAAGGCTTTTATGGGCCGTCTCCAATATATCAGCCAATTCATCCATCAGTTGACCTCTATTTGTGAGCCGATTTTTAAGCTACTCAAGAAGAATCAGGAGGTTGAATGGAATGAGGAGTGTCAGATCGCCTTCGAGACAATCAAGGCCTACTTGGTCCATCCCCCAATCCTTTGTCCCTCGCACAAGGACAAGCCCTTGCTGCTATATTTGACGGTCACGAATACGGCTGTTGGAGCCATGCTTGCACAAGAGAAGCCGGATTCAAAAGTGGAGAATGCCATCTACTTCGTCAGCCGGAAGCTTCAGGGCAGTGATTTGAACTATTCGGCTTTAGAGAAAACCTGTGCAGCTTTGGTATGGTTGGTTGGTAAATTGAGACATTATCTGTTGGCGCATACGGTGTATCTAGTGTCAAAGATGGACCCTATAAAGTGCCTATCTGATAAGCCTTCTCTGTCGTCGAGGCTTGCGAAGTGGTCCTTCTTCTTGGCCGAGTTTGATATCAAATTTGTGACCCGCAAGGCAATCAAGGGCCAAGCTTTGTCAGATCATTTGGCAGATTTTCCAAGCTTAGAGGCACGTGGACTCGAACCACAGTTTCTTGATGATGGGATTTTCATGGTAAGGGATACAGACCATTGGCAATTGTTTTTTGATGGTGCCGCCAATAAGAGAGGCAATGGAATCGGTATGGTGTTGGTTGACCCGAAGGATGCGCACACCCCCATTGCTATCAAGTTGAATTTTCCGGCTACTAACAACGCTGCGGAATACGAAGCTTGCATAGCCGGCCTCGAGGCAGCTTTGGAGAGAAACGTCGAAGAGCTGGAGGTTTATGGAGACTCCCAGCTAATCATTAATCAGGTGTCCAATAAGTGGAAAACCATGGACCAGTACTTACAAATGTACTATGCTTATATGGAGGATTTGATCAACCAATTTAAGAAGGTCACGTTCCATTATCTACCCCGGGACAAGAACAGGTTCGCAGATGCTTTGGCCACCTTAGCCTCTTTGGTCGAGATTCCGGAGGGAAAGTCAGTAAATCCGTTCAGAATTGGGAGGTGTGAGAACCCTGCCTACTGTTGTCAGGTTGAACTGGAAAAGGTCGATGACTTGTGGTACAGCCAGATTTTCCAGTATCTCAAACATGGCGAAGCCTCGTTCCCGACAGAGGAGGATGGTAAGCTAAAGGAGGGTCTTCGCGCTAAAAGTTTGCAAGCTTTGAAGAGGTTGTCCGCACAGTATGTTATTCTGGGAGATGACTTATGGAAAAAGAGGCACCGAGGGCCACTTTTGCTCTGTATCAGCAGGTCTAAAGCTAAAAAGGTAATGGAGGAAGTCCATGGTGGTGCATGCGGACCACATATGAATGCCCGAGCTTTGATGTTCAGCATACTCAGGATGGGCTATTATTGGATCTCCATGGAGGCTGACTGTATTCAATTTGCGCGAACTTGCGATAAGTGCCAGCGGTTCTCCAATCTCAACCATATACCTCCCCATGATCTCTACTGTATGAGCACTCCTTGGCCGTTCGCGACTTGGGGGATTGATGTTATTGGAAAGATAACTCCTGCCGGTAATAATGGGCACGAATTCGTGTTGGTCGCCGTTGACTATTTCACCAAGTGGGTTGAAGCGGCATCCTACAAGGTCCTCAACTCCAAAAAGGTGGCCCGTTTTATAAAGGAGAACATTCTGTGCCGGTATGGGGTTCCAAATGAGATTATCTCAGACAATGGGTCGCACTTCGAGGGAGACGCCGATAGACTGCTCGCAGAATTCAGGATCAAGCGACATAAGTCATCCCCTTACCGCCCTCAAACCAATGGTGCTGTCGAGGCCGCGAACAAGAACCTGGAAAGGATCATCCGGAAAATGGCCGAACGGAGCCGGGATTGGCCTGAGAAGCTTCATTTGGCATTATGGGGCTACCGTACTTCAGTGAGAACAGCCACCGGCGAAACCCCGTTCGCTTTGACATACGGGATGGATGCCGTCTTGCCCATTGAGTTAGAGATTCCCTCCCTTCGGGTTCTGCTTGAAAATGAAGTCAATGAGATAGACTGGCTTCAAAGTCGGCACGACGAGTTAGCTCTTCTAGATGAGCGGAGACTCAAGGCAATGGAGCACATCAGGGCTTATCAGAAGCGTATGGCTAGGGCTTTTGACAAGAAGGTGCATCCCCGTGACATTAAGGTGGGTGATTTGGTCTTAAAGGAGAAGCCGCCGAACCAATTCAGTCCGTTGGGCAAGTGGGCGCCAGTTTGGGTTGGCCCGTATTTGGTGAAGGAAATCTTCTCTGGTGGAGCAATGAGGTTGACAGATTTGGATGGTAACCCCTTTTTGCATCCGGTGAACGGCGACAAGCTGCGCTGCTATTATGTTTAATCGAGTCTCCCCCTCTCTAAAAAAATATATAAAAAAAAAGAGATAAAAAATATATTAAAAAATATGAAATAAAATAAAAAATATAATAAAAGCGCGAAAATAATGTACCCAGACGAGACTGAAAACCTCTCAAAAGGCAGTCCGTGCAAAACAAAGGGCGCGCTCGGTGCTAAAGAATATACCCAGCTAGACTGAAAACCCTAAAAACGGGAGGTCTAGGTAAAAAACAGGGTTGCACCACTTGTCCCCCTTCTATCTACCCCTTTCTTAAACACAAAGTCGATTGAGTCGAACTACGGAGACCTGAGCCCCTTAGTCCTCCTTTTGTAAAAGGGGAACGTAGGCAGCCGCTTGCGGTTCGGTCTAAAAATCATAAAAATTACCAAATTCTGTCAACAGTTATGTTTGTAAATGCCAAGATGTGTCTTGATTAAGTTCTGAAGTAATTTAAACTTTCACTACATTAATACATTCATTGATGAGTTCAAGCACGGTCTACTCTCGACTCACTAACATTAGCAAAAGTACATCTTTTAAAAGAATGTCTAGTCTGTCTGCGTCGGCAATAAGGGATACAATGACCGGTCACCTAATCCTAGTCACTCGTTCCCACTCCCGAACTAGAACTCTTGTTCTTTCTCTTCCTCGGTCCGCGGGAGGTCTTTGGCCTAGCTATCTTAAACAGGTCTGTCTCTCGTCGTCCCGACTCAGGAATGGTATGAGTCGGTGAGTCAACCAATCGGGCAGCTCACAGTACCGCCTGGGCAGCCCTCTCCTCTCTCAAAGCTGTCCTCCGGGCCATAACCTCAGGGTCATCCCTCATCTTGGCCCTCCTCTCTACGAGTCTCTCATAATCCGCTGCCGGATCGTCGGTCACGTTGTCTGGGTCAGTCAGCGCCTCAGCATCCCGTAACTCCCGGCTAGTCTGATCTCCTCCTCGGGTCCCTTGGCAATATGCCTCAATGGTGTGCTGAACCAGCCCCATCTGCTCCCCGTATCAGATGAGATATAAGGTGGACAGATATGTGATGCCCCGGGTCTGTCGTATCAGTGTGCGAGCGGGAAAGGCTGCTCCCGAAAAGGCCCTGGCAAAGAACCTGGTAGTCTGGCCATCAGTCATGTCAAGAGGGATGGCATCTCGGGCGATCTGCTCTCTGAATCTATCAATAACCTGCTGCGGGTACCCAGACTGCCTCAGAACAAGAGATGGGATGCTAAATGATGAAAAATACAGTCCTGGCAGCCTCAAGACAACAGAATCATCCTGTCTGTCGCTCATGGTCTCGAGCCTCCATCCGGGAACCCAATACTGAATGTCCGTGGTGGTGTATCTGTTCAATCGCCTCTGCCAGCTCTCCTGCGAATCCTCTCGAGCCACCCGCCTCGCCGTGTAACCTGTGGTGCCGCAGCCTCGCCCGCGGTAATGGGGAGATAAGTCCCAAGCGCTCAAAGAGCCACAACGATAAGAGGCTGGGGCTACCGCATCCCATGTATAACGACCCTCCAGCCAATCGGTCCATCCCATGATATGTCTCTGCCAGCAAAATGGGTACTATGTCTCTCTCTCCCTGCCCGGGCCGAATCTCAGTCAGTGTGATACCTCGGTAACCCCACATCTGCCTGAAAACCCCTAACAGTAAGTCGGAGCATACCCCATCATACTCACAGAAGGAGTATAGAGAGACCATGATCAGCATGAAAATGTCCATGGCCGTGGATAGGTCAAACAGCTCTGGACGTGATACAGCTAGCCGGGCTATCTGAGCTAGGTCAATGAAAGACAGGTCGAGGATCATATCGGATACCTGCTCTGTGTATAATCCCAAGAATCGGCCAGCTGCTCGATCAAAGGTCGGGGGTCTCGTGGGAAGACAGCATCTCTAAGCTCAGCTCCCCCAGTCAGTGCGCAGAACTCCTCGATTGTGGGTGTGAGGTCGTTGTACGAGAGGGTGAAGACATGCCTCTCGCGGTCCCAATATCTAGCTGCGGCCCGGAGAAGATTCCAATCTACCGCCCATTCCTTTAGTGCCCAAAGACACCTCATCCCATATCTTCGATCAATAATCCCCCTATTGTTGCTTTGATGGTGGCGGGTTAGATTGATGAGATCGGAGTGAAATTGGCGCTCTTTGGTTTTGGATCTCTCATTGTAATGCTCCATTTTGGGCCAAAAGTTGAATCTTGGGGCTGATTTAGGGGTGGAAGATCGATTTTGAGTCTGCTGTGACTGCTGGAATGTGTTTTTTACGAGTCTGCCTTTTTTATAAATGCTGGGGCTTGCTGCCCAAGAAATTTTCATTCATGATTTCCATGTCGTACGACAGGGGCTATCCCATGATGTCCTGTGTCGGACGACATGGGAAGTCCACCAGACACCAGCAACAGCTGCAATTGCAGCAGTCCCTTAGCAACCCAATATTTGATCAAAACCTGTCCGAACCTATTCAAAAGCATACCAAAATAATACATATACACTCCCCTTCACTCACCAAACACATGGGAGAGGATTCGGCACACCCAATTGAAATTACCCGGGATCCGGCTCGCGCGCGGAGGCCCCGTACATCTCGCATTTGTCGCTTTTCGGGAAAGTCGCCCGGATCCGAGAGGCAGCGCGTTCGCGCCCCGGAATCTGGCTTTATTCCGCTTTAGCGTTAGTTGGAGGTGTCTCGCCGTGTTTTGCTTTGTAGAGTCGCCACGCCGTTTTTATTATTAAGCCCAAAACATTGAAAAAGGGCATCAGTTTAAAAATAATAATAAACTGTTTTTGTGTGATGAGATTTTGAGTTCGGAGGTCAGATGACTCCTCGGGAAGAGAATATTAGAATCTTAGAGCTCATCCGAGTCACCTCGTAAAAACGAGTCTTTCGGATACCCCTAATATTCTTTAAATGTTGTGTGTGTGTGTGTGCTTTTAAAAATGCATGCTGTGTCGGATGTCTACATTGTACACTGCGTATTGAAATGTATTGAAATAGTAATGGAAGGAAGCCTTACCAATGTTGGTTCGTGTCTGTCTTCCGCTGGGGAATAGTGTTTGAGGATGAAATAGTGTTCCGGCACGGACCGGGATTGCTTCGGGAGGGGCCGGTTGTCTGCGACAGAGTTTCGGCGTGAGTTGAGATTGTAGGCCGTGTTCGGCGAGTTTCGGTGTGCGTTGGGATCGCAGGATCACTCGGGCAGGTTCGGCGTGAGTTGGGGTGGCAGGAGTCACTCTGCAGAGTTTCGGCGTGGTTTGGGATCGCCGGTTTGACTCGGAAAGAGCCGGACGCCTGGGAAAGACCGTGCAAGGCCTCTGAGTACCACGAGGGGCCTCAAAGTACCTCGAGAGTGCCTCGGGGCAGCGTGGGAGCGTCGCGGAGCGCTGGGAGGCTTCGGAGCACCACAAGGGGGCTCGAAAGGCCTCGGAAGGATCCGAAAGGGGCCGGGATTGCCCCGAAGGGTCTTAGAGGGGGAGCCTGAAGGCTTAGGGAGAGAAGAGAAGAAGGAGGTGTGTTTGAAAATGGGAGGGGGAGCCCTCTATTTATAGTGCCAGAAAAATGCAAAGAGGTCCGTACGGACCTCCTAGGTTATCCAGAATTTTAGTTTTCCTCGATTTGAGGGAATATGTGATAATTGTGAATATTCTGGAATGATGGTGTCCCCTTTGCAAAGAGGTCCGTACGGACCATCTAGCATGCAAAAAGGTCCGTACGGACCAACCATGCAGGGGGTAATGATTTCTCCGGGATTTGAGGGAATCTCGTGGACTTTAAGCGGATTTTGCAATTATGATGCAAAGAGGTCCGTACGGACTTCCATGCTTTTCCACATTTTTTAATTGTGATGGCAAGCTAGTTCTCGTCGAGAGCTTTCCAACCATATATGGCACGTCTCAATCGGAGTTCGTATGAAGGAGTTATGACCTCCGGAAGTTTGCCCCTGGTTTTGCTTGGATGGAGAGCGATCCAGATTGGGGTACTTACAGAAGCCCCTCGGCGACGTCACTTATGAAAGAAGTGGGGTCGTCGATAAGATAAGGGTCCTGATCTGGATCGCGTGCTGAGAGAGAAGGTGACCAGGTTGGTCGGACGGCTGGACCCTTTGATAGGATTCCTACGTATCCCTGAGTGGGAATCAAGCCAATCGTAGTTCGCGTGTGGGGTGAGTGTTGTGTACGAGGACGTGAGTTGTCCTCTAACTGAGACTCTGTGTGTGGATGTGATGGTATCCTGTGGGTGACCGCATAGGTTGGTGGTAAGGACGTGGAGGCATCCAGGGTGACGTGGAGGCGTCCAGGGTGACCGCATAGGTCGGTGGTAAGGACGTGGAGGCGTCCTGGGTGACCGTATAGGTCGATGGCTGGACCCTGTGACAGGATTCCTACGTATCCCTAGCGGGAATCAAGCCTGGTCGTAGTTCAGAGGTCGTGAAATTGTGAGTGCATGCGGGCGTGATGGTGCCCTGAAGTGTCGTGTGACCGCCGAGGCCGACTGTGAGGACGTGGTGGCGTCCTGAGATGGAAATTTTACGATTTTCCGAATCGGGTGGTTTAAAGCCTTCCGGGCTAGTGATAGTGATTTGGGAGGTTTATACGGTCTTCCGGACCGAGTGGTTTAAAGCCTTCCGGCCGGAGATGAATAGTAATGTGGAGGTTTATACGGTCTTCCTGACCGAGTGGTTTAAAGCCTTCCTGGCCGGGAGATAGTAATGTGGGAGGTTTATACGGTCTTCCGGACCGGGTGGTTTAAAGCCTTCCGGGCTGGAGATAGTAATGTGGGAGGTTTATACGGTCTTCCGGACCGAGTGGTTTAAAGCCTTCCGGGCTGGAGATAGTAATGTGGGAGGTTTATACGGTCTTCCGAACCGAGTGGTTTAAAGCCTTCCTGGGCCGGGAGATAGTAATGTGGGAGGTTTATACGGTCTTCCTGACCGAGTGGTTTAAAGCCTTCCGGCCGGAGGTAGTGATTTGGCCGATTTATGCAGCCTCCTGACCGAGTGGTTTAAAGCCTTCCGGCCGGAGATAGTGATGTCATGTATGAGGACTTGAATCATCTTCCGGTTGCGCTTGCCATGCGTGAGGACTTTGAATCGTCTTCGGCGGTTGTGTCATGTATGAAGACTTGAGTCATCTTCTCGACCGCGGTTTGCCATGCGTGAGGACTTTGAATCGTCTTCGGGCGCGGTTGTGTCATGTATGAAGACTCGAGTCGTCTTCGACCGCGGTTTGCCATGCGTGAGGACTTTGAATCGTCTTCTGGCTGCGGTTGTGTCATATATGAAGACTTGAGTCGTCTTCTGACTGCGGGCGTGTCATGTATGAGGACTTGATTCATCTTCTGACTGCGGGCGTGTCATGTATGAGGACTTGATTCGTCTTCTGACTGCGGGCGTGTCATGTATGAGGACTTGATTCGTCTTCGATCGCGGTTGTGGAGGCATGGCCGCCTTGTGCTTTGATTGCGAGAGGTGTGAATGCCTTGCGCTTTGCTCCGCCGGGGAGAAGGTTGGACTTACGATGAATGCCGGTGTTCATCTGCTGGGGATATGTGGCCTTGTAGGGACTTTTTTTCTGCTGAGAAGGTGACTTCGGGCTTACTTTTATGGCCGGAAAAGGCGAGGAGCATATAAGTTGATTTTCTTTGAAGGTGTCTATACCCTAAGTGAGACTGATTTGGGGGTGTTTACCCTGTGTTGAGACCTAGTTTAGGAGTATGACCCTAGGTTGAGACTATTCTAAGGCGTCTGGACCTAAGTTGAGTTTGATGGCGCATTTTGTGAGTCATGTAAGAACTTTTGTTTGTGGGAATTTTTTAGAAAGGCATCATGCCGTGCTGGGATTCCTCTTTTATGTAGCATTTATTACAGATATGTCTCGCATTTGAAGTTTATTGACATACCTTTGCTGTGTTTACCTGCAGGAGGAGGTGCTTGTGACCGAAGTCGCTGAAATGCTGAGGACGCGCCGGCATTTTTTTGAACGAAGTTGCTGAAATGATGAGGACGCTATGGCGCCTTTGTCTGAACTTGCAGTGAGGGCGAGGTGGTGCCTATGTCTGAACTTGCGGTGAGGGCGAGGTGGCGCCTCTGTCTGAACTTGCGGTGAGGGCGAGGTGGTGCCTCTGTCTGAACTTATGCGAGGGCGAGGTGGTGCCTCTGTCTGAACTTGGTGAGGGCGAGGTGGCGCCTATGTCTGAACTTGCGGTGAGGGCGAGGTGGTGCGTCTGTCTGAACTTATGGTGAGGGCGAGGTGGTGCCTCTGTCTGAACTTGGTGAGGGCGAGGTAGGGCCTATGCCCGAACTTGCGTGAGGGCGAGGTGGTGCGTCCGTCTCGAACTTGGGCGAGGGTGAGGTGGCGCCCGTCTCGAACTTGGTGAGGGCGAGGTAGCGCCTTTGTTTGAACTTGTTGTGAGGACGTGGTGGTGCCTCCGTCTCGAACTTACGGTGAGGGTGAGGTGGCGCCCGTCTCGAACTTGGTGAGGGCGAGGTAGCGCCTTTGTTTGAACTTGCGGTGAGGGTGAGGTGGCGCCTCGTCTCGAACTTGCGAGGGCGAGGTAGCGCCTCGTCTCGAACTTGTTGAAATGTTTGAGGCCGTGGGGCGCTCCGACCGAGTTGTTGAGGTGTCGAGGACGTGGACGCCTGTGTGGCCGGACAAGGAGAGGAGGGATGGCTCGTCTTCTCTTTCCTTCTTCGTTCTTACTCCTACGGACTTCTTGGACTATCCTGGCCGAGGAAGGTGCCGGGTTCACCGAGGATGATGAGGTGGCTGGCAGAGGCGCCAAGATGCAGGAGTCTTTACTGTGCGGTGGTGCCGATGACTTAGAGTAGGACTCCCCCTTTTTTCTCGTTCGTGCACTATCTCGCTTTTCGTTGCGGTGCGGGGTGCTGCGAGTTCTTCCGTTGCGCCCGTGGACCGGGAGGATGAGGCCATGTTCGGTTATCCCGCCATGATGTGGCCGGGCTCATCCTTCGAGGAAGAGGAGGACGGGAGAGGGATAGTTTGGAGGGGTTTCCGCCGTATACTTGGACTCGGTATGACGAGGATGAGCCTGAGGGTGCCCCCGGGTGATGCGGCAATGAGGCTTCGCGGTCTTACTCGTGACTCCATGTACTTGGAGGAGAGGTTATTCTGGCAGTATGGCACAGGTGCGCCTCCTATGGCTTCGAGGGATCCGCCCTTCCATATGATGAGTCCTCTTGATATGGACGTGCTGGAGTATGAGAGGTACCGGTCCGGCGTGAGTGCCGAGGAGTTCGTCCTGGAGGGCGAGGAGTATGCGGCCTTGGTCAGGCAAAAGCTGAGGACGCCATAGGTGTTGGTGAGGGAAAGACAGACTGGCTCATCACGTCCTCTAGATGTTCCGTGCTCGGGCCGGACTTCACGTATGTTCGCGGGATTCGTCGAGGCGGAGGGTGTCTGCACTCCGTCCCCGAGCAGTGCTCCCCGCCGCCTATCGGGTTGACCCTGGATGCGCCGGTGAGTGTGCTTACTCTTTTCCATCTTGGCATCTTTTCTGTACTTTTCTCGTTTTGTTGGGTATGACTGTATCTATTTTGCTGAGCGTTTCTTTGGTTGTTTGCTTGTGCAGGCCTCGGGAGATCCTTTGACACGTTGACCCGCCGTTATGTGGCGATGCGGCCTTTTGCAAGGAAGTTCGCGGGAAGCCGTCTTGCAGTGTCTCGCGGCACGCGCGGCGGCGTTCGAGCCGTGCCTTTGAGGAGGTCTCGTGGATACTCCTTCTTCGAGGGCCGAGCTGTGGCCACAGCCCGGAGGTGCCGGTTCGAGAACAAAGACGGCTTTGATGTGGGGACGTCTTCGGGACTCAGAGGCCGCAGCACTTCATCGCTTCTTTCCTCCGCCGGAGGCACAGGCGAGGGTTCATCCTCGCATCCCTTCTTTGATCCTTTCACCGGGTTTTGACTCTTCAGAGTACTTTGAGTACCCGCACGAGGAGGGGGTGCTGTATCCTGATGACGAGGATGTGACTGCCGAGTTTTCCGAGATGCCGGATTTCTCATTTGTGGAGGATGATGATGAGTCGGATTAGGGCTCTTTTGCTTTCCCTCTTTTCGGTGTTTTTTTTTTTTGTTTTTGTTTTTTGTAGAGCCACAGACATTTTGTACCTGTAATAAAACACTTGTATTTGCACAACAAAGTATTTTATTTTAAGATGTAATGACGTATTTGTGATTCCCGGGATTGACCTAGGAATTGTTGCTAGCTTATTATTATTTTTGTGCATGTCGCATGAGCTGGGAATGCATTTGTGGTTAGTGGAGGCTGAGGCAGCTTTGGCAAGTTTTCTCGAGCAGCTGGGGTCAAGTAGCTTTGATGGGCTTTCATGAGCGGTGGCGGGAGTGATGTCTCCTGGGACGCGTTCGCTTTGTGCTTGATAGCCACTCTTTCGGGGTTGGCTACCTCAGATATGTGACGGTGCTCATTGGATGTGGCAGCCATTGTCGGGCGGGCGAGGATATCATTCCTTTGGTTTCGGGGGAAACCTTCCACGGTGTGGATCGTCTGGTGATGAGAACCGATTCATGCGGGGGAAGCCCCTGCTTTGCTTGCATTATGGTCGCGAGAGAGGCTTCAAACCATACCTGAGTCTCCGGCGTCTCTTAGTCCGTGGACGTTTGCTTGGCGACCTCTTGTCTTGGACATGGATCAATCTGCTTGGGAGAGATGGATGGCATATCTTGGTACGCATCAGATCCGTTGGTGGGTTCCGCATTGGGGGATCGAGACTAGGAGGGCCTTTCAGAAGGTTCCTATGTTGTCGAGTTCCGTGTTTGCCTTGGTCCTCTTTCTATGTTCCGTTGCTTGTTTCCTGCTAGCTCGGGATGAGGCAGAGCCTTTGCTAGGCCGGGATGACATTGCCAATGTGGAGGTAGCTTCTTTCTCGCATGACGCATCCATATGCCTTTCTCGTATTTTCCGAGGGTATGGAAGTATTCCGCTTCCCTCATGTGGTGCTCCTTCGACGTCGGGAGAGTGTTGTGTTGACCACCGAATACATAGATGAGCAAAGATGTCGGGCCGACCCACTTGGTTTTGGGGAGCAAAGCAAAGTGGTTCCGGGGGCAAGATTGCCATTTCACTGCGACCTTAGGAGTGTAAGCTTGGGTTAACCCTCGTGGTGTCACGGAGACGCTTTATTTGACTACGGGACTCGAGTTGACAAACCGGCGGGGAGAGGTCCCTTGCGCACTCGTAGGGAGGAGATCCGAGCCGAGGCACGGTGAACGATGCTCGAGAGCGACCGGTTCGTTTGACACGACTAGGAGGACTCCCGATCTCGAATGAGGGAGACAGAACTCGCTCATGTGGAATGAAAGAAGACTCGCTGGGGACGAGGGAAGAAAGGAAAGAGTGATGAAGGGCCAAATGCGAGTAGCATGGAATGACCTTCCTCAAACACCGAGTATCCATTCATCGTCATTACGTACACATTGATTGTTAAATGTTTTAAGTTGTCTTTTAGCATGTTGTGAATCGAGAGTAGACCGTGCTTGAACTCATCAAGAAGTGTTTTAACCGTGATGATTTGTGATTTACTTTTAAAGCTTTGTCGAGACGCAAAATCTCTTGCTTGCTTCTTGCCCGAGCCTCGGTGGCGTCAATTTTTGGAATTTTGTGTATTCCTTAGACCGAACCAATGAAGGCCGCCTACGTTCCCCTGACCGAGAGGCTCAGTCCGCGTAGTTCGACCCTCTTTGTGGGAGAAATGACTCGTAATGTACACTTGCAAGGGGGTATTTATTTTTGAAAAGGTGGGAACGGGTCCCCTTTTGTGTGAATGCCTTATTTGATGTAGGCACAAAAGAAATGCTTTTGGGTTTAACTCTTTGAGAGAGTATGAGCATCAAAAGCTTGTAAAAGTGTATGGAAGCCCTCACGACGTAAAATCGTTGTTTAGCTCTATTTTCCTATTTTGTAGAAAAAGAAGACTTGTCGAGACATTTGAAAACTTGATTTGTTCACATTGATCCCATGTTTGCTTAAAACCCTTTGTTGATGTTCGGGTTATTCAACAATTAAACCTGATATGCTTTGATTAATCATGAGGAGAAAGTCAACCGGTATCCAGGATCGAGTTGGTCTGGTGTGAAAGAAGGTTCGTGTATAGGAGAGGTCATTGATGAGACCGGGTTTGTGGATTTGTATGTGTTTATGACCGGACCATTTCTGGTTGCCTACGTTCTCCTTAAGACAAGGAGCTCAGGTCGACGTAGTTCGGGATCGAACCGTGTTTGGCTTTGGGGCCATGGCATGAATGTTTGTGCAGCCTTTGACGAAAAGGCTCGGAAAGCTGAATGACGAGGCACGGGCCTTGAGGTGATTTCTTGACAAGTCGTATTTGACGGTCTTTTCAGTGACTCCCTTGCTTCTTGATCGTTGGCTCTGGGTCTTTGACCTCATTTATTTTTGTGAAGCTTCTGCTTGAGCTTTTTTTTTGTAGCTTCTGCTTGAGCTTTTTTTTTTTGTGCAGCTTCTGCTTGAGCTCCTTTTTTTTTTGAAGCATTTGAGGGCGAAGGCAAGCCCCTGTTTGAACTTTCTTGATGCGCACGAGGGCGAAGGCAAGCCCCTAGATTGTTGGGTTTCCATACGGGGTCAATCTTTTGATGCCGAGTGACCTTTTGTTGTCCTTCGATGTTCCCGCCGTCGTTGACTTGGTCAAGGTGATGGTGGGGACATGTTTTGGAAAGTGTATGGATTGATGGAGGCCTTTGTGTGGGTATGGTAAGGTGTATGGGGAGCTATCGATTGACTTTCTTACACCAATTAATCAAAGCATTAATCATTTGTGGAATTACTAGTTGAGCAATGCAAGTGATCACATAGAACACAATCATTTCATTAAATGTAATGTGGAGTGCAAAATAATGTTCAAGTCTAGCAAGAAAAGAAAGAAAACTTTCGTATGGAAAATTGAAGACTTAATTACAATGTCCGAGGAGGACTTGATTGAATGAGAACAGTACTAGAACCTGCGAGGTTTGACTGTATGATTTTTTATGTTTTTTGTTTTTTTTAGAGTGTAGGAGGAGGAGAAGAAGACTCGATATTCTTTGGGTGAAGTATTGACTGAGAATTTTCCGATTTGCGTCTCTGTGGGCTCTTCAGCCAGCCTCCCAAATTCATTTTGGTTAGAACCTTCTGGCAGCTTGGGCCCGATTTTCCTCTCGTTTGACAACATGCTTAAAGATTTGTTTAATGTATTGTTCATTTAATGTGTCTGCGTATTTATCAATTGAATCATTATTAACTGTTTTGATTAGTTAATTTATCATTTGTTAAAGTGGCAATGAGGGGATACTCAGAAAGGTCGAACTTTTATTCAAAGCATAAGGAAACATAGTTTTTGCTACAAACGCGAAATATTTAGGCGTAAGGCCGTTAGACGACTCGAGAGACTTAAACTTTAAACATGACAGACTCGGGGTCTTTTATTTTTGGAGATAGACTCTAGGAGACGGGGGGTTAGTCCAAGCTTCTCGTCCTGTCTCTGCTGGCTGTGGGTCCGCGTTTGTGAAAGTTACGCCGTTTTTGACGCTGCCACTTGCTCGGCTTGTCTCAAACTGCCTTATCTCCGGGGAGCGTTCAATCCACCCATTGGTGTGCCCAGATGCCGGAAAGGATTGCTGGGGAATAACCGTTCTTGGATTCTTTCTTCCGAATTCTTCATTGCGCAAGCCCCAGGTTTCGTCTTCACGTCCCCAATCATCACGGGAATTAGCAGAGGACTTATCCACCATGCTTACCCCGTCATTTCCAGGGAAAGGGTTTCCAATTGTGTTGGGACTGCGGGGGCGTTCCAACTTTCCCTCCTCGATTAGCCCTTGGACCACTTGCTTCAGTACAAAGCAATTGTCGGTGGTGTGACCGGGGTAGTTATGGAAGGCGCAATGCTTGCTCATATCCATGTTGGGCTTGAGAGTCTTTGGATGGAAATTCTCGAGGGGTTTGAGAATGTTCCTCTTTACTAGTGTCTCGAGGACTTGGCTCAAGGGCATCCCGAGGTTATCGAAATGATGGAACTGTGGTATGCGAGGAGGTTTGTTGCTTCGTTGGCCGTGTTCCCTCGCTCACCTCATTGTTCAGGGGAACGGATTTCCGTCCGTATTGGGCCGCAGGGCGCTCCAACTTTCCTTCTTTAATCAATCCTTGAATTGCTTTCCTCAAAATCGTGCAGCTTGCTCTGGTTGTATGACCGTGGTATTTGTGAAAAGCACAATACTTGGTTACATCCCAGCTGGCATCGGGGAATTTGGGCCGATAATTCTCAAGGGGCTTCGAGCATGTTTTGCTTTATCAATGCCTCGAACACTTGGCTTAGAGGCATTTCGAGGTTTTCAAAGTGTTGAAAACGCCGCCGTTTATTCCTGGGAGTGCTTGGTCACATCTTCTTTGGATTTCATTCGAATGTAGTGGAATGCCTCTAGCCCTTTTTCCTTTGTTTGGGGCAGATGCCGATTAGGCGGGACCGCCTTGCAGCAGCAGGAAGAAGCAGGACCGGCTACCATTTCCTCGCGTGCTCAAAGCTTTTTCAAACTTGGTACCGGCGTTGACCATAGCGTGAAGATCAGATAGGGGTGGTGGCCGATCAATGTCCTCAACGATGGTTTGAGGCGTGAGTGGAAGATGTTCATCTCGTTCTTCCTCGGATAGGAGGTCCACTATCTCGCTTAACTTCCAATTCCATCTTTTGTAAAATTCCTCCACCGACTCATCATCTTTCTCGCTCGGGCCCGCAGTGTCATGCCGGCTTGTTTTCCACTTGAGGTTAGCACGGTATTTTTCCAGGAAGATATCACTTACTTGCTCCCAAGTAGAGCGGTTTTCTCGCTTTTACTTTAAGAAACCACGTCAAGGCCGTGTATTTTAGGGAGCGTTGAAAGTGATCTCGCCATTTGTTGAGGTGTGGCCCCTTTGGTCTTCATACCTAAGACATAGGTATTGATATGGGTCCTCGGGCATTCTCGTCCCATCGAACTTCTCCATTTCCGGCATTTTGAACTTTGGGGGAGAGGAATCACCTTGCTTGGATCTCGTGGGCGTGAGCGGGTCTTTCCGAGAGTTGGCCATTTTCCTTGTATATCTTTTATCCGTTCAACCAACCAAACCACGTGAGGGTCAAGAGGCGGAGGCAGCCGCCGTTTTCCGGGATGGAAACCGAGGATGGAGGTGGATTGGCCGACGAGATCGCCATTCGGGAATCTTGGGGAGGTAGTTGAGCGTATACCATCCTGCATACCCCGGGTTACCGAAATTGGAGCCTAGTGGCGTGATTGCTCGGACCGCCAAGGGTTTTGTTTGGGAACCGGGGAAATGTTTTGTTAGCCCCAAGTGGTAGTCCAAATGGTGGAAGGTTTGAGATGTCGATATCCGCGGGGATGCCCGTCCCCGGCAGTGCATTGAGATTTCGGGACATTGTGGCTGCGAGGCTCGTATAGAGGCAAAGGATTGAATCCAGTGGGGATGTCGAGATGCATTGGGATCCGGTGGAGCAGCACGTATGTGTGCCGTTGATATTGAGCTTGGGGCGCAGGCCGGAAATTGACCGTGGCCGAGGCGGGCATATCGGAGTTGCATGACCGATGCCCGAGCGAAGCTTTGAGCGAGAGCCGCTTTGTGTTGCCGGGATCTCGTAGCTTGGCGGAGGCGGGACTCTCGTTGATAGCTTTGAGGACCCGGGGATCCCATATTTCTTCGTCTTCTATGAGAATGAAGGTCCCATCTCGTTGGGGAACGGCCACGGCTCCGCGGCGGCGCATAGTGTCTACGATCCATGCTTGCCGCTCTTCCCGGCGCTTCTTGAGAGTTTCGAAGGCTCGTAGCACCTCCTCCATTGTCCGGAGGTTTCTCGGGTGGGGTTCCGTTTCCCTCACCGTTATCCGTTGATCCCGCCTACGGGGAGTAGCGGACTGCTCGACCGCCGAACCGGAAGGGCTATCGGACCTTGTGACCTCGATATCGAAAAGGCGGCTCCCGGTACTCTCAACCACTCTCGGTTCGCCGGGAGGGGGTGACGGGCAAGGTTTAGACACGTGAATGGCCTCTCGGGATAAAAGGGGAAAGCTCACGTGGCATGCGGTTTCTCGCTTCTTTTATATTTATTATTTTTTTGTTGTTTTAATTTACTTAAAACATGTTTTCTCGTAGTCCTATGTAGGTTGGAAAAGATTGCTCTTCTTTTTCGCAACTATGCTAGATCCCGGGTCGCGGAGACCATCCGTGCGGCTATAAGCCCCTCGTTTTGCACCCGTATTTCGACATCCCAGGTGGACAGCCCGGCGAGGGTCCTATAGGGCAAGCGGTTTCCGCCGGCCTAAAAGAAAAATCGAACCTAAGGACCGAGCCTGTCATGTTCGTTTTGATGCGTTAGCCATGTGAATAGTGAACCGAGCCGGCCATCGAGTCAAGATCGTGTCAAGAGTTCGGCATGACCTTCTCTTTACCTTGCTTACGCAAGGGATCCGTGACGTTAGGCGTTGGCCGGGTCATATTGTCATGGCCGACGTATCAAAGGCGTGATGACATGGTGTCATGTGAGCATGGATGTATATCCGGACGGAACATCGTCGGGTGTAGCTTCGGAAATCAAGATCAGTCAAGATTTTAGCATGACTTTTCATCGCTTTGCTTGCGCAAGGGATCTTGAGTTCCGAGCCTTGACTCGAAAATGGCCGGCATGGTATATGTATCCAGCCGTATGACATGGACTCGGGTAAAACCAACCGAGTCCGGACAGAGTGTGACTCAAGACTCAAACGTGTGGTTGACGCTTGGCTAGGATGGGATGTTTGGAATGATCCCGTGCGCATCCGAGAGGCCTAGGAAGACCAAACGGATCGCAACCGAGACCACCCCGGCCGAGGGTCAGTAGTGTGCGGTATCCGAGGCAAGAAGCGCGTAGCGTGCGGTGTAACCGAGGCAAAGAACAGTAGTGTGCGGTGTAACCGAGGCAAAGAAGGCGAGTAGTGTGCGGTCTCTAAAATTCTTTTTCTGAGTAAAACAGAAGTTTTTGAAGAATTTTAAATGTATGCACAGATGTATATTGATGCATTTTTTTTTTGTATTTTTATTTTTTTTTGTAAAATAAAAAGTAAAGCACGTGCACACACACACAACAGTTAAAGAAAGGGGTAAAATGAAAGTTTGACCCTCATCATCGTTTTAAAAATCTTTTGTTTTGTTTAAAAAGATTTTAAAACAAAAAGTCCCCAGCAGAGTCGCCAACTGAAATTACCCGGGATCCGGCTCGCGCGCGGAGGCCCCGTGCATCTCGCATTTGTCGCTTTTCGGGAAAGTCGCCCGGATCCGAGAGGCAGCGCGTTCGCGCCCCGACATCTGGCTTTATTCCGCTTTAGCGTTAGTTGGAGGTGTCTCGCCGTGTTTTGCTTTGTAGAGTCGCCACGCCGTTTTTATTATTAAGCCCAAAACATTGAAAAAGGGCATCAGTTTAAAAATAATAATAAACTGTTTTTGTGTGATGAGATTTTGAGTTCGGAGGTCAGATGACTCCTCGGGAAGAGAATATTAGAATCTTAGAGCTCACCCGAGTCGCCTCGTAAAAACGAGTCTTTCGGATACCCCTAATATTCTTTAAATGTTGTGTGTGTGTGTGTGTGCTTTTAAAAATGCATGCTGTGTCGGATGTCTACATTGTACACTGCGTATTGAAATGTATTGAAATAGTAATGGAAGGAAGCCTTACCAATGTTGGTTCGTGTCTGTCTTCCGCTGGGGAATAGTGTTTGAGGATGGAATAGTGTTCCGGCACGGACCGGGATTGCTTCGGGAGGGGCCGGTTGTCTGCGGACAGAGTTTCGGCGTGAGTTGAGATTGTAGGCTGCGTTCGGGCAGAGTTTCGGCGTGCGTTGGGATCACAGGGATCACTCGGGCAGAGGTTCGGCGTGAGTTGGGGTGGCAGGAGTCACTCGGGCAGAGTTTCGGCGTGGTGTGGGATCGCCGGTTTGACTCGGAAAGAGCCGGGACGCCTCCGGAAAGACCATGCAAGGCCTCGGAGTACCACGAGGGGCCTCAGAGTACCTCGAGAGTGCCTCGGGGCAGCGCGGGAGCGTCGCGGGAGCGCTCGGGGAGGCTTCGGAGCACCACAAGGGGGCTCGGAAGGCCTCGGAAGGATCCGAAAGGGGCCGGGATTGCCCCGAAGGGTCTTAGAGGGGGAGCCTGAAGGCTTAGGGAGACAAGAGAAGAAGGAGGTGTGTTTGAAAATGGGAGGGGGAGCCCTCTATTTATAGTGCCAGAAAAATGCAAAGAGGTCCGTACGGACCTCCTAGGTTATCCAGAATTTTAGTTTTCCTCGATTTGAGGGAATATGTGATAATTGTGAATATTCTGGAATGATGGTGTCCCCTTTGCAAAGAGGTCCGTACGGACCATCTAGCATGCAAAAAGGTCCGTACGGACCAACCATGCAGGGAGGTAATGATTTCTCCGGGATTTGAGGGAATCTCGTGGACTTTAAGCGGATTTTGCAATTATGATGCAAAGAGGTCCGTACAGACTTCCATGCTTTTCCACATTTTTTAATTGTGATGGCAAGCTAGTTCTCGTCGAGAGCTTTCCAACCATATATGGCACGTCTCAATCGGAGTTCGTATGAAGGAGTTATGACCTCCGGAAGTTTGCCCCTGGTTTTGCTTGGATGGAGAGCGATCCAGATTGGGGTACTTACACCAATGCACCCAAAAATACACAAATAACACCCAATACATACAAATTCACAAAAAACACCCAACCGCAGCAAATGCCATCTTTTTTTTTTGCCTTTCTTGGGACGGACTTGTGCATATAAACAAGCAAATCTAGATATCATTAAGCAAATACTTTAGTTGTTAAGTTACAAAATGCAAAAAAATAATTGTTTTACAACCCAGAAGCAATAGAATAGTGCATGCATTATCTCTCTCTTTCTCTCTAAGAGTCCTAAAAAAGCATGACAAAAGGGGACCGCCATGATCACTCCGACTCGGAGTCGTCACCAGAGCCCTCCCCGGAGCCGCTCTCGTCCTGGCCGCTGCCTACCTGCTCCTCAGAGCCGCTCTGCTCCTGGCCATCGCCGTCACCCTCCTGCACCTCATGAATCTCGCCATCAGAGCCATCATCATCCTCATCTAGGGCCCAAGTCTAGGGCTCGCCATAATATCCATGCCACTCGGGCACTGTGGAGAACAGGGGCTGATACGGATCATCCTTGTCATCATCATCGTCAGGCTGGGGCTACTGGCTCGAGCCACCCGCCTGTGAGCTAGATGGAGCCAAAGTCGATCTATGCCTTTTCTTGGGAGGCACGATGTCACCAGGCTGGGATCTGCATTTCCCCTTCCAATGCTCTGCGCTCTTCTGGAACTGGCGCAGCATCTTCATGGACCCGGTGAGTGCCTTGGCCACTACCTTGTAGGTCTTGGCCGGGACCTGTTGAATGGAAACAAAAGAGGCAGTCAGAAGTAGTGAATACAAGCAGTAATACAGTGATAAGACAGGAATAAAGCAGAAAAATAAAGGGGGCTCACAGAAGTAGTCCCACGAGGCAGCCGCAAGTGGGGGTGAGTCTCAGACATGTCGAAGGAAGAGCGGCGAATGACACCCTCGGTCTCATACTCGAAGAACCGAGGAGGCATTGGTATCTGTACCCCCGCTGCCCTCCTGGCAGCCATGACCTGAGGAGTAACTAGCCGAGTGAAGACGAACTGGCCGTAGTCCCCATCAACCGATAGCTCAGCGGCATCAATACCCGTCCGCAAGCGCTCTAAATCAGGGAGAGCCCGAGTATACCAGATCCCTTCAGGAGGATTATGAGGGACACGTGGGGCTGCACCGTGTCCGTGCTGCCTGCAGACTCTCTCCCCCAAATATAGGGCATCCCCCTCCAAGCCAATCAAAAGCCTCCTAGTCCGAGTCACCAAGGCGGCATCCCCAACAATATCCTCAGCATATCTACCGTGCCAGGGGAACATGCCCCTCAGGGCAATCATCGTATCCTCGTAGCAGGCTGTCCTCCGGGGCTTCGCCCCATCCACCCTAGGCTCTGCCTAGCTTGAAAGGTCCACCTGCGAATGGCAGGAAATAGATCTACGGCAATACCATCAGCTACGGCCCAAGCATAACAGCCGAAAACCTCATAAGCCCATACCTGAAAACAAAGGACAAAAAGCTTTCAGTGTACGGCAGCAGTGATAGATTGATAATAGAAAAGACAGTGCAACAGTCAATATGCGAATAATAGAAGAGCATACCTCCAAAACTGTATGATAGCAATCCAAAGAGGTCACCGTGCCTCTGCTCACCTCATCTAGAGCTCTGTATACCTGAGCCAGGCCGGCCTCACCCAACGAAAAGGTTGAGACCTCGCCCCAGTCTCGAAGGGGCTCCAACAGAAGAGTCAATGTCGTAGTAGAGGCATTACAGAACAGAGTGTCGGAGAGGCCAGCCTAGGCAAATGCCCTCGTGAGCTGCTCAGCTGTAATAGCAGCCTCGCCCCCGGAGTAGATATGGCACTGCTGCACCAGCGCCGCGTAAAGGTCCGCAAACGGAACCCCGTTGCCCCTCAGGCGAAGGGTCAGGCCGGTCAATCCTCTAATAGCATCCGGGCTCAGGACCCCGGTGTTAGGTCCCAAATGGTAGGAATCAGGCTAGAGGGGGGGTGAATAGCCTGTTCAAAACTTTTTGGTGAAAACTTTTAGTCTTTGAAATAATACAATGGCTAACCGGTAAAGTAATTTTGCACCGCGGATTTTTCGGTTAGACAAGTATAGAACCGGTAAGTGATTTTCAAAATCCAGTAAGTCAAAAACTCATGCAACAATAACAAGGACAAATTTTATCTTCCAGTAAGACAAACAAGTTAAGCAGTAAGTTGATTCAATAGGTTGTGACCAATTGAGAGATTATCAACTAGTTACAACAACATAACAATAAATGAACAAACACACAAAGAAATGACACATTGTTTGAAGAGGTTCACAGTGTTAAATAACTGCTACGTCCTCTACCAAGTTTGGTCAGAACTTGGATTTGTGAAAGTGCACTACTATATTAATGGTTCTTACCTATTACAAGTTGCAAGCCAATGATTGAAGGCTACCAAACTAAAGGTGACCACTAACGGATCGTGCTACAATAAAGACCAGGTGTTTTCTAGAGATGTGCTCACAAGTTGAGCTGATTTCTCTAGGGTGTTGTGTGTGAATCAATCAATGTGTTCCATGAATAATCTAATATGGGAACACTACAGTATTGATTGAGGTGCTCAGTGTTTAAGTCCTACAGAGATGTCTAGTGAAAGAGGGGACTTGCTTTGAATGCTTTGAACTAGGGGATTTGCAGGTTGGTAGTTCAGAGCAGCTCACTCTCAAGGATCATAAATGCACCAACCTTCTTCAATGCTCCGAGGAAACTATTTATAGTGAACTTGAAAAGGAGCCGTTGTCTTTGAAGAGGTTGTAATGATGACTTGGACTGGCAGACATTAAATGAGAAGATCCTTTCATTAAATGCCTGAGATAGGATAGAGAAGATTTCCACAGATTAGTTGGGGCGCTGTGAGTACTGGTTACTTTGACATTCTCTAAGAAGGTACTGATTTGTTGCAGAGATGTCTTGTCAGCATGCTTGCTTTACCAACTTTAGCTAAAGTTGATGGCTGGGTAGTTGGGAACAATTAATGCATCGGCAAGCTGCTAACTGGAGGAAGCTTGAAGAGTAAGCCTTAACCGGTAAAGTGACATGACCGGTGACAGAGGAGCAGGACCGGTAACAGAGGTGCAGGACCCGTAACTCAACCGGTAAGATAGCTCAACCGGTAAGACAACTTCAAGGAGTAACTCACATTGCTAATGGAAATTCTCAGGTCTTCAAGTCTTCAAAGCTTGAGAAAATACATAACAAAAACACTGGGCACTAGCACTAAGGGAACCTATGATACATAGAAAAATTCTATTTGATCTAATTAAATTAGGGGTCCACATTAATGCTTGTTATGATTGGGATTAAGCAATTCTAAACTTAAACATATATTTGACTAACAATCTCCTCCTAATTGCTTAAGTCCAATCACCCTAGGCTAGCATCTTTTTGACTCAGTGAAAGAATGATAAGAAATTTGTCTATTAGGCATATCATTCCCTAAGTCAAATGACAACTTGATGCTACCTAAGTAAGCTTACAACCAAAGTTAAAGCTTAAAGGAGACTTCAAAATAAAACTAAGAAAATTTTTTTGAATGAGACCTGCAAAATGAAACTGTTAGAAGCATTTGGAACATTCAAAATTATTAAAAACAAAGGAATTTCAAAAACACAAAGTTTAAGGGTAAGAGATTCTCATTAGATTGCAGACCGGTGACTGATAAAGAAAGACAATATCTCATCGGTTACATTCTCAAGATGCGTCGGCTGGAGGATTTGCTGGGTCTTCAACCGGTGAGGGAGCAGCATCTGAGGATTTGGCTTTCTTTGATCTCTTCTCCTTCTTCTTTTCTTTCTCAACTTTCTTCCTTTTCTTCCTTTCTTCTCTAACCTTCATAAGAACCTCATTTTTGGCTTTCACTTTTGCTAACTCCATTTCTAGCTCACGGTTTTTCTGTTCACAACGGCTAAGGGCTTCAGCTGACCGTTTGAGCTCATCAATAGATCGGTCCATAATAGCTTGACCAGATATCTGTTGTTCACAGAGAGCCTTGTTGGCATAATGAGCTTCATCAAGTTGGAGTAGGAGGTTTCTGATGTTAGCATCTCTGGCATTTATTTCTGCCATAAAATTGCCAAGAGACATAGCAATACTAGTGCTTAAACGCTCAAATCTTCTCTCATCCTCCTCCTGATTGGACTTAACAAAAGATTTTGCCAATTCGGAGTTTACTTCAACAAAACTTTGGAGCATTGCCTCATGAAGTTCAACCAGGTCTTGAGCAATTATTGGTCTATTCAAATCATCGGTTGAAGGAGCCGGTAAATGAGCAGGCTGAGAAACCGGTTGGCTGACCGGTAAGGGAGCATCTGTAACCGAAGGCAATGGATCGGTAAGAGAGGTTGCTGGAGTCTGAACGGTTCGAGACACTTCACCGGTAGGAGAAACTTCAATCTCCTCATCCAATAACTCAGTTTGAGAATTGGTAGGAGTAGCAGGTGCAATAGGCTCAAAGGGTTCCAGACTCATGATCTCAGCAAAAGAGAGTTCCAAAAGCCCAGCTGCAGTAGAGGCTAACGGTAAGGCGGCTTGCCGAAGTCTGATAACAGGGATCACTCTAAGAGCTAGCAGAAGTAAAGAAGCCTCTCTAATGTTGCTCCATGGTTGAGGCTTGCCGTTCTTCATCACAGAAAGGCTGGTCACATTTGTCAGTAAGCCAACCATACGAGTAACATAAGCAGACCAATTGAAGAGACGCATCTCCAGAACTTGAGTAATACGCCCATTGATAGACAGATACCGGATAAAGAAATCATCGGTTGATAGGGTACTTTCAACAGGTCTAGGAGCAATGGTAGCAATATGGCCATGAATCCTTATGGTTCGACTGTGTTGCTGAAGAGAGGTTGGGTATTTTTTATTTGGCTTTGGAGAAGGGAAATCGGTAAACAGTTGTTGTTCATCTTTTCCAGGCATGATTTCCTTGCCTTTGGGAGGAGCTGGACGCTTCTTCAGTTTCAGAACCTTTATCTTCTGATGCCGGCGACTTGTCTCACCGGGCCCATGAGTTTTGGTATATCTAGAAGGAGTATCTTCAGAAGCAGCACCAACTTTCATAACTTCAACCACATCAATGAAGGTGGCCATTCTATCTTTTCTCCTTTGCCTCTGAAGCCGATCAGCAATGGATGGAGGCATTGGAGTAGGCTGAGTTACTGACTTGCTGAAGAATTTCTCATGCACATCAAATAAAGGAATTCCATCGGCAGATCGAGGAATGGAGGCCTTGGAGGTATAGAAGTTCAAGGTGGACATCAAATCTTTCTGACGCATACCAGGATCATCATAAACTGGAGGAATTGCAGGGTCATTCTCATCAAAATCAACATCTTCGTCTTCTTCATAGAAATCGGAAAGGGAGTCTTCATCAAAAACTGGGTCAATATCCTCCTCCTGAACTGGAGTATTTCACCGGTAAGAGGCATCGGTTGAATAACCGGTAAATCACTTGAGCTAAGATTTTCTCCTCCTCCTGCAGCTAGAATGGTAACTGGAGAAGTCTCAAAAATACCTCCTCCCACATGTCTAACCGATTACATCGGTAAGGGAGTAGTGAAATCAGCATTTATCTTCTCTGACCAATCAATCACATCAACACCTTGGTCAGCAGCATCTGAATCACTGGAATCACTTGAAGAGCTGGAGCTGGAGACAGACTGTTCTGCTCTATCAATCATGGCTTGATCATCTGAGCCACTAATATCCTTGAACATTTCTTCAATTTCTTCATCAGGAATAGTAGCCCATTTGTTTTTGCTTGACTGAATCGAGGTAAAGAAGTCAGAAAGAGAAATATCACCCATACTCTGGAAATCTCTATTCAAGTCCACCAAATTTTGCACCACATCCATCACATTCTTTATGAATTGCATTCTCTGAGGGCCTAAATTGACAACTTCAGGATCAAATGTGGGAAGATCATCTCCTGGTAGCACAAATCTTCCAAGCTGATAGGGATCAGATTCCTTGAGGGTATCCCGAGCGTTGTAGAGAATGGCAAAATCAATCCATATAGCTTGAATCATCATGTCTTGCCGGAGCCTATCCTGAGCCAAGTAAATTGCATTCCACATAGGAGGCAGCAACTCGAAATACCGGTTGTAAATTTTGAGGAGACCCTCTCTAGACAAAGAGATATCATAGTCACTCAACAGACAAGGCTTGGTATAATAGAGACCGTTTTCTTCATGAATGTTGTCAAAATCCACATAGTCAGATATGTCACCGACTGGGACTGAGTTTTTGTGGGTCTCATGGAATTATAGGAGTCTTCGAAGGAAAGGAGGCAAGTGCTCAATAGGATATACCCAATTAGGGGATGGTTCAAAAGAAGGATTAACCAACCAAGGATTGTAATGGTAAATGTGAAAAGTAGGGTTTCTGATCGGTTGGCAATGGCTTACCGGTCGAGATGATGACTGACCGGTAAAAGGAATTTGGTCGGTAAGGAAATTGTGATCAAAGAGCCTTTTGGGAATAAAAGGTATGAAGGTTCCCAAGTCAGTTTCTATTCTCCTCTTTCTCTTAGCATTCTCTCTGGCTATTTGTTGGGAAGATTTTTGGATTGGCTTGGATCTTTTGGAAGGAGGAGGAGCAGACTTTCTGGCTGTAGCTTTTTGTCGGTTAGGGGAGAGAGTGATGGAAATGGGTTGATCATCATCATCATCAGATTCAAGTAATTTTCTCTTTACTGGCAAGGAGGGTTTAGGAGCAAGAGGGGCACCGGTATGTTGAATTACCTTTGGCCGGCTAGAGGGTTTCTTCTTCTGAACAGGTTTGCTGGTTGATTTACCAACTGGCTTATTGGGAGCAGGATCAACAGACTTACCAGTTGATTTACCGGTGGAGGAGTCAGACGACTTACCGGTTGGTTTACCGGTGGATTCCTTGATTGCTCTAACCATGTCAAACTTGTCAAAGGCTTTGCAGAAGGATTGTGGATACTTTGGTTGATTCTCGCAGGCTTGAAGAACAAACTGAATAGATCTGAGGGCTCGGCTAATCATCAAGTAGTGACAGGGTTTGGCTTTGTTGGTCTTGGAAGTTGGTCTCTCCTTTTGAAACTTCTTGAATGCAATCAAGACTATCCGGTAAAGAAAGGAGCACCAGTTGAATTCCCCACCAATAATGATAGCAGCTATGGCTTCCCATTGTATCATGGTGATACAGTGATGGGAGCCTGACCGGCAAATGAAGCATCGGTCCACTATATCGGCAATTGCATAATAAACAGCATCAAATCCAGCCTTCTTGTTTGCCTCCCCGGTAACGAATGGGTCGGAACCACAAACCTTTGCCCAGGCAGCAATCATATCTTTCATGGAGATAGAAGATGGACCGGTGGAAGAGAGATTGGGGAAGGCAGCAGCAATGATGGCTGGGCTGAATGTAACGGGAACACCAGCATCAGTAGAAATTATATTCTCATTCTCATCCACAACACCATTCTCAAACAGTTCATTGACCATCTCATAGTAAATATCTTCATTCCCTTCAGGCATCACGAACAGAATAACTCCGACGGCAATAAACAGGGCTTCAATGGCACGGCCTTCATCGGAGTCGAAGAAGCTGGAGAGAATGTAACCTCCATAAATGTCTTTCTTGATTGCGGGAGCCATCTGTAAATCAAATAAACAACAAACCAACAAAATATGTTAGATTTAAGAAAATCTTTGCACAATATGCCTTTGGATGTTGTTTGATGATTTTAGGATTGTAGGAAAACTGGGAGTCTACATGCGTTCAAACTTTAAGATTCAAAAGACATACCAGAAATCTTGAAAGAGATGAAGGAAGACACAGATGGAGTAGATGAAAAATGAGTGAGGGTTGCCGGTTGCCTTAGTTCTTTAGAGAGAGAGAAAATCCAGAACTTTTGAATTAGATTTTGAAATCCTTTTATAGGGGACAAAAGAGCGGGAAGATGAAGAGGTGTGTTGGTTAAAACAAAGGGAGTTTAAACGTCTTTAACTGTCGTGCACATTAATTGACAGTTTTATTTCACGAAATAAGAACATGTGTGCAGCAGTTATATCAAAATGTAATAAAGAACAAAAAGATAACCTTTTTTTTTGATAAATAGAAACGATACAGAGATTACCTTTTTGATCAACTATTTAAAATTGATCTATATCTTTTGCATAGGGGCATGGGGAACAGGTAAAGAGTAGGTGACAGACTGCAGCGGCTGAAAAGATTGAAGTGACCTTAGGAAATGATGACAAACGAGCCGGTTAATGGAGGATTGGGAATTTCGATCCGGTCGCAGTTCGTCGGTAAGGGAATGATCGGCAAGGTAACTGACCGGTCAGGTGTATAGACCGGTAAGAGAGAACTTTCACCGGTTAGGAACCATCGATTAGTGACACCATTTACCAATCAAGAGTATCGGTAAGAGGACCGGTAAAGGGAGTCTTGCCTCATCGGTAAGGGATACCGGTAAACGAGCAAATGCAAGCATCAGTAAGCGAGAGAAATCATCATTGATCTTGTTGATATCTTACACAGATAGCAAAGTTAGCACATAATATTTATCGAATATCAATCATGCCTAGTTCTCCTCTAAGGAATTCAAATCTTTTAGTGTCCAATGGTTTTGTCAAGATATCAGCTAATTGATAATCAATATGGACTTTTAAAAGAACAATGTTACCCTTTTCAACATGGTCCTTGAGGAAGTGGTATTTGATGTCTATGTGCTTGGTCTTTGAATGCATCACAGGATTGTTGGAGACTGAAATAGCTGAGGTATTATCACAATAGATAGGACATACTTCTTGAGGGATTTCATAGTCTACTAGTTGTTGCTTCATCCATAGGATTTGAGAACAAAGAACTCCCAGCCAGCCTATGTACTCGCCTTCGCCGTAGAAGTGGAAATTGATGATTGTTTCTTGCACGACCAGGAAACCAATCGGTTACCTAGAAATTGACAAGTTACACTAGTACTCTTCCTGGTGACCCTACAAGCTGCAAAATCAGCATCTGAATAGCCAATTAGTGTAAATGATGAATCTTTTGGATACCACAGACCTAAGTTTGCAGTTCCCACAAGATATCTAATAATTCTTTTAACAGCTTGTAAATGAGATTCTCTAGGGTAGCTTGAAATCTAGCACATACACATACGACAAACATGATATCTGGCCTACTTGCGGTTAAGTAAAGTAGAGATCCTATCATACCTCGGTAGAGTGTCATATCTACTTTCTTACCGGATTCATCTTTGTCCAGGTGGATATTGGTGGCCATTGGAGTGCTTTGAGGATGAGCAGAGTCAAGACCAAATTTCTTGATTAAATCTTTGGTGTATTTGGCTTGATTGATAAAAATACCTTCTTGAGTTTGCTTGACTTGAAGTCCAAGAAAAAATGTTAGCTCACCCATCATGCTCATCTCAAATTTGCTCTTCATAAGCTTCTCAAATATCTTGCACAATTTTTCGTTAGTAGATCCAAAAATTATGTCATCAACATATATTTGAACTAACAATGAATGACCATTGTGCTTTGCAATAAATAAAGTGGTGTCAATTTTACCTCGTTCAAACTTCTCACTAAGTAGGAATTTGGAGAGAGTTTCATACCATGCTCGAGGTGCTTGCTTGAGGCCATACAAAGCTTTATTCAATTTATAGACATGATTAGGCTTCTTGGAATCTTCAAAACCTGGAGGTTGATCAACATATACAAGCTCTTGAAGTTCACCGTTGAGAAAGGCACTTTTCACGTCCATTTGATATAGCTTAAATTCTTTGTAGGCTGCATAGGCAAGAAATAACCTAATGGCTTCTAATCTAGCTACGTGAGCAAAAGTCTCATCATAGTCTATTCCTTCTTCCTGTCTATATCCTTTTGCCACTAATCTGGCCTTATTTCTTACAATTTTTCCAGACTCATCTAATTTATTCCTATAAACCCATTTTGTTCCAATCACTGTTTGATCACTAGGTCTAGGCACTAATTCCCAAACTTTATATTTATCAAACTGGTTAAGCTCTTCTTGCATAGCTTCTACCCAGCTGGGGTCATCTAGTGCTTCTTCAGTCTTCTTTGGTTCAATATTTGAGACCAAGGCAGAGGAAAATAATCCATGTTGATCCTCTAAATTTCTTAACTGGCCTCTAGTCATTCTGGGACCAAAGACATCACCTATCACATTTTCTAGGGGATGATCTCTTACTGTTCTCACTTCCCTAGGGAGGTCTTGCCTGACCGATTTTTGTCTAAGGTTTTCTAATGGAGGAGTAGAATCGGCTAAGGGAGGTGTGACCGGTAAGGGAGATCGGTTAGGAGAGGGTGATGCTGACTGATGGTGGTGATCGGTAACTAGAGAGGTAAACGGTAAGTTAATGGGTGAAATTGGTTCAGATTCAGGTGGTGAATTGGGAATGGAAACATGAGGACTAGTTGGAAGAGGATCGGTTAGCTGGGTTTGTACATTGGATTGCCTAACCGATTGAGGAAAGAAAGAGTCATCAACTAGGTTTCTAAAAATTACACCACTAGAGGCTGAAGGCTGAGCTGGAGGTTGATTTGCATTGATACTGGTAGATTGACTTGAGTTTTGATTACTTGATTCACCTGTCTCAAACACACCAGAGTTATCAGTACTATTTGGAGCCTTATCAGACTCTAGCAAATCAAATTCATCAAATGTAAAATGAACAGATTCAACAATTTTCAACAACCGTTTATTAAAAACTCTAAATGCCTTACTGTGCTTGGCGTATCCCACAAAGATACCGTCATCAGCTTTTTCATCAAATTTACCTCGGCTCTCTTTACCGTTGTAAAGTACATAGCATTTGCAGCCGAAGATCTTGAAGAAACCAATATTGGGAATTCTGCCACGCCAAAGCTCATAAGGGGTCTTGTTGTGAAACTTGTTGACCAAAGATCTATTCTAGGTGAAGCAGGCTATATGGATAGCTTCGGCCCAAAAATACTTGGGAAGCCTAGCTTCGGATATCATAGTTTTTCCAGCTTCGATCAATGTCATGTTCTTTCTCTCAACTACACCATTTTGTTGCGGTGTACCAGCAGCTGAGAAATTGTGATCTATTCCGTGATCATCACAGTACTGAGCGATTCCATTATTTTTAAATTATGTTCCATTATCTGATCTCATACTGATGATGTCACACTCTTTTTGGGTTTGCAGTAGACGAAATAATCTGGTAGCAACTTCATATGTATCATCCTTTGAAGCAAAAGACTCTACCCATGTATATCTAGAGAAGTCATCTACAACAACCAAAGCATATCTGCTGCCCCCTAAACTGGCAGTGGTTGAGGGGCCAAACAGATCCATATGCAGCAACTGGAGGCATCTAGAGGTGGACATGCAGGGCTTGCTGTGGAATGATTCTTTATGCTGTTTTCCTAACTGGCAGGCTCTGCATTTCCTATCATGATTAGCTGACACTTGAGGTAAGCCGGCAACTAGATTTTGATTAGCCAGCTTGGATAGGTATTTGAAATTCAAGTGACTGAGTCTCTTATGCCATAGCCAGGAGTTCTCACTGATGTTCTTAGCTACAAAACAAACATTAGTAACATTCGAAACATTGTTTAAATCGATAGCATATACGTTACCTTTTCTGTATCCAGTGAGAAGTGTTTCACCTGTAGCAATGTCTTTCACATAGCAATTGGAAGAATTGAAAACACAATGCATACCTTTATCACAGAATTGTGATATAGAGAGAAGGTTATGTTTCAGACCATCCACCAAAGATACCTTCTGTACAATAATTGTACCTCTTTTGATGGATCCACGACCGATAATTTTACCCTTTGCGTTGTCACCAAAGACAACTAGAGGACCAGATGCTTCTTCCAGATCAGTTAGGAGATCGGCATGACCAGTCATATGCCTAGAGCATCCACTGTCCATAATCCAAACATCCTTACCGGCATCGGTTGAGGCCATTAAGCATTCCTGAAATAAAACAGTAAGCTTATGGTCCCCCTTATTCTTTTGGGTCCAAAGAGTTAGTTCCTCTTTGGCAGCCATACCTGGCCACCACCTGAGCTCTTAGACTCAGTGGGTCCAGATAGGTGCTTCAAGAGGCATTCATAAGCCTTGTGACCAATAAAACCACAATTTGTACATTTATTCGAAGATGGCTGAGAGGGCTTAGATGAGTTGATGTTCAATATGGCCATTGCTTCAGAGGAGTTTACCGATTGAGCGTAAATGCATCCTTTGGGGATGAAGGTGATGTATTTAGCTTTGTTGGCCGGTTGCGTTGGTTTGGAAGGTCCTTTACCGGTTGGGAGCCCTCACCGGTTGGTTGACCCGGTGACAGCTTGTCTCGACCTGGTCGTACCCTTACCGGTGATGGCTTCCTTACGGTTGAGGTTTCCTTACCAAAGCAACATGGTCGCAATTTTAATTCCACCTTTGCGTTACCATCACCGAGTGGAACATATTGTCCTAGCTCAGATCGGCTACCTTGGTCCATTGGGATTTGTTTTTGCCCAAATAAGCCTTCATCTCGTTCTCGCCTCGGGATAGGTGTGGGACAATCACTTGGAAAGGTTTAGTTAACTCTCTCTTAATCAATTTGGATTGAGCATCATCAAACTTACCCATCAAGTTCTCGCAATGAGTACTTGGAAACCGGGTTTGTCATAGCCGTCTTTTCCTTATCGCCGGATGTAAAGCTTATACCGCTTGTTACATCTCGGTTAGGAGACAACCGATCTTGTATGATAACTTCCATAGCAACTCGGGATTTTGAAAATGTGTCAATGGTTTTTGAAAGAGAGTTATTTCTTGACACAAGATCAGGCAATTTGACCAATGTATATTTTGGTCTCTCATGAGTTCTTGATTATCTTTCTTCAACCGATCGACTCTAGCTTACTTTCTTTCAAAATTTTTATTTCAGCTTTCAAAGAATCATTTTCAGTTGAAATCTTTTTAAAATTAGCAACCATAATTTTGTGAGCTTCATTTAATTTTTCAAAATCTGAGAAGAGCTCATTCATCACCTCTGCCATTTCAGACTTTGACATATTTGGCATAGGGTCAACGGTAGGCTGAGAGGAAGAGGGTGATGGTTCAAAATTGGGATCAAAATTTGGCAGTGATGATATCGGTTGAGGGTTTGGCTCGGTTAGGGGATTCAAGAATTGAATCGGTTGGGTTTCAAGCATTGGTTGATGAGAGATGATCGGTAAGGCTTGAGCTTGATAGGTCTGTTGAGTTGGTTGCATCGGCGGTTTGAGAGTGGGCATGTTTTTACACTGACCATAAAGGGATCCACCTATGTTTTGAATTTTGAAATTATAAGGATTACTTTCATCTGACTTGAAAATAGGAATGGATTCGTCAAAGTAAGTTAAGGGAGATCTCCTAGGTGGGGTCTGGTCAATATAAGATGAGTGTTCATTGGAGTTGGGGTGTCTGTAGATAGGTGACTGTAAGGAGATGGGTTTCTCATCGATTCCATCAATAGCAACAAAACTGACATCAGCTTCTTCATCTATGTCGGCATCCTCGTTCTCGTAATCCGCCTCTCGAACCAAACCGGCATAGCTTTTTCAGCCCATCCTCGGCAACTAAGCTCTTAGATTTAGATCTAGGGAATTTCTTGAATTGTTTCTTCCTCAAAAAATCATATTTAGGTTGAGGGCATTTGGAGGCAAAATGGCCGGGTTTTCTACAGTTGTAACACACAAGCTCACCTTGGGCATTCTTTCCATCGGTTGAGGTTAAGGTTTGGCCTTTCTTTTGGAAGTTCCCAGATCTTTGAAATGATGAGGATTTGGGTTGGAAGGATTTCTTTTGTGGGATTCTTTGGGATCTTTTAAAATCCTTGAACTTTCTATAATTTCTAGCGAAGGCAGCAAATTCATCTTCTTCCTCAAAAATCACACTAGAAGGGGTATTGGCTTGAGTTGGTTGAGGTTGAGAGATTGAGGGAGAGTCATTGGTGGTAGTTTGGCTGGTAAGCATAGAAGAACCGGGAAGATCTCGGTACCGAGCTGGCAGAGATAGATTTTTAAATTGTTTTTAAACTCCACTCAGCCGGTTGAGTTCTTCCTCATATAGAAACAAAGTTGACACAATGTTCTGGATATGAGTCTCGTTCAAATCTCGGCATTCTTTAAAAATAGCAACCTTTACATGCCACAAGTCTCCAAGAGAATTGAGGAATCTCATGTTTAGGTCTTTCATAGTGTAAACTCTACCTAGAGATGCACAAGAATTACTCACCTCGCAGAAACGGTCGTACGTTTCCCTTAACGTCTCATTTGGATTCTTCTTGAAGGACTCAAACTCGGCTACACTTTTGTAGAGTCTCGTTGTCCTTTGCCACTTGATCTCCTTCAAAGTATCCGAGTAGACTACGCCACACTTGTTTGAGCAAAGTGTCATAGCATTGTACTTGTTTGTACGATCTGTCATCAAGTCCTGAGGTTATGATGTGCAAAGCTTTTACGTCCAAGGAATCACAAAGTTTGTCATCCTCACCCATTCTTCACGTGGTTTTGGCACATAGGTTTCATAGACCTCAAAATCTTGTTCACGCTCTATCTCGCATGATCCATGAGAGGAGTTTCGGGTGCTCTGGTAGCAAGATTGATTTTCAGGGGTGTTATGGGACCATCTCTGACTACAGTAGTTAACCTATCATCTATTGAATCCAAGTACCGCATGATTCTGTTTTTCCATACTGGAAATTCGTTTTCGTTCAACATAGGTACGGTTGCCAAGTTGTATGATTGCATGATTTTTCCTGCCATTTTGGAATTGGCAATTCAAGCGATTAAGCTTGGAAAAATGATTTTCGAAAATTGCAAGCTCTGATACCAATTGTTAGGTCCCAAATGGTAGGAATCAGGCTAGAGGGGGGGGTGAATAGCCTGTTCAAAACTTTTTGGTGAAAACTTTTAGTCTTTGAAATAATACAATGGCTAACCGGTAAAGTAATTTTGCACAGCGGATTTTTCGGTTAGACAAGTATAGAACCGGTAAGTGATTTTCAAAATCCAGTAAGTCAAAAACTCATGCAACAATAACAAGGACAAATTTTATCTTCCAGTAAGACAAACAAGTTAAGCAGTAAGTTGATTCAATAGGTTGTGACCAGTTGAGAGATTATCAACTAGTTACAACAACATAACAATAAATGAACAAACACACAAAGAAATGACACATTGTTTGAAGAGGTTCACAGTGTTAAATAACTGCTACGTCCTCTACCAAGTTTGGTCAGAACTTGGATTTGTGAAAGTGCACTACTATATTAATGGTTCCTACCTATTACAAGTTGCAAGCCAATGATTGAAGGCTGCCAAACTAAAGGTGACCACTAACGGATCGTGCTACAATAAAGACCTGGTGTTTTCTAGAGATGTGCTCACAAGTTGAGCTGATTTCTCTAGGGTGTTGTGTGTGAATCAATCAATGTGTTCCATGAATAATCTAATATGGGAACACTACAGTATTGATTGAGGTGCTCAGTGTTTAAGTCCTACAGAGATGTCTAGTGAAAGAGGGGACTTGCTTTGAATGCTTTGAACTAGGGGATTTGCAGGTTGGTAGTTCAGAGCAGCTCACTCTCAAGGATCATAAATGCACCAACCTTCTTCAATGCTCCGAGGAAACTATTTATAGTGAACTTGAAAAGGAGCCGTTGTCTTTGAAGAGGTTGTAATGATGACTTGGACTGGCAGGCATTAAATGAGAAGATCCTTTCATTAAATGCCTGAGATAGGATAGAGAAGATTTCCACAGATTAGTTGGGGCGCTGTGAGTACTGGTTACTTTGACATTCTCTAAGAAGGTACTGATTTGTTGCAGAGATGTCTTGTCAGCATGCTTGCTTTACCAACTTTAGCTAAAGTTGATGGCTGGGTAGGTGGGAACAATTAATGCATCGACAAGATGCTAACTGGAGGAAGCTTGAAGAGTAAGCCTTAACTGGTAAAGTGACATGACCGGTGACAGAGGAGCAGGACCGGTAACAGAGGTGCAGGACCGGTAACTCAACCGGTAAGATAGCTCAACCGGTAAGACAACTTCAAGGAGTAACTCACATTGCTGATGGAAATTCTCAGGTCTTCAAGTCTTCAAAGCTTGAGAAAATACATAACAAAAACATTGGGCACTAGCACTAAGGGAACCTATGATACATAGAAAAATTCTATTTGATCTAATTAAAATAGGGGCCACATTAATGCTTTTTATGATTGGGATTAAGCAATTCTAAACTTAAACATATATTTGACTAACACCCGGGATCCTCAGAAAAGATAGGTCTGCCTGTGAACCGCAGATCGGTGATGGCAGTAAAATCGTAAGGAGTAATGGTGGACTCCCCCCAGGACAGATGAAAGGTGTGGGTAGTGTCCCACCAATACTGCCTAAAGGCCCTCACAAGCTCCACGCTCCTAGGCATGTCTCCGAACTCTCCGACAGCTGTGAAGAATGGACCGAGGCCAGCAGCGTAGATCATGTTAGTGTAATGCCCTAGGCTTTAGTTATGTTTAACTGAAAACCGTTATGTATCATCTTTATCGTTTATGTTTATTATTTGATTATTATATAGTTTGCATATTTATTGTAATAATCTCTGTCCCTGATTATTAAGAGAATAATTAGTATAATTGTCAATGGATAATCATATGATGATTATATGCATAGAGATGCACATTGAAATTATGGATACTTGTTAGAGAACAAGTGACTGGACTTGACCCGTATGAGATTTATGTCATGGTCAAATGTCATAATTAAAATCTCATATGGTCACTTCATTTAGTCCCTAGACCTGAGATTATCATGACCTTACATATGATGAAAGTCATGTTTGATTTTAGTCAACGATATCTTAACACGATATTTATAAAGGCTATCTTTGGCATGATCGGATTCATGATGGGAAGGATGATAAGTCAAGATGGAATTTGTCCCTCAAAAGAGAGATGTTTTGCTTGGGCCCCTCGATGAGTGATAATGATGAAAGCGTGTGGCCACACCCCAATATGATTGGACTATCATTATACTCAAGATCGAGAAAGCATTGAACAAATACAAGTTGACGTGGACCATGACTTGTGTTCAATATAACATCGTGAGACAAAGGGAGAAATGGAAGTGTACCATTGAAAACGTGAACTCTTACGTTATATTATTTGGGTAGACATAATGGCTTGCTAGAGTCCGCTTATGTCTTATGGGATTCGATATGATCGAACTCATTGCCAACATAATATAATCATATTGGGTCACACACAACTAGAATGAATTGGTTAAACCAAAGGAAGAATGATTGAGAGTTCCTGCATATGGCAACTTATGTCACGCGACATAACTAGCCAGTCGGCTAGTTATGTCACGCAACATAACTAGCCACCGGCTAAGTATGTCACGCGACATAACTAGCCACGACGCGTTTTTGATGTACTCGTTCTCCTAATTCGATTAGGAAACATATTTACACTAAAGTAGTATAAATATGTGAGGTCTGTCAACCCTAATGTCTGGCCGAATTTTCAAGAAAGAAAAACACATAAAGGTTTCTCAATATTCTTCCATAGGTTTTGATCTAGCAATCATCAAGAAATCGTTCTTGGTTCATTCTTACGTGTGGATACAACAATAGAGGGTCTTCGCTCGTTTGACGATCAAGGCCTAGAGTTCCAATCCGAAGATTGAAAGGTTCTTGAAGATTGAAGATTGTGATTCAAAATCACACCAATAAATTGTTCGATAGCTCAAGACCGGAAAGCAATTAAGGTTGGTAAATTCTATCTCATAGGAATTCAATTTAATCGTATAGAACGGATCTTAGGGCTTTGGGTTTTGTGTTAATTTGATGCTTAATTCCGCTGCGCATGGACCCATAAAACCCAACAAAGGGTATCAGAGCCCCGTTCGTATGGTTAAGTTTGAATTAACATGCTAGATTTAAGATATAAATTGTTTATATGCTTATTGCATGTTTCTGTATGCGGTAGAATTTTGATTATTTATGTGAAACAATGTGAAAATCGTTTTCGAATTATGCTGAATTAAATCTGTAAAAGGGTTGTTTTATGTGATTTAATTGCATGTAATCTGAATTGATTGAAACTGAAATCTACAACCGGCTAGTTATGTCACGCGACATAACTAGCCACATGTGGAAATCTGGTTATTCGGCTAGTTATGTCACGCGACATAACTAGCCAGCAGCTAGTTATGTCACGCGACATAATAAGCCGAACTGGGGCGAATCGGTTTGTTTAATTTTTCTGCTATTCTGTGATTGTGTTTACAATCTGAGATGTTTTATGTCTTAATCTGGATGCTATAAATTTCTGAAAATAAAATTTATAGGGCTATGCTAGATTAATTCATTGTTTATGATGCATGCTTAATTAATTTAAATGTGTTTTTATTAATTGTTGCGATGCATGAATTATTTGTTCTTAAGTGTTAAGAATTTTATTAGATGTTTAGTTGAAACATTGAATTGTGATTTCCTAAAATGTTTAGTTGAAACATTGCATTATAGTTTTCTAATATGTTTAGATTTAGATATTGTAAATTTTGGATTTTATGATTTTTTATGGAAACAAGTCATAATTACGCGAAATTTTAAAAGGAAACTAATTGTTTATAAAAGGTAGTGATTATGTTGCCAAATCAGAGTTGATTTCTAATTGTGCATGACTAGGAGAGTTCGTCTAAGGAAGAGTTGGTACTTAAGTAGTCCTTGTGGCTCACCTATCTTCCCGGGAACTTACCCGGTGCATGATTATGACTATCTTTGCTGATATGCTTATAATCTACCTTAAAGAACCTTCATTTAACTTTTAAGTTCTTTTATGCCAATTCATGATTAAAACACTTGAGACCATTCGGATAGTTTTGGGTGGGCTTTCCATAGCAAGGTACTTTGATTCTATTTCGTTTGCGAGCAAGATGAGGAAATGGTGGTTCCTATACGTTTAATATGAATGAACTTAATTGGGTTATCAAAATGGTTTTGGACCCAAGGCATAAGATGAGATTAAAATATGCTTAGACATATGATGTCTTAAATAAATCTCATAAAAGATCCTAAGAGTCATATACGATATGATTGATGTTTTCTACCTAATTAGTTTAATCTTGAGCGGTGCGCCATAGCGTACTTGAGATTAAATTAAAGTTGGATCTTAGCCCATCTAAATGCATATTATGCTTATTAGCATTGGAAGGTGTATGATTTAGTGGGAGTATTTGTAAAATACATTATTTGCTCTTAAATGATAAATGTGTTGATATTGATATGTGTTCATATAATTTGTATATTTTGTTGTAGAAATAGCATTACATAATGATAATTGCGATTCGTCCTTATGAAGGACAAAGTTCGAAAGGAACAATACATAATGTGTATGTTCTTGACGAATCCGTTCCTATTGAACCCATTGCAAATGTTGCAAAGGGCAAATGAGGAAGCAACATTAGAAACATATTGATGATTCTGACAATATTGCTTGCCATGTATTTGCCACCATGTTTAAAGGCTCTTATGAAGAACCTTGAGCACATGATAAATATTCTTTTGTTCTAGCATAACGCAAAAGGGAAATGTTCCAAGTGCAAGCTAGGCAAAAGATATATGTTGTGGTGAAGGCTCTTGATTCATATGATGAAAGAAGGAGCAATCCGCAAATTGTGTTAATGGTTAACACAATAAAAGGGTTCATAAAGGAAGGAAAAGAAGGTAAAGCAAAAGTTGCTAAACCTAAGGCAAAAGTTGCAAAGTCGAAGAGGCTAAACCCAAAGTGTCTCAAAAGGGGATGCAGTTTGCTATCATTGCAATAAGATTGTCATTAGAAGCAAAATTGCAAGGCTTATTAGGAAGGCCTAAAAGGTGAAGAAGGGCAATATGATTGCTACTACTTCAAGTATCTATATGATAGATATTTTCCTTTCAACTTCTTGTTCTTGGTTATATGATACCGGATTGGATCCCACATTTGTTTAAATGTGCAAGGAACAAAAAATAGAAAGCTACTCAAAGAAGGTAAGTCAAACCTATGCATAAGAATGGAGCAAGGGTTGCTACATTAGCCATAGGAACTTATGAAGTCACTTTACCTTGTGGACTAATACTTGTTTTGAACAAGTATGACTACGTTTCAGATTTGAGTAGGAGTATTATTTCCGTTTCTTAAATGGATGATGAAGGATATAATTTTCTTATTTTCAATAAGAAGTTTTATATTTATTTAATAATATGCCTTATTGTAATGCATATGTCATTAAATGGTCTTCATATCCTTGATGATGAGAAACAAAATAATATTGAAGATATCTATAATATAAATGGGAAATCTAAACCGAACAATATGAACAAAGCGTTCATATGGCATTGCCGGCTTGGTCAAATAAATAAGAAACATATATCTAAATTCCATTAACATGGACTTTTAGACTCATATGACCATGAATCATTTGAGGAATTTGGATCTTATTTATTGGGATTATCGACCAAACCACCCTACACTAAAGTAGTGGGAGGGCTAGTGACTTATTGGTCATTATACATGAGATGTATGTGGACCATTAAGCAGCATTGCTAGGGGAGGATTTCGGTATTTCATCATATTTCACTAAAGACTTATCTAGATATGATTATGTCTATCTGATGAAGTCCAAAGGTGAATCGTTTGAGATGTTTCGAACATTTCAAGATGAAGTGCAAAACAACTTGGCAAAACTATTAAGTACTTCGATTAGATCGAGGTGGTAAATATTTGAGCCAAGAGTTTGACAATCATCTCAAAATTATGAAATCGTTTGAGTTGACTCCACCCGAACACCACATTGTATGATGTGTCTGAAAGGAGGAATTGAACCTTGTAGGACATGGTTCATTCGATGATGTGTCAATTAGACTTTCCTATTTCCTATTTCCTTTTGAGGATATGCATTAGAAATAATGCGGTTACACTGAATTGAGTCCTTACTAAATCGGTTCCTAAGGCCCCACATGAGATGTGGCATGGAAGAAAACTTAGTTTGTCTTTCATGAAGATTTGGGATTGCGAATCTTATGTAAAGAGACTTGTCTCTTATAAGTTAGCACCAAATTTGACAAATTTATTTTCGGAAATTAATCTTACAACCGCAAAGAGAACAAAACGTTTGTTGCTCTACACGATTTGTTTCTTGAGAAATAGTTTCTCAATAAAGAATCTAGTGGGAGTAAAATTAATCTTGAAAGAAGTTCAAGAACCCGAAAATAATATGGAACCAAGAGTAGAGACGGAACCAAGTTCACAAAGGAGTTGTGGAACCGGTTCAAGATGCACAAGTCCATCGTAGATCGGATAGGTTACGATCCAAACTCAAGAAATATTGATTTCTCATTTCGGAAAGTAATAAAATGGAAGTCATTGAGAATGACAATCCTACTTCCTATCTTGAGGCGATGTCCACTCCTAATTTGGATAAATGGTTAGGAACCATGAAATCCGAATTACAATCCATGTTTGACAATCAAGTTTGGAACTTGATTGGGCTACCTGAAGGTGTAAAAACTAAAGGGTGCAAGTAGGTCTTCAAGACCGACTTGGATGGGAAGATGTATATTTTCATGACTAAGGATTGTAACAAAGGGATTTAGGTAAATTCATAGTATCAACTATGATAGAACCCTTTTTCGCCAGTTACAATGCCAATGTCTATTAGAATTACAATTGCCATCATCACATATTGTGACTATGTGATATGACAAATGGATGTCAAACAAATTTCTTTAAATGGAAAGATTATTAAGGATGTGTAGAGTACACAACCCGAATAGTTTGTCGATCCAAGAAACTCTAATAAAGTATGCATGTTGCAAAGATCCATGAGATGGGTTGAAGCAAGCTTCAAGGAATTGGAATCTTTGTTTTGATGAATTGGCCAAAGAAATTGACTTCGTCGAAGAACAAAGATGAACCTTGTGTATGCATGAAATTCAGTGGGAGCGTAGTATTATTTCTATTGTTTTATTACAATGATATCTTACTCATTGGAAAAACAAGTTTCGACACTTAAGACTGTCAAGTCTTGGTCAAGGAAAGTTTTCTCAATGAAAGATATGGGTGAAGCCGCTTACATCCTTGGCATCAAGATCTATAGAGATAGATCTAGAAGGATAAATTAATTTGAGTCAAAGTGTTCACATTGACAAGGTTCTTAGAAGAGTCTAAGAAAAGTGGCTTGTCAATGGGTCATGGTATTTTCTCTTAAGCAATACTCATTGTCTTATGACAATTGATGAGCAAAAGGGAATGAATGAAGTTCCATATGCTTCGGCATTTGGATCTGTCATGTATGCCATAATTTGTACTAGACCCAACGTCTCATATGCTTTGAGCATGATGAGTCGATACCAATCTGATCCTGTGATGAGAACCATTGGATGGCAGTCAAGATGATCCTTAAGTACTTAAGAAGAACTAAGGATACGTTCTTGGGATTTGAAAGATTGGAAGTTTAATCTTGTTGTAAGGGTTACATAGGTGCTAGCTTCCAAACCGACAAAGTTATTTTAAAATCGCAATTAGGATTTGTGTTTATGCTTATAAGAGGTGCGCTTTTGATTGGAAAAGTTCCAAGCGTAAATTGTAGCCAATTCTACTACTAAGGCCAAATGTTAGCAACATATGATGTAGCTAAAAGTAGGCAGTTTTGATCAAAAGTTCGCTTAGTGTTTTGGAAATGCTCCAAGTATCACTAATCGATGAAACTTTTTTTATGACTATAGTGGTGCCACTTGTGCAAACAATGGAACCAAGGTCACAACAAATGATCCAAACACTCACTTAGACGTTCTTCGAGGAATTCATAAAGAATGAGAAGACGTTAAGATATACAAAATATCAACCGATGATGACATAAGGGATTCACTTACAAAGACCCTCGCATAGGCGTAAGCATGATGGGCATGTTAGATCCATGAGTATTCGATACATAAATGGAGCCTAGTGCAAGTGGGAGACCGTTAGTGTAATGCCCTAGGCTTTAGTTATGTTTAATCGAAAACCGTTATGTATCATCTTTATCGTTTATGTTTATTATTTGATTATTATATAGTTTGCATATTTATTGTAATAATCTCCGTCCCTGATTATTAAGAGAATAATTAGTATAATTGTCAATGGATAATCATATGATGATTATATGCATAGAGATGCACATTGAAATTATGGGTACTTGTTAGAGAACAAGTGACTGGACTTGACCCATATGAGATTTATGTCATGGTCAAATGTCATAATTAAAATCTCATATGGTCACTTCATTTAGTCCCTAGACCTGAGATTATCATGACCTTACATATGATGAAAGTCATGTTTGATTTTAGTCAACGATATCTTAACACGATATTTATAAAGGCTATCTTTGGCATGATCGGATTCATGATGGGAAGGATGATAAGTCAAGATGGAATTTGTCCCTCAAAAGAGAGATGTTTTGCTTGGGCCCCTCGATGAGTGATAATGATGAAAGCGTGTGGCCACACCCCAATATGATTGGACTATCATTATACTCAAGATCGAGAAAGCATTGAACAAATACAAGTTGACGTGGACCATGACTTGTGTTCAATATAACATCGTGAGACAAAGGAAGAAATGGAAGTGTACCATTGAAAACGTGAACTCTTACGTTATATTATTTGGGTAGACATAATGGCTTGCTAGAGTCCGCTTATGTCTTATGGGATTCGATATGATCGAACTCATTTCCAACATAATATAATCCTATTGGGTCACACACAACTAGAATGAATTGGTTAAACCAAAGGAAGAATGATTGAGAGTTCCTGCATATGGCAACTTATGTCACGCGACATAACTAGCCACTGGCTAGTTATGTCACGCGACATAACTAGCCACTGGCTAAGTATGTCACGCGACATAACTAGCCACAGACGCGTTTTTGATAGCCTGTTCTCCTAATTCGATTAGGAAACATATTTACACTAAAGTAGTATAAATATGTGAGGTCTGTCAACCCTAATGTCTGGCCGAATTTTCAAGAAAGAAAAACACATAAAGGTTTCTCAATATTCTTCCATAGGTTTTGATCTAGCAATCATCAAGAAATCGTTCTTGGTTCATTCTTACGTGTGGATACAACAATAGAGGGTCTTCGCTCGTTTGACGATCAAGGCCTAGAGTTCCAATCCGAAGATTGAAAGGTTCTTGAAGATTGAAGATTGTGATTCAAAATCACACCAATAAATTGTTCGATAGCTCAAGACCGGAAAGCAATTAAGGTTGGTAAATTCTATCTCATAGGAATTCAATTTAATCGTATAGAACGGATCTTAGGGCTTTGGGTTTTGTGTTAATTTGATGCTTAATTCCGCTGCGCATGGACCCATAAAACCCAACAGATCAAACCCTTGGGACTGTCGGGCAGGTCAGGGGAATCGGGAAGAATGCCCCAGATAGTAGCTATCATCTCAGGGGACCCCTTGGTCCGCAGAACCTGCAGGTAAGCACATCACAGGTATCTAAACATACTCGTGGTAATTTGTGCATTCCTTCATTTGTGTGCATTTTTTTTTTGCTTTACATTTTGAATCACATAATTCTTTTTTCTAACAAAATCTTTTCTTGATTTCAATTTAATGCATTTTATTCCAAGCATGCAATTTCTTTTTGGGTGCGATTTTCCCCAAATTTTACCTCGAGCCCTAGAAATCCAACTTCAAAAATTAAAGGGGAGGGATTGATGGTTTAAAATCCTTACCCCCATTCGCTCCGCGGTAGAAGTGTGGAAATCAAGGCTCGGATAGAACCCATCCCTCTCCGGGAATTTCTTTCGCTTGTTCCATTCAACGAGCTTTCTCTTCTCGGACAATGCTCGTTGTACTTGCCTTCTCGATTCCGCTCTTGGAGGCATTGTCGATTTGAGTTGGATCAACGATTGTGGGAGAAAATCTCAATTTTTTTCTCTTCTCTTCTCTCTCAAACTCGGCGGTGACTGTTTATTTTTTTTAAATCTGTTCTCGTAACTGGGCGGTTTTAATTAGAAAAGCTGTGGGGAAGCCCCATGTCATACGACATCCGTGTTCCAGAAAGGGGTAATTTTCCTTTTCTGCCCCTGTTCCTTTTATCCGTCTCTCACGGCTGTTTATTATTATGATTTATCAAATCTCGGGTGACTCCCCAAAGAAACAGTCAAACCTTGGGTACAAACGCCCATCACCTCACTCTTGGGTACAAACGCCCATCACCTCGTTCTTGGGTACAAATGCCCATCACCTCGTTCTTGGGTACAAACGCCCATCACCTCGCTCTTGGGTACAAACGCCCATCACCTCGCTCTTGGGTACAAACGTCCATCACCTCGCTCTTGGGTACAAATGCCCATCACCTCACTCTTGGGTACAAACACCCATCACCTCGTTCTTGGGTACAAATGCCCATCACCTCATTCTTGGGTACAAATTCCCATCACCTCGCTCTTAGGTACAAACGCCCATCACCTCACTCTTGGGTACAAATGCCCATCACCTCGTTCTTGGGTACAAATGCCCATCACCTCACTCTTGGGTACAAATGCCAATCACCTCCTTATTGGGTACAAACGCCCATCACCTCGCTCTTGGGTACAAACGCCCATCACCTCGCTCTTGGGTACAAACGCCCATCACCTTACTCTTGGGTACAAATGCCCATCACCTCGTTCTTGGATACAAACGCCCATCACCTCACTCTTGGGTACAAATGCCCATCACCTCACTCTTGGGTACAAACGCCCATCACCTTGCTCTTGGGTACAAATGCCCATCACCTCGCTTTTGGGTACAAACGCCTGTGGCCTCTTGTTATCGCCACCCCAACGTATGAACTACAATTCGGCTTGATTCCCTCATGGGATACGTAGGAATCCTTTTCATAAGGGTCCAGCCGCTCGACCATCCTGGTCATCTCTTCCCGCCAGTCTTTGTTCGGCTCAGGATTCTCATTTTTGTCGACGACCCCACATCCCATGGAAGCGACGTCGTAGAGGGGCTCTATGAGTACCCCGACCCGAACTCATGTTTTTGGGCCCACTTTTCCTAAGTTGCAAAGAGTTTGCCTTAATTTTGGGCTTGCTTATTCATTTATTTGCATTTTGGGCTTTCCTTAATTATTTATGTTCATTTGTTCTTGGGCCTGCTTCCCTCGGCCCAGACTGTCCTAAAGATGACCGGTGTCGTCCAACACAGGACGACCCCAAGGCGGTGGAAACTCCATGTCGTACGACATAGGAGCTCCTCTAAGCATGCCTATAAATAAAGGGCCTTGCTGATCATTTTGAGGGGGACTTTGGCAAGTAAGGTCACTCTGCTAAAATACTCACATTCTCTCTCATACACACACACTCACCTCCCTCCTCACACACACACATCCAAGCCAAAGTCCAAAGGTGGTCATTCCTTGTTGGTGTTTTGAAGGGGTGAACACCATACTATTGGTGCTTTTACCTTGTGGACTACAATAGGTAGTCACTAAACTCCTCTTACCTCTGTTTACATCTTGTTTATTTGTCTATTTACCTTGCATGCTTACATGATTTGATATTATGTGAAATATTTGGGATCTTTGCATGATAAAGGTGATGGAGATGTGAATCTTCAATATTCACATCTCCTCACCTCAGATCTAAACATTTAGTAGTCTTAGTTGCATTAAAGTTTGAATCTTGGTTGAATTTGTTTGAGTTAGGAGGTGATGGCACCCATGATCATGGCCAAAAACATGTGATCACTCAATTTGGCCATTAAACCCATGTGATCCTCCCATAATACTCACGTATTATTGTTTTTCCACTGATTTCAGTTGATATTATAGTTTAGTTTTATAATTATGAACAGTGTGGGATCAATCTGCTGGAGGCACTGAAATAGGACACCTATGTCGTCCGACACAGGACACCTCAAGGAGTCCTGTGTCATATGACATAGAGATCCCAGAAAGCTGCTTGGCTTTCAGCGACTTCAGATCAACCAAGATTGACCCCCTTTGTGTTTTAAGTAGTTTTTAGTTCATTTACCACTGTTTGGGAAGTCTGAGATCCATTTGGGTGTAACCTATTGATGGAGGCGGTCTCTGTCGTATGACATGGACAGCCATTGGTGTCCTGTGTCATACGACATCCGTATCACAGAAAGTCAATCCTGACTTTATTTACTCCAATCACCCCCAAATTGGTCTTGGACCCTAAACAGTGTCTCTCTATAATTAAAATAGCTCTGTAATAGTTTTAGATTAGCTTTGGTGGCTTAACCACCCCCTTTGTAAGAGGCAATCTGATCAGGATGTCTTATGTCGTTCGACATCCCTCTCTTGAGGAAGTCCTGTGTCGGACGACATCCGAGGTCCCTGGACAGACTGTTTCAGCCTTTGCCTTGTAATCCAAGCAATTGTTTGTAAGGGTGTGGCCCCCTTTGAATGGCTCACAAGTTGTATCCAGTTTCAATATCATTAGTGAAATCCAAATTTGCATGGCTTGCTTGTTGACACAAATTGCACACACTTAGAATGATCTTATTGTCCATTGTTTGATTGAAAGTCTCGAAAGAGGCGATGTGGGTGAGCTCTATATTCTCTTCCCACATCGTAACCAGACCCCCGGACCCATTTTCTCTCTAAAAAAAAGGTTTTTCAATGTTTTCCTTAAAAACGGTGTGGCGACTCCAAACAAAAAAAAAGGAAATAAAACAAAATTTTCTTTAATCAAAATGATTTTTCGGAGAGGCGTTCATTCAGGAAGTCATAAAACGTGTATGAGCTTCGGCAAAGCGATTGGCATCACAGAGAGCGTGAATGATGCTACTGAGATTAAGAGAGTCTAGATTGTAACCATGGAGGCGGAGGTAGTCGAGGAGATGGAGGGCTTCGTCGACATTGCGATCGAAGGCACGGAGTTTCTGAATCTTTCGAGTCAAGTAGGGTCTATTGGCTATGGATTCTTCAAGTGGATTGAGGTTTTGGAGTCGTGATGGAGTGGAGTTTGTGGAGAAGAGAGTGAGATGATGAACAATGGTGGTGAATTTCAATGGAGATGAAGATTTGAGTGGAATTTCGGGTAGAAACATTTATATATATATATATATATATATATATATATATATATATATATATCCCTCCGTCCCCAACCTACATGCCCGGTTTGACTTTTCACATAAATTAAGGAGAAAGTATTATATTGAAAGTGTTGTGAGTGTGAAAATAAAATAGGAGAGAGAATGAGTGGAGAGAATAGTAAATTATAATTGTATTGTGAGTATTAAAATAATTTAGGAGAGATAATGCGTGGAGGGAATAGTAAAGATTCCTTTCCGTTTTAGAAATGTGCATTAGGTTTGGGACGCTCAAAATGGAAAGTGTGCACTTAGGTTGGAGACGGAGGGAGTATATATATATATATATATATATATATATATATATATATATATACATATATATATATATATATATATATATATATACATATATATATACATATATATACATATATATATATATATATATATATATATATATATACTCCCTCCGTCCCAACCGAGTGGATACCAAAAATTTAGGCACACAGATTAAGAAAAAGTAAGAAAGATAAAAAATGGAATGAAATGTTGTGAGTATGAAAAATTAAATAGGAGAGAGAATGAGTGGGAGGAATAGTGATTTGATTGATGTTGTGAGTGTAAAAGTAAAATAGGAGAGAGAATGAGTGGTGAAAATAGTAAAGATTCCCTTCCATTTTAGGCAGTCTCCATTGGGCTGGGACGGACCAAAAAGGAAATAAGTATCCACTCGGCAAGGACGGAGGGAGTATATATTAATGCTTGAAAATGTCTCTTTCTAGTATTCTTATTACATTGAAAGACCAAAATACCCCTAAGTAATTCACGTGAGCGGCACATGTTATACTATTCGTTAGATTTTTAACAGTTCATCCCAAATCACAACTGATTGTAACAAAAAGACAAATTCAATAACCAACTTGTAACAAATGCAAATTTGATAACCAATTGAAATATCTCGACAAACTCATGTAACTAAAATGCAATTTGCCCTATATTTAATAATAAGATCGTCTTTCCTTTTTTGGCAAAATCCCGCTCATTTATGTCTCTATCAAGGTCATTAAAAATGGAAACGTTAAGCGGCGTTGTTTTCGTTCCACCCCAACCGTGATCGCACACTGTTTTGAGGAAAACCAGGGGCATTTTATCTTCATGTGAGTTCTTGCTTCTAGGGGAAGCTAAACTTGAAATTCAAGGCACTCAGTTTTTTGTGATTTCTACTATATTTGACTTTCTCCGGTATACCTAATTTCTAAATTTCTCTTTTCTCTCTCTTATGTTCTTTCTCCAATTTCTTTCTTTTCTTTGCATTTCAGACTCATCTCCGGCCCCACGCTCCTCCATGATTTAGTTTAGGAAGGATGTGATGATAATGAAATAAAATGCAATTTGGGCATTGATCTAGAACCATATCTTGCGGGGCAACCATGGCAGATTTCTTTCCCACTTACTTGATTCATTGCAAATCTAATCTTTTCTTTTCTAATATTTTATTTTTCTTTCTAATTCTTCATTTTTTATGTTTTTGGGTAATGGGTAAACTGTTTTTGAAAATTTCGATGAGGTGGAACAGATTATCTTAGAAGCTGGTGAAGAAAGTGAGAGAGAGAGAGAGAGAGAGAGAGAGAGAGAGAGAGAGAGAGAGAGAGAGAGAGAGAGAGAGAGGTGTTAGGGTTTAAAGATGACAGCGGCAAGAATGTTGTTGTTGGTTGTGGTGTGCTAGCTGGAAGGAGTAGTATGAGTGGGGCGGACCAGATTAGAAGATGAAGAAGAAACAGAGAGAGACGTCTAGAAAGAGGAGGCGGCGACACTGGTAGTTGGTGGTGGTGGGTAGGCGGGGAGGTGTAGCCAGGGTGGGGAAGATGAAAGAGAAAGAGAGAGAGAGAGAGAGACATTAAAAAAACATCTTTTTAGGTTTTAAGAGAATTCTAAACGAATGGAGTTGATGAAAATAAAGAAAATAGAGAGAAGAATTTGATGGAAACCATAGATTTGGTGAAGGAGGAAAAAGATGAGGGAGAGTATTAAAATTATTGTTTTTATTTTTCATAAATTAAAAATATTACTGATAACTTATAAATGAAAATAATTTTGTACTTATAAATGAACCACTGTGTAACCCGTCAGTCCCAGACGGGGGGTAAAACACTGATGTAAAAGTTAAATATAAATACAATTCAAAAAATTAATGAGATAATTTTATATAATATATTGCAACTTGTCAAGAACTTCTTTGTACACAACATTTGTAGTCGTGTCATCTGACTGTTCATGACTATTACATATAAGCACTTTAAGTCATTTCCTTGTAGTTACTCTAGAAAAAGCAACATATAATTGTCCATGACTAAATACTGGTCTTGGAAGAAAAAGGCCAACATGAGCGAGTGACTGACTCTGACTTTTATTTATCGTCATTGCAAAAGAAACAGTCAGTGGAAATTGTCTCCGTTGAAACCTAATCGGAAATTTTGTTGTATCAGAATGTGACATAATCATCCTCGGTATCAACACCTTTTTATCAACATTCTTTCCGGATAACATTACCGCCTCGACAACGTGCTTACCTATATATACATATATATATATACATATATATATATATACATATATATATATATATCTGTCCTGCAAATTCGTGAAGGGCACGAGTCGTGCCATGCCCCTAATTCGTTCCCACGAGTAGTTTCTTGGAAGCCCATTCGTTCTGATGAGGAAGATGCTATTAAGGCACGAGTCGTGCCATTGGGCACGAGTCGTGCCATTGGGCACGAGTCGTGCCCTGCCCAGTTTTTGTTGATGCAATTTTAAGGCCAATTATCCCTAACCATTTAATATGTGTTTTAACCAATTGAACATTATAATTAAAATTCAACATATGGACTATCGAATGATGTCTTCGCAACCAATTGGTAATATAGGAAAGTTGACTATTTTCTTGGCCAAAGGACGTGGAATAACGTATTATCCTTGAACTCTAAATTGGGATATTTCTTGTATTTGTGATTTTTATATCATAACTTATTATAGTAAATGTGTGGACCTTGTATGTTGCACATTTTGGACTCATTGATATATTCTGATATAAATGCTAGGATTCCCTACTTTGGAATTCCTAAATTGTTTTGGGATTGGTTCGAGGATTTATAGCCGTTGTGCTAATATGTTGAATACTTGTTATAGTATTTCTATCTTTATGATATTCTATTGTTGTAGGATTCCCTACTTTGGAATTCCTAAACTGTACTTGTTGAAACAAGGATTTATAACTGTTGTGCTAATATGTTGAATACTTGTTATAGTATTGCTATCTTTATGATATGCTATTGTGGTATGTATTCCTACTTTGGATCATACAATGTTTGATTAAGCAAGTATGTTATTACTGTGCTTAGTTATGAAAGTCCAGCTGGTATTTGTTTGTTGGCCAATGTTATGGAATTATAATGGCACCGATCCAAGTTCATTATAATTCGTACATTGGTAACCCGGATTTGCCCCCCTTGTGTGGGATTAGTGGGCTAGCATCTCCTTTTGAGGAAGATGGTCTAGTTTCACTGGGAATACGACTGTGTGTCAGAGTCCCTATGGTACTGTTATTGTTTATGGTTCCGAAACCGCTTCATCAACTGTGCTGCTGCTCGGATGTGTATATCCTTTTGGAGATAAAACCTTGGCTCAGTATCCTTCTAAGTGTTACTTTATCGTACTTATGTGTTGTGATATATTCATGATGAGCTGGTCATTGTTTTCAACCGGTATGGGACGGTTGGCGGCAGGGAGCCTCTCTTATTATGTGGATATGTCTTTTGATGTGTTGCATCTTGTTTGGCATCTTGATGCATTCATAATAGCTTATTGAGATTTATTCTCAACCCTTCCCCTTTTACTGTTTTAGATTGTGCTGAGACAGGTGCCTGAACCGGTGAGGCCGGGAATAAAAGTGTGGACTTTTGCTTTTGGAACTTGTCAGGTTATGTATATGAGTAGGTTGTCTGGGAGTATTTATTAAGTATTACTCTTTTGGAAAGTTGTATATAAAACTCTTTTGTAACACAAAGTTATTTGGGGGTTTTCGATGTAATTGATCAGATTATGGTTTATTGAAGTTGTTGTTGAAATTCCTCCAAGTGGAGATATTATTAGTTGATTTATTTTGACAGTTTGAGAATTGGTTTTCTTGTAAGGTGAAATAAAAGTTTTTAAAAAATTTAAGATGGGTTTTCTTAGTTTGAGCTTCTCAAGCTCGGGACACGCGTTAGGTTTTGGGTTGGGGTGCTCACAGTTGGTATCAAAGCTTAGTTTAGAGGTCAAGGGTAGATGTCTAAACTAAGGGGGAGTGTGTGGTAATTGACGCCGAGTGTTTAATGCAGGAGTTTGTTCTAATGGCCGGAAGCAATGATGACCAGCGAAAGGTTCTAGAAAATGAAGGATTTGGGGACAAGTATAATTTAGAATGAGAGATGATAAATTTATTCAGGATGTTTGTACAGAATATAGGAACTCGGGGATCAGTTCTGAATCAACCTGAAGGATGTTTAAATGGTGGCCTCACATTCATGGTATTTTAGTAATGAATTAAAATGGTCTTGGGTTGAATATGGGAAATGTTGCAGGTGGGTTGGTACATTTTACTTGAGTTGAAATGGTTAAATTAGTTGGGAGGTGGTATAGTGAAGTTTTGGTATGGTATGGATATTAAAAAAAATGATTTAAGTATGTGGTATTGTTTAGGGTTCCTTCTAATGAAGTTGGCTAAGTTGTAAAGTTGTTGTTATATATGTTATATGATGCTATTATTACCATATAAATGATTATTGATAAGTTTGACAATTTTCTTGGCTTTTGAAATAATGAAAAAGAGTTTGGAAATGAGTAGAGTGATGATTTGGTAAAATATGGGTTGATAATTGAAAAGGGTATTATAAAAGTTGATATATGGTGAAGGGAGTATTGTTGTGTGGCTTGTAATATGTAAAAACAATGAAAATAACTTGGGTAGTGGGTGAATGAATATGGCAAATAGTGATAATATGATATGGTTTAATGTGGAAAGATAGGGTAATAAGGTTATATGGCTTGGAGGAAGTATGTGGTATCATTTGAGAACTTTTTAATTAAAGTTGACTAAGTGGTATAGTTGTTGTTGAATTGTGGTTATATATGGTATATGATGTATTAGGTGATATACATGGTGGTTGTAATGGTTAGTCATTGTAAAGTGAAGGTCTAAGGTCGAGTATGTATTTCGGGTCTAGGTGAGATAGATCCCTCAGAGGTCACTGTAGCGTTGTGAGGAAAAAGAATTTTATCTTTTCGTTTTGAGTCGCCACCTATATTATTCGATTGGAGAAAATAGGAAAACCATTTTGAAAGAGATTTGGGTTTGGGGCTTAGGTTATGAAATGGGTAGGTCAAGGAGCATTCATTTCACCCAATCCGGAGATCGGTCTTGCTAAAGAAAAGAGAGGTTTTCAATCTTTAAAATATATAGAATTAAAGAAAACAAGTAAACCCTAATCAATTTCTTGATTAGGAATGTCGGATTGTATGCTTCGAGATCGCCTCCATTGACTGAAGGGACTCTAGGCTAATCCTTTTGATGGGATTACACTACTCTAAAATCAATAGAGGGTTTGAGAGGAGAAACGAAAGTTAAAGGATGATTACCTTTTGAGGAGAGATTCGGACAGAGTTTCGACTCAAGTTTAGAGTTGAAACTTGATACGGACAGAGCTTCGCCTCGATCCTTGATTTGGATCTTGATGCGGACGGAGCTTCGCCTTGGTCCCTTGATTCGGGCTTCGATGTTTGTTAATCAACAAGGTTGATGAACAAACTTTGGGAGTTGTTTTGTGAGTGATTTGAAGGAGTCTTTCGTGGAAAGAAACCAACAAAATGTGTGTGTTGTATGTTTTCTTGATCAAGAATCAGAATTGTCGACCCCCGAAACACTGAAAGTCATCCAGTATTTATAGGAGGTTGGAGAGGTGAAGGTGGAGAGGTAAAATCCCCTAGGAAGGTTCCAGAACTCAGTTCTGATTGGATACCCGAATTGATAAGGTTTTATCCAAAGAGAGTTTGAAACGGAGAAGGGAAGTGATTCTGCACGTCCTGTCGAGGGGATATCTCACGCGAGATATGATATCTCGTGCGAGATAACTAGTCTGATGACTATTTTGTCCTCTTCAGTTGTTCCGTTAGTCAGTTAGGTCCAAAACTAACGAGGTTAGTTAGAAACTTAACGAAACATGACGAAACTGATGTGCTTTCATCAAAACACAAAATAGAGATGAAGAGTAGTGTAATCATGTAATTATGAGTTCAGAATGGGGTGTCTACAGAGCCCCTCGACGACAGGTCTTATGAAAGAAGAAGTGTCGTCGATAGAAAAGACATCATTCTGAACACTGGGATGGTCGTGCCGCACGGCTGCCTACGTATCTCTATCGGAGAATCAGACCAAAACGTAGTTCAACTCCAAAACACGAAAAGGTTGCTTTAGGTATTTTGAAAATCATTTGAAAATTGAGGAGATTTTGTTTTTAAAAAGGCAAATCCATACTGAGGAATCAAATCATGACCCAATTCTGAATAGTCAAACCATAGGGCGACTTCCCCAAAATAGTCAAACCATAGGGCGACTTCCCCAAAATAGTCAAACCATAGGGCGACCTCCCAAAAATAGTCAAGCCATAGGGTGACTTCCCAAAAATAGTCAAATCTTAGGGCGACTTCCCAAAAATAGTCAAATCTTAGGGCGACTTCCCAAAAATAGTCAATCCATAGGGCGACTTCCCAAAAATAGTCAAAATCATAGGGCGACTTCCCCAAAATAGTCAAGTCATAGGTTGACATCCTAAAACAGTCACTCTAGGGTCGACGTCTGAAGATAGTCGAAAAACCCGAACTACGGCTGGCTTGATTCCTCTCAAGGATACGTAGGTAGCCTATTAAATAGGTTCAGCCATTCGATCACTTGATCATCCTGCCAAATATGGAGCCTTACTCTTATCGACGACCCCGCTTCCTTCGAAAGCGCCGTCGCCGAGGGGCTACTGTAAGTGCTCCAATTTGAGCTTGTTAGTATTTTCGTTAGAAAATTAACGAAAGTTATGACATTTCTAACAATTCCTAACAATTCCTAACATTCCTAAAATTTCTAACCAAGCAAGGGCAAAGTGGGCATTGTTATTTAAGGATAAACCAAGAAAGGAATCCAAAAAAGCAAAAGAAATAAGAAAAATCCGAATTGGGCAAGTTGAAAAACATAAACTGCTGGATTTTTGAATTTTATTCTTCCTGTCCAAAGCCTGAAGCTGTAATTAATGAACAGTGCACGCTGTCAATCATATCTGCGCGGACATGTTTGTCAATTTCAGAGGGCTATAAGTTACCCTCCTCTCTCAGTTTACACAACACAAATCACTCACAGCAACTGCACTCTGGCGAAAAATAGAGAGAAAACAGTGGGAATTCACTTGAATTGCCACCATTTTCTCTCCAATCTTTCCCAAATCCCACTCACTCAAAATACTTTCAAATCACTCTCATACATACTCTCATACATACACCAATCCAAGCTCAAATCACCCCTTGGGAGGAGGATTAGAGAGAAAACATAGAGGACTTCATTGTTATCTACTTGTTTTCCTTTAACCAACTCAAATCATCAACCCTAAACACTCACTCAAACACTCTCACATTCAAGCCTCAAACACTCTCACATTCAAGCCTTCAAACACAAAACAGAAGGAAGATAGGTATAACCTCCCTCTCCTTACCCTAAAATTCATCCATGCATGCATTTTCAAGCTACAAAATGTAGTTCATTCATCTTCTTGTCTTAGATCCAAGAAGATCACCATGGAAGTTCATCTCCATGGATGATCTTCTACAAGGATCTACATTATTTTCAAAGTTTTCTTACTTACTTGCAAAGAAAACACATTTTCAAAACCCTAAAACTCATTTTCACACATCAAATCTCATTTTCAAAGGATAAAATTCCCCTTCCCAAGCAAATGAAGTGCTTAGTCCTAATGTACCCCAAGGATGGTTTGATATAGTTGATTCACCACTAAAATGTCAAGTGATCACTAATCAAACCTAGGGAAATGGGGACAAGCATGGATGAAAAACCCCTTTTAAAATCATGTTTTCCTTCTTGAGAAGTTGCTGTCCAGTAGCAATTTTCTAAGACCCCAGTCCATGGTCTAATTTTTTGGACACAGATAAACTTGGAATTTGGTGTTGACTACAAAACACTTTTTGTAGCCAACATCCATAGATTTCAAGATATATTTTTACTTTATTTTTTTCGTGAGTAAAACTCCCTTTTTCAAATTTTTCTTTAAAAGGTCAGTTCATCAGTCTCTGGAAATCCAGATCTCACATCTGATATTTCCAGAAGGTTTTGGTCCCTCAAATCATCTCCAAAATGGGAAGTTCTTTTACAGAAACCTTATTTAAGGTGTTTTGAACATTTTTCATTCTCGTACTTTTCCCAGATTCTGGATTTTTCAAGCCCTAAAGTCCATTTCAAAATCAAGTGTCCACTGCCTTTTACAGAAATGACTCTCAACTTCAAAAGGTCTTTTGAGTACCAAATCTCAATCCAAAAATCTTCCAAAAAATCATGGGATCAGTTTAAAGTCTTAAAAAGACATCCCAATTTTTACTTTTCTGAGTTTCAAATTATTTTGGCCAAAACACAAACACACACACACACACACAAATGATTTTCAGCTTGGAAGACTCGTTTTACGAGGCATTCCGGGTGCACACTAACGTCCTTCCCGGCGTGTAACATGACCTCCGAACCCAAATCTCTAATCTCGGGCATTTTTCAATGTTTTGGCCCTTAAAACAAAAATGGCGTGGCGACTCCGTTCTTTTTCCGGTTTTATTTGGTTTTTCAAAGAAACGCAAAAATCGAATTTTTCCCGAGAAATGGTGCACATCATCACAGTGGCGACTCCGCTGGGGATTAGCTTTTTCTAAAAAAAAAATGATATTTGGTATATTGGTGGAAACCATTAAACTTCCCGTTATCGCCTCCTAACACGAGTTGGGGATAAATTGTGGTTTAACAATCCCACGTACCGGTATCATTGTTTTCAAAAAAAAAGAGAAAAAAAAAAAGCTTTTGAGGGTCAAGCTTCCGTCCCGGCTTTAAAAATCATTTGTTGTGTGTGTTGATCTTTGCACATTTTTCGTGTTATTTTGGCCGCCTCGGAAAAAGTCAAAATTTTGACTATCGGAATCATGTCCCTAACTATCGGAATTCTTGTGCTTTTGTGCTTATGTGTTCATTAAATTTCAAAAAAAAAATTCAAAAAAAAAAAAGATTTTCAAAAAAAAAGAAAATTTAAAAAAAAAAAATCATGCATCAGATTTTTAAGACACATAAAAAATTTCTATTTTACTCAGAAAAAGAAAATAGACTGCTTGCACACTACGCGCACGTGACCATACACTGCACACTACGTCCCTAACCCGGGGAAATCCTTGTCGCGGCCCGTTTGGTCTTATTACGCCTCTCGGTGCAAGCACAGGACTACCCAAACATCCCATGGAGCCTCGTGTCGACCATGCACTTGTCCGTGACACACTTTGTCCGAGACCCGGTTGGTTTTGGTTTGGTGCGTGTCATGCCTGTACGTGCATTGTATAGACCTTTCCTTTCAAGCCTTTGTCGGCATACCGACTCAATATCTTTCGGGGACCACTAATCGGTCGAAGTCATGCGGTTTTCCGCGCGGAGACTTTGACCAAGATATTGGCCAGGCGCCTTGACTTCGGCTCGGCGGCACAAATTATACACGACTTCCAGCATGACACTAAGTCATCAAGGATTAATGATTATTCCATGCCTAATTACGGCTTAACTGACGACAAGTCAAGATCAATTGTGGACGCTTATCAGTCCAAATCATGCCGACCTTTTGTCGAGCTCTCGGACATGATCTTGACTTTGACGTCAGCTTTGTCTGTAATTTACATCGTATGCTCGTTAAGACTCGATTACCCGCCAGACTTTTAGGATCGTTTTTCTTTCGGTCGGTGGGACCCGCTTGCCCTATAGGACCCTCGCCCGGGGCTGTCCACCCTGGGAGGTCGAAATACAGGTGGAATACGAGGGGCTTATAGACGTAGTGACGGGGCCCACTGATCCAGGATCCAGAATAGTTTGCAAAAAAGAAGAGCAATCTTTTCCAACCAATTAGGTTAATAAAACATGTTTTAAGTAAACAAGAACAAATAATTGCATGATTGCATGAGCCCTAAGTCCAAACACCATCCTGTTTCGCTTTCCCAAGTCTGAACCACACCCTTTTGTGCCTTCCACAGTAAGCAAAGTTTGGATCAAGACCCCGGGTCATCATTTGCTCAGCTCAGTCATTCCGGAGTCAGATACTTCATCAGTTTCCTCCCTCGCTTCAGCTCAAAGTTTCAGAATGGCCAACTCAGAGGAGAACGGTGAGGGACGTACAGCTTCGCACCCCGAAAATCCGCAAAATGCCGAGCAGTGGAATCAGATGTTGGAACAGGTAAGACAACATCAAGAGGCTCAGATCAGTCAGTTATTGGAAAATATCAGAACCCAGGGGCTAACAATTGTTCGCAACCCTAATGGAACCTTTACGGTTGATGCGAAGATTGGAACTAATTACCCTCCTGGGCATGCCAACTACCGTCAAATGCCCTGTTCCCTTTCGTGTGGAACTACTAATGGGCCAAGCATCCCCCAGCCTATCACTCAGCCTGCCTCTCGGTCGCATCGTATCGATCTGGGTCAACTTCCCCCCGGCGCCTCTCAGTTTTCACCTTTGGGTTTCAATCGATCATTTCTCGCCCCACGGCTTGGAATTGGTCGGTTCGCTACTCCAAAACCTCGATCGCCGGGCCATCGATGCAGGTGGTCGATTCGGTACATCTCGGCCCCTACACTCGATACTTCTCAACAGTCCGATCTAGGTCAACCTGCCCCCGGTGTCTCTCGGGCCTCACCACCGGGATTGAATCGGTTGGCTTTCACCCCACAAACTTGGAAGGGTCGGTTCACTACTTCACAACATCGGTCGCTCGGATCATCATCTCGGAATGGGACAGTTCACTTCTCAGGCTCCATGGTTCAGAGGGGGCCAGCTTGCTTCCTCCAATTCTCGAAGCACACTTGCCCCTATGATACTGCAAGATCACATGGGTGAAATTACCCGGGATCCGGCTCGCGCGCGGAGCCCCCGGCGTCTCGCATTCGTCGCTGTTCGGGAAGTCGCCCGGATCCGAGGCGGCCTGTCGCGCCCGACATCAGGCTTATTCCGTTTTAGCGTTGCGTGTTGGAGGTGTCTCGTTTGTTTTGCTTTGTAGAGTCGCCACGCCGTTTTATTAAGCCCGAAAACATTGAAAAAGGGCATCGAGTTTAAAGATAATTTTAAAGCTGTTTTTGTGTGATGAGATTTTGAGTTCGGAGGTCGAGATGACTCCTCGGGAAGAGAATATTAGAATATTAGAGCTCACAGAGTAGCCTCGTAAAACGAGTCTTTCGGATACCTAATATCCTTTAAATGTTGTGTGTGTGTGTGTGTGCTTTTAAAAATGCATGCTTTGTATCGGATGTCTACATTGTATGCTATGTATGGAAATGTATTGAAATAGTGTAGGAAGGAAGCCTTACCAATGTTGGTTCGTGTCGTCTTCATTTGGGGAATAGTGTTTGAGGTCGGAGTAGCGTTAGGTATGGATCGGGATTGCTTCGGGAGGGACCGGTTGTACGCGGACGAGTTTCGGCGTGAGTTGAGGTTGTAGGCTGCGTTCGGGCGGAGGTTCGGCGTGCGTGGGGATCGTCGGGATCACTCGGGCGAGAGGTTCGGCGTGCGTTGTGGTGGCGGGAGTCACTCGGGCGAGTTTCGGTGTGGTTTGGGATCGTCGGTTTGACTCGGAAAGAGCCGGGACACCGTGGAAAGACCGAGCGAGGCCTCGGAGTACCACGAGGGGCCTCGAGTACCTCGAGAGTGCCTCGGGGCGGCGCGGGAGCGTCTCGGGAGCGCTCGGGAGGCTTCGGAGCACCACGAGGGGGCTCGGAAGGCCTCGAAAGGATCCGAAAGGGCGGGAATGCCTCGAAAGGACTTAGAGGGAAGCCGGAAGGCCTAGGGAGGAAGAGAGAAGTGGGAGGAGTGTGAAAATGAGGAGGGGGAGCCCTACATTTATAGTGCGGATTAGGTGCAAGAAGGTCAGTACGGACCTCACTGAGTAATCCAGACTTTTGGTTTTCCTCGATTTGAGGAATGCAGTGATGATGGAGGAATATTTGCAATTATGATGTTCCTGTGCAATAAGGTAGTACGGACCCAGTTGACATGCTGAAAGTCGCGTACGGACCAACTCTGCGAGGAGTAATCATTTTCCCGGGATTTGAGGAATATTGTGGACTTTAAGGAGATTCGGTAATTATGACAACAAAAGAGGTCGTACGGACCAATATTGCCTTTCCCAAATTTCACGAAAATTCCCAGAAAGGTCCTTTTATCCCTTTTATCCCGAGAAGGCTCCTCCCACTTGGTTTGGTTGGGGGGTTTAGAGAGGGTTTTGAGTGAGAGGGTCGTCGAGGCTGCGTTGATGAGTCTGCGGTGCTTCCCGTGTGTTTGAAAGGGTGTGATCAGATTGGGGTACTTACGAAGCCCCTCGACGGCGTCACTTATGAAAGAAGTGGGGTCGCCGATAAGATAAGGGTCTGTCTGGATCGCGTGCGGGAAGAGGAAGTGGCCAGGGAGGTCGGTGTGAGGACGTGGTGGTGTCCTTTTGTGTGACCGCATAGGAGTCGGTAGTGGACCTGTGATAGGATTCCTACGTATCCCTGGCGGGAATCAAGCACAGTCGTAGTTCGGGTGTGGGGTGAGTGTTTTGTGAATGCGGGCGTGGTGGTGCCACTGAAGTGTCGTGTGACCGCCGAGGTCGGTGGTAAGACGTGGTGGTGTCTGGGTGACCGCATAGGTCGATGTGGTGGACCTGTGATAGGATTCCTACGTATCCCCAGGCGGGAATCAAGCACAGTCGTAGTTCGGAGGTCGTGAATTTGTGAGTGCGGGCGTGGTGGTGCCACTGAAGTGTTGTGTGACCGTCAATTGTAAGGACGTGGTGGTGTCTAAGATGTGGTGAGAGGTCAATTGTGAGACGTGGTGGTGTCCTGGGATGGAAATTTTACGATTTTCCTAATCGGGTGGTTTAAGGCCTTAGGGCGGAGATGGCTGTGAGGACTTGAATCGTCTTCGGCGGCGGTTGGTGCCACGCGGAGGACTTTGAATCGTCTTGGCGGCGGTTGGTGTTATGCGGAGGACTTTGAATCGTCTTAGCGGCGGTTGGTGCCACGCTGGAGGACTTTGAATCGTCTTCTGGCGGCGGTTGATGTAATGCGCGAGGACTTTGAATCGTCTTCTGGCGGCGGTTGATGTAATGCGCGAGGACTTTGAATCGTCTTCTAGCCGCAGTTGATGTAATGCGCGAGGACTTTGAATCGTCTTCTAGCCGCAGTTGATGTAATGCGCGAGGACTTTGAATCGTCTTCTAGCCGCAGTTGATGTAATGCGCGAGGACTTTGAATCGTCTTCTAGCCGCATTTGTGGAGGCGTGGCTGCCTTGTGATTTGATAGCGAGAGGCGTAGATGCCTTTGTGTTTTTGCATGTTGAGTAGAAGGTTGGACTTACGATGACTGCCGGTGCTTGCGTTGCCGTTGAAGTGGGCAAGGATGACGGCCGGTGATTGCTTCACCATTTGGCGTTTTAGAGGCGCTTCGTGCCTTGGGACTTGTACTCGGAGGTGTTGGCTCCTTCTTGTGCTTGTTTTGCCGTTGAGTGGGCAAGGATGATGGCCGGTCTTTGAGGATATGCGATCTTGTATGACTTCCCTTTCGACTTGTTGGGGAGGAGCTCGGGCTTACTTTGATGGCCGGTGCTTGCGTTGCCGTTGAAGTGGGCGAAGTTCGGGCTTACACTGACTGCCGGTGCTTGAATTGTTGGGGATGCGTGACCTTGTAGGGGCCCTTTTCTATCGGGAAGATGACTTCGGACCTCTTTTGAGGGCCAGTGGTTGAGTTGTCGTTGAGCGTTTGGAGGCGTCTTGTGCCTTGATATTCGTGCTGGGAGGTGTTGGCTCCTTCTTGAATTGCCGTTGAGCGGGCGGTGGTTGAATTGCCGTTGAGCGTTTGGAGGCGTCTTGTGCCTTGGGATTCGTGCTGGGAGGTGTTGGCTCCTTCTTGAATTGCCGTCGGGCGTTTTGGAGGCGTCTCGTGCCTTGATATTCGTACTGGGAGGTGTTGGCTCCTTCTTGAATTGCCGTTGAGCGGGCGGTGGTTGAATTGCCGTTGAAGTGGGCGAGGTCCGGTCTTACGCTGACGGCCGGGGATTGAATTGCCGTTGAAGTGGGCGAGGACCGGTCTTACGTTGACGGCCGGGGATTGAATTGCCGTTGAAGTGGGCGAGGACCGGTCTTACGTTGACGGCCGGTGGTTGAATTGCCGTTGAAGTGGGCGAGGACCGGTCTTACGCTGACGGCCGGGGATTGAATTGCCGTTGAAGTGGCGAGACCGGTCTTACGTTGGCAAGGGGATTGAATTGCCGTTGAAGTGGGCGGTGGTTGAATTGAAGGGTTAGGGACCATTCTGCACTTGGATTTGCTGAAAAAGGCCTTAGGACAGCCAGGGGCAAAGATTATAAGGGCAGGAAAGTAATTTGGTCACCCCTTGCAAAGAGGTCCGTACGGACCAACCTGGCTGCAAAGAGGTCCGTACGGACCACCTTGGTTTTTTGCAGTTCCCAGATTTTGACCGGGTTAAAAAACCGAGGCTCCCCCTTCATTTCCCATTTCCAGTTCGTGAACCAGGCGAGAGAGAGAGAGAAAAAAAATCCTCCATTTTTACCAAAATCTTCCATTTTTCCGCTTGAATCGCTTGCAATGGCGGAAGGATCTCGAAGGAGTCGTCGTCAGCCTTGATCGAGGTGGTCGAGCAACGGATGGAGCTCCAAAGGAATTGGATTTCGTTCGTTCCATCTTCGAAGAACAGGATGTCTTGTATCCGAATCCGGAGGGGCACAATCGTCGCTCTATGAACGTTGGGGAGGTAAGAAATCCGTTAGTTTTGATTCCTGCTCGAATTTTTGAATGCTAGAACTAGGTTTTAGTTTTTCGCATTTTTGAATTTTTTGTTATTTTTATGCCTTTTTGTGAAATTCTTGATGAATTGTTGAAAATGGACATGTAAAAATTGTGGGTATGTGTATTTTGTGCGAAATGTGTAGATTAGCTCTTATTTGTGAAAATAAAGTGCCTCTCTAATGAAATGCATGCTTTGGTGTTTTGTACCGTATGCTATTTATGTATGTACATTATGAGAAAAATTATCGTGTAGTGATAATTTTTGTGAAAAAATGTGACATGTGCCGTGTTTTGTGACGGGTTTTGTACGAAAGTGTGTGCCGTGTAGGGACGGATTTTTGAAAAATGTGTTATGCATATGTGTCGTGCCGTGTGTGCCATGTTTTGGGTGACGGACTTTGTGGGGAAAATATGTGCAATATGTGCCGTGTTTTTGTGACGGGTTATATGTGCCTTTGCCGTGTTGGGACGGACCTTTTTGAAAATGTGTCGTGTAGGGTTTAATCCCCCCTTTTTCTTTTGAGAAAATGTGTACGGTGTGTCTTAGTGTTTTGTGACGGAATTTGCATGGGAAAAATTATAGGTATAATGTGAAAATTATGTGCAATGTGTGCCGTGTTTTGTGACGGTATATATGTGAAACATATGTGCAATGTGTGCCGTGTTTGGTGACGGGTTATATGTGCCTTTGTTTTATATTAAATCTTGTGATTGACGTACCTTTCTTTGTGTTTACTGCGGGATGCGGGGCTTATGGCCGGGAAGGCCAAGAGGATGAAGACTCGGGGTCGCTCGAGGCATTGTTGGCTAATGGCGGCGGATGCACGATATTTACGTGGACGGTGGCCGAGTCCCGGAGGCGGTCTATGCTTACGGCACAGGGGTGTTCGTTGAGAACTGGCCGGAGTTTGATACGAGGAAGAACAAGAGCGTCTTCCTTGGCCTTTACGAGTGCGGTGGGATACCACCGCACCTTCCATACGAGTGCAGGGAGAGGTGACGGTGGCCAAGCCCAGAGCTTTCTTTGCGATCGGAGCTTTCCTTGAAGGAGGGCCGGTACGGTGGAAGATATGATCTACGATGTGGTGTTGGCCAGGCTGCTTGGGCTTTGAGCCTCGTCCTCGCGGGGGCTGGGCATGTTTGTATAGCGATGTGGAGGCGAGGATCACGTCCGGCATTGGGGCCTACATCCAGAGTGCCGAAGCCAGTGACGACGGAGCGATTGGCGCGCTCCTTTTTGTGGTATGCCTTGTCCAGAGACTTTGTTCTCGAACCACGCGACCGCGGCTCCCTTTGCTTTGTTGGAGAGCTTGATTGACTGGATAGGGTGCAGTGATATTGCTTGGGGCGAGCGAGGCTTGGCCGAGCTCTACTTCTCCTTGGACCGGTTTAAGCGGGAGTGTGGCGGTTCGTTGGCTTTGTTTTGACTTTGCTTTGGAGGTATGAGTTTATTGTTGTTTTTGATTTAGCAACTTGTCTTTTCTCCGTTTTCTTTTGTCTTGAGCCTTCTCTGTTTTTGTCGCGGGTGTGGTTCTACGAGATTTTCCGGTGCTTCTAGTGGGATAGAGATCAGAGGGCATTATTTGCGTACCTGCTATCTTTGGGTGGGCTCGCACGGCGAGGAAGAGGAGGACCGGCGGGGAAGCTCACCATCGCCTACGGGGATGTGCGGGGAGCGTACGGAGCGGGTAGCCGGAGGGGTTCGTTTTGTTCCCGTGGGCTCGGTATGAGGGGATGAGTTTGAGGGCTCAGGAGGTGACGGCGCGACGGAAGATCTTTGCGGGGCTTGACTGCGATGTTATGTATTTGGGGAGCGGGTCTTACGCGGCATGGCCCGGTGTGCTTCCGTGGCTCAGGGACCCTCCCTTTGGGATGCTTGATTCCGGGACATGGACGTGCTCGATTTTGAGAGGTACCTTGGCGGTGTCGGCGCCAGGAGTTCATTTTGTATGGAGAGGAGTACGGGGCCTTCGTGAGGAGGAAGGCGAGGACGCCGCAGTGCGCGCGGGAGAGAGAGGGCGGCCCGCGGGCTCCCAGAGGTTCCGATGCGGGGCCGGATTTCACGTATGTCCGGGGACGGATCGAGGAGGAGGGTGTGCATGCCGTTCGGAGCGAGCTCTGCTGCATACGAGTGGATCCGATAGATCGGTGAGTGTGCTTACTCTTTTCCATCTTGGCATCTTTTACGTATTTTTCTCTTTTTGTTGTTGAGTATAAGCTGTATTCTTTGGCGTTTCCTTGGCGCTTGTTGGTGCGGAGTCACGGGGAGAGCCTATGATATCTTGACTCGCCGATTACGTGGCGATGAGGTCGTTTGCGAAGAAGATGGCTTCGAAGATATCTTGCGGTCTTCGCGACGCGTGCGGCGTACGAGCCTATGCCTTCGAGGCATTACAGCAGGCGTTCCTCCGCCTAGGCGGCCGGAGCCGCGGCGGGGAGGGACCTTCGAGAGGCGGCATAGCATGGATGCGGGACGTCTTCGGGAGGCTGCGGGGCCTTCGAGGGAGCAGCCCTTTTATCGATTCATGCCTCCGCGTAGCGCGCGGGGTGAGGGTTCCTCGAGCCTTCTTTCTTTGATCCTTTCGCCGGATTTGATCCTTGAGTACTTTTCGTGGGAGCCTCCCGTGGTGCTCGGTATTCGACGACGAGGATGTGACGGGCGAGTTCAGGATGCCCGACTTCTCTCTGGAGGACCTTGGCGAGGATGATGATGCTTGAGGAGTACGATTAGTATTCATTTGCTTTCCCTCTTTTCATATCCCTCTTTTTTTGTTTAGCAACAGAGACATTTATGGGTACTGTAATAAAACACTCGTATTTGCACGGCAAACGGCATTTTATTTTAAGATGTAATGTCATTTTTGTGATTCCGGGATTTGTCCTAGAAATTGTTGCTATTATTATTATATTTTTGTACATGCCACGTGGTGAGAGTGCGTTTGTGGGTAGTGTATGTTTGCGGGAATGGCTTTGGCAGTGTTTGGGCGAGTTTGGAGCAAGGTCCCTTGAGGACAGTGGTTGTTATGCTTGTTTCTTTGGGGAAAATGGGTTCTTTTTGCAAGGAGGTCCGTACGGACATACTTAGCATGCAAAGAGGTCCGTACGGACCAACCTTGCTTTGGGAAGGACATAAATGCTTTCCGATTAATGCAGTTCTTCCCATTTCCCCATTTGCGGCCATTTTCGAGCTTTCTTCCCCATTTTCTCTAGGAACCTCCATTTTTGCCATGGATTCTTCGTACGTTCCTAGAATTTTGCCGAGGCTTTCGCAGGAGAGGCAAGCACACTTCCTTGAGCGGTTGAAACGTGGATGCGGCGCCGTATGAGGCATCGAGGAGACGGGCTTTCGAGGTAAGGTTTCGTCTTTGCTCGATTTGGTCTTTTAAGGAGTTGGTTCTGATTGGGATTTGTTGCGGGCTGCCGCGAAGTTACAGGATGTTAGGAGGCATGTGTCACTGTTTCTCCTATAATGAAATGGTGCCCACTTTTGAGGATTTTCGGGCTTTGATGGGGGGCCAGGAGGTGGAGGCCATCTCGCTTCCTTTGATTGGTGGTCTTTGCGGTGAGCGTGAAGCTTGCGAGGCTTTCTTCGTACTTCGTTGGAAGAAGTGCGGGGCATGATCCTTGATTCGGGTCATATCGACATTTACGAGCTGCCGGAGCGGTTCATGGTTGATGATGAGTGGCGTCTCTTGGGATGCATTCGCCTTGTGCGTGATGGCGACGCTTTTCTGGTCGGCTCCACTTGGCATTTGTGATGGCGCTTTGCTAGATGTGGTAGGGCCTGCGAGTTTGGAGAAGATATTGTCCCGTTGGTCTTTGGGGAGACTCTTCATGGTATCGATCGTCGCGGCCCAGGGATCGTTTTATGAGAGGGAAGCCCAGCTTTGCTCACCTTGTGGCTGCGAGAGAGACTTCGAGGCCATGCCCGAGGCTCAGAAGCGTCGTTGCCGTGGTCATTTGCTCGGCGACCTCTTGTGTTGGATATGGATCGGTCCGCTGGGAGAGATGGATGGCACGGCTTAGTACGCATCGAGATCCATTGGTGGGTTCCTTGTTGGAGGATTGAGACTAGGAGGATCTTGCGGGAAGGGTCCTACGTTGTCGAGTTCCCGGGTTTGTCTTGGTCCTCCTTCTATATTCCGTCGCTTGTTTCCGGCGGTTTGGGATGAAGCGGGAGCCTTTGTTGGTGGGATGACCTTGCTGCTGCGGAGGTAGTTCCTCTTTGTATGGCGGCTTCGGGTGCCTTCTTGTATTTTACGAGGGTATGGAAGTATTCCGCTTTCCCTCTGTGGTACTCCTTAGACGTCGGGAGAGTGTCGTATTGACGACTCGGTGCACGGCACAGTATGAGCGGCGTGTTGGGCGATCCCAGTGGTCTTGGAAGCGAGGCGTGTAGCGATTACAGGACCGGTTGCCGTAGTAGCTATTGCCTTAGGAGTTCAGAAGCACAGTCGACCACTTTGGATGTGACGGGAGACACTTTGTTTGACTACGAGACTAGAGTTGACCGGCCCGACGGGGAGAGGTCCTCTTTCGGGACTCGCGGGGAGGAGATCCGAGCGAAGCACGGGCGAATGAAGCCACGAGAGCTCTTGGATTGTTTGACTCTACGGGGAGGACCCACGATCTCGGAGCGAGAGACGCGAGTTGGTTCACGTGGAGCGAAAGAAGACTCGCCGGGGACGAGGGAAGAAAGGAAAAGAATGGCGAGGGGACAAGCGCGAGATGGCGCGGAATGACCTCTAGGTATCCATTCATTGCATTGCAAACACATTATTAGTTAAATGTATTAAAATTTGTCTTTTAGCATGTTGTGAACTTGAGAGTAGACCGTGCTTGAACTCATCAAGAAATGTTGTAACCGATTAGTGATTTGTGATTTACTTTTAAAGCTTTGTCGAGACGCAAGATCTCTTGTTTGCCTTTGCTTTTGTTGTGCACTTTGTCGGCGTTCGTCCTTGGACTTTTACATTGCATTTGCGGACTTGAAGACGATGCAGGCCGTGACGGCAATCCACTTTTGCTTAGGCTTTGTGCTTGGGTGAGAGGTTGAATGCTCCCTTGACAAGTTGTTTTGACGGTCTTTTCGTAGCTTCCTTGCCTCTTGTTGGCGTCGGGCTCTTGACCTCTTTTTGCGGCTTACGCTTGAGCTTCTTGTTTTTTTTTTTGTGAGCCCTTGCTCGAGCTCTCTTTTTTTTTTTTTTTTTTTTTTTTGAAGCGCGTGAGGCGAAGACAAGCCCTGGCTTGGAAGCGGACATGAGTCGATCGTTTGATCTTTGAGTGACCCTCGGATGTCCTTTGATGTTGCCGCCAGATCGTTTGACTTGGTCAAGGTGACCCATTTGAGGCGTGTTCTTGAAAAGTGCGTAGCTTGATGGAGGTCTTGATTGACATTCAAACTTTTGACTTTTTGTGTATTTTTAGACCGGACCAATTAAGGTTGCCTACGTTCCCCAGGACTAGAGGGCTCGGAGTGCTGCGTAGTTCGACACTACATGGAGTGCCAAGAGATGCGTGATTGTTCTTCTTTAGGCGAAGTATCTGCGAAGTTTGCTTAGTTATTTGGATTCATGAAGGGATTGCCGTCTAGGTCACAGTCGGCTTCATGGCGCCTCGGAGAAGATCTTTTGAACCACGAAAGGGCCGATCCATGTGGGTTCCCATTTTCCCGATGGGTTGGTTCGAGTGGGAGGCTTTTCTTTGAGTCTGAGTCGCCTTCCACGATGTCTCGGGATTTGACTTTCTTGTCGAAAGCTCTAGCCATCCTGCTTTGATAGGCTCGGACGTGTTCCATGGCCTTTAGTCGTCGCTCGTCTAGCGAGCCAATTCGTCGTGTCGGCTTCGGAGCCATTCAACTTCGTTGATGTCATTTTCAGCGGCACTCGGAGTGAGGGAATTTCTAGCTCGATGGGAAGGGCTGCTTCCATCCCGTATGTCGGGGCAAATGGGGTTTCTCCGTGGGCATTACGGCCCGATGTGCGGTAGCCCCAAAGTGCAAGGTGCGGCTTCTCGGGCCAATCTCGTCCTCGGGTGGTCATTTTCGGATGATCCGTTCGAGGGTTTTGTTTCTTTGCTTCCACGGCGCCGTTTGTTTGTGGCCGGTAGGGAGAAGATTTGTGGCGTGTGATCTTGAATTCAGCCCGCTGATCTGTCGAATTCCCCCTCGAAGTGTGAACCATTGTACGATATGACCTCATTTGGGATGCCGTATCGGCGAGATGATGTTTTCCTTGAGGAAATGCGCGACCTTCTTGGAGGTGAGTACTTTGTAGGACTTGGCTTCGACCCATTTGGTGAAGTAGTCGATGGCTACTAAGATGAACTCGTGGCCAGATTCTTTGCTGGCGGAGCGATTTTCCCGATGACGTCAATTCCCAGTGGCAAAGGGCGAGGTGTAGTCATGCGGTAGAGATCGTGGGGCAGATGATTGAGGTTGGAGAACCGTTGGCACTTGTCGCGGCTTCGGACAAAGTGGATGCAATCTGCCTCCATGGAGATCCGGTAGTAGCCCATCCACGAGAATGATTTGCATCGGGGCTGCTGGCGTTCGTGTGGGGACCGCAAGCCCCATTGTGGACTTCGTTCATGAACTTGTTTGCTTCTTCTTGGGCGATGCGGCGTAGGAGTGGCCCGTGGTAGCGTTTCTTGTATAGCATGTCCCCGAGGATGACGAAGTGAGAGGCGAGGCGTTTTAGGGCCATGATGCTCTTGGTTTTGACCCCTTACGTGTGTGGGTCTTCCTTGTTCATGAAGGTGGTTTCCCGTTCTTGAGGTATTGGAAGATGCGGTTGTACCGTAGCTCTTTGACGGGCTTAGGTTACGGTTCGATCTCACAACGGTAGGCGGGAATTTCCTTTCGCCAGGCCTTGAAGGGTTTGATTGCTTTTCCTTCGGGGATTTCCACAAGGGAAGCGAGGTGGCTAAGGCGTGCAAACTGTTTCGGTCTCTTGGCAAGTAGTGGAAGGTGACCTCTTCGAATTGTGTGATGAGGTCCTCCGTACGGGCATGGTATTTTTGCAAGCTGGGTCTATGGTTTTCCACTTGTTGGAGACTTGGTTGATGATCAAGGCCGAGTCCCCATAAACTTCGAGTTCTACGGACATTCCTCTCGAGTGCGGCTTGTAGTCCGGCGCGAGCTTCATATTCGGCGGCATTGTTGGTTACCTCGAAATTGAGCTTTATAGCAATTGGGGTGTGCTCGTCCTTGGGATCTACCAAGAGCATACCGTGCGTTTCCCTTTTTGTTGGCTGCTCAGTCGAAGAACGGTTGCCATCGATTTTCGCCTTCGATTGCGAAAGATTCCCTCGTCTGGAAATTGTGGTTCGGGGCCTCGAGCCTCGTCGGTTGGGAAATCGGCCCGGTTGTTCGGCCATGGCCCGTCCCTTGATTGACTTTTGGTTCACGTACTTGATGTCAAATTCCGCTAGGAAGAAAGACCATTTGGCGAGCCTCATTGTGAGAGATGGTTTGTCGAAGAGGTACTTGGCCCAGGTCCATTTGGAAACCAAGTGTGCGTGTGCGGCTTGCATGTAGTGCCGTAGTTTCCCGACAACCCATACCAGGCTGCGCGAGTTTTCTCGAGGCTGAGTAATTGAGTTATTTGCCTTGAAATTTTCTTGGCGACGAAGTAGATGGCGTTTTCGACTCGTGACTCCTTCTTTTCTTGACGAGCATGGCTCCAAGCTGCGGTGTCGGTCACGATTAGGTATAGCAGCAGTGGCTTTTCCTCGTGGGGAGGACGAGAGAATCGGAGGACTCACAAGGTATGCTTTTATTTTTTCAAAGGCATCTTGGCATTCGAGTTCCATTCGATGTCGGCGTTCTTCTTCATCGGTTTGAAGATTGGCTCGCATATAGAGGTCAATTGGTTGTGAAGCGGGCGATATATTGCGGGCGGCCCATGAAGCTTTTCACCTCTGTGCGAGTTTGCGGTGGTCTCATTTCGATGATAGCTTTGATCTTTTGAGGATCCACCTCGATGCCTCTCTCGGTGACCATGTATCCCAAAACCTTGCCTCGGCTAACCCCAAATGTGCATTTGGCGGGGTTAAGCCTCATTGAGTGTTTTCGGAGGCGATTGAAGAATTTTCTCAGTGCAGTGAGGTGTTGTCCGTCGATCCCTTTGAGTGAACGATCATGTCATCGACGTACACTTCGATCTCTTTGTGGATCATATCGTGGAAGAGGGCGGTTCTTTGCCGTTGGTAGAGTAGCCCCGAGCGTTCTTTAGTCCGAACGGCATTGCGTAGCGTGATAGGTTCCCAGGGGTTGTGAAAATTGTCTTTTCTTGGTCTTCTTCGGCCATCTTGATTTGATTGTAGCCGGCAAAACCGTCCACGAAGGACTTGACTTCGAAATTGGGTGTAGTGTCTACCAACATGTCGATGTTGGGTAGTGGAAAATCGTCCTTGGGACTTGCTTTGTTGAGATCTCGGAAGTCCACGCAACGGCGTACTTTTCCATTGGCCTTGGTGACCGTGACGATATTGGAGAGCCATGTGGGGTATTCGATCACCACGATGAAGCCGACGCGGAGCATTTTTTCGATCTCCTCTTTGACTTGTAAAGACCATTACGCTTGATTCGGCGTAGCTTTTGCTTGATGGGCTTAGCCTCGGGATTGAAAGGGATCCGGTGCTCTACAATGTTAGGATCTAATCCGGGCATGTCTCGGTAAGACCAAGCGAACACGTCCACGAACTCTTTGAGCGGTGCGATCAATGCGTCTTGCTCTGTGCCGGTGAAGAAACTTCCGATTTGCGTCTCTTTTGGCTCTTCGGCGGTTCCCAAATTCACTTTGGTTAAAACCTCCTCGCGGCTTGGGCCCGGTTTTCTCTCGTTTGACAACATGCTTAAAGATGTGCTTAATGTATTGTTCGTTTAATGTGTATGCCTTCTTTATCAAGTGAATCGTTATTAGCTTGTTTGTGTGTTAGTTAATTTATCGGTTGTTAAAGATGCAATGAGAGGATACTCGGAAAGATCGAAGCATTCATTAAGAGCATACGGGAATACATTATTGGCAATGAGTTCGTAATCTTACGGCGTGAGGCCATCGGATGACTCGAGAGACTCAAATTCAAAGCTAATGGACTCGGGATGAGTTTTGACACTAGACTCTAGGACTCGAGGGTCGAGACCAAGTTGTTCGATCATGTCCTTTTTCTTGGCGGTGGAGTCGGAGAAAGTGGCCCGGTTATTGAGTGGCAATGAGCTTGATAGGAGATGGGGCTTGAAGGGCTTTATGTCACCGTTCCCGATCATTGCTATCACAGAGTTATCGAAACAAAATCGATTAGATCGGCATCTCGATTTCTTCTTTGAAGAAGCGAGTGGAGCGGTGGCTCGTCCCAAGCATCGTCTGCGGAGTCTTTTGCTTTTGTCTTGGGCATTACTAGCTCGAATGCGGACTCGTCCCGCTTGTTGAAGGCGGGAGTGTTGACGAGAGAGTTTTTCGAGTTCTTACGCGAAAGAGGGGTTTTCCCGAACCAAAATTCATTGTGAATAGTGGTGGTTGTGGATCCCCGAGGCGGTGTGTCGAGAAATGCTCTTCGGACGGGATTTGGCTTGAGGCCTCCGAATCTTGCCGGGTTACTGCTGGAGCTTGTCCATGGTTGTCGGCCGGCTTTGTTTAGCCCGATCGGCTCTGTTCCCTTTTACGGATCTTCTTCCAAGTTGCGGCCTTCTTTGTGAAGTACTTGGTCATGTCGAAGCCGCAGGACGAAGATCGGAGATGGCGTGCGAAGCCTCTTTTGTTATACGTGGAGTGTTTTCGTGCGGCTCGCTTGTCCTCCGCAATGTGTTCGGGAGTAGGAGAGTATCCCAGGCCGTGCGGGGTATTCTCGTTCTTTGATATTGATGATACGTTGAGTGCCACGATGGCGTTTTCCCAAGCCGAGCCGGGATGTAGTTCATGTGCTTCATCATTTTCATCGGGGGAGGGATCTTGTCCCAAATCAAAGGCGAGGTCTATGTGGCACACTTGGGCCTTTGGGCTTTCGATGGTGAACCACTGTTAGCATCATGCCATCATCGTCGGGTTTGATTTCTAAGACCGGGACGCCGTTTGTTTCGGTCCTTTCGTTGACTATGCTATCACCGTAGATGATGGTAAGATACATTCCTTGGACGAACTTTACGCAGCGATGAAGAGTGGATGCCACCCCATTGATGCGGTGTAGCGAGGGCGTCCCAAAATGGCGATGAATGTGATTGGGATGTCGATGACTTGGAAATCCGTCGGGACCATTTGTTTTCCAAACCACGGAGTTGAAGGTGGCTATTCCCAGGCCGGGCGGGATGTTGAGTCGTATGCCTTGATTGCACAGTCGAGGGCTTTAGATCGGTTGCTTTGATCCCTAGCAAATCCATCATTTTGAGTGGAAGGACGTTCGTGGATGATCCCCCATCTACCAACACCCGTGGGAGACGGCGCTCGTCCGGTTGAAGCTGTTATGTAGAGAGGCTCGTTATGAGTCGGCCCCAAATTTTGGAAGGTCGAGCTCTGTGAAGGTGATGATATTCTTTGTAATTGACGTTGCCAATCATACGGCTGCTTCATCGGGTGTCTTTGTGATGGGAACCATGGTGCAGGCCGGGCTTTCTTCCAACTTGAGCTTGTGCGGGTAAGATGAAGTGAGTAAGGACCGGAGCGAGATGTTGCTTTGAGTGCGCTTGGCTGTGTCAAGAAAGGATCTTCGGCCTTTGGGTCCAAGGTTTCACCTTCTTTGGCGTAGGGTCCCTTTTCGGTTCGTGGCTCGGGTATGGCTGGCCTTTTGTACGTCCGTGGAGGATTATTTGGGATTTGGCCAGGAACGTGTCGAACATTCACCTCTGGACTTATGGTTTTGCTTGTCTCTCCTATTTACGTAGTGGGAGGAGCACGATTGGCGTAAGGCCGGCTGCGCATTTCAATTCGTTCCTTTGTCATAGCCTTTCTTGAAGCATCAATAGTGGCTTTGAGATCTTCCCAAGACGGGGTTGGATTATACGGACCTTCGGGCCTTCGGTGGCGGTGCGAAGCTCGTCCCAGTGATCATGGAGCAAACATTGCCGTGGCCTTGTGCGAGAACTAGATTTGGGGAGATTTCTTTGGAGTAGATGACGTAGTAGTCAAACTTTCTGAGGGTTCTCGAGGGTTCCGGCGTGGGATCACGGATTCGTACCTCTTTTTCGGTTTTTGTTGAGAAGATAGCTTCTTCTTTCGTCGAGGACGGCCCTCGTTCATTGCATCCTGGAATTCCATTTCCAGGACAAACACTTTACTGTCCCTTGAACGTCCCACGAGATGTGTTCGTTGTTCGGCGGTGGTACAGGGACCTCGGGAGGCTGGATGGGCAAGCTTTCCTCTGGAAGGTCTTGTGGCCTTACGTCATGCTTGCATGGCTCGTACGAGGGTAACGAGGTTGACTTACGGGAGACAAATGAGAGATGTTAGAGGCTGTAGGAGCGATCATGGCTTGGGAAGCCCCGGGTAGTTGGGTGGCTAAGGTTCCGAAGTGGTGCATGGCACCTTCGATCGAGCTTGTTGCTCACCTTGACGTTTCTCAATAGCCATGAGGACCTTCGCCAAACTTCTTCCAATGTTGGGAAATTTCTTGGGGGTAAGGTCCGTTCTCATCGTTGTTATCCACCGACTTGGCCATGGGGAATCACTGACCGTCTGGTGACAGAGCTGGGAAGGAGGTAGGACCTTGCTTTGTTTTGACAGCTGGGAGACGGGTTCCGGGTACTCTCGACCACTCTCTGTTAGGTTTGGAGGGTGATGGGCAAGGTTTAGACACGGGAATGGTCTAACGGGATAAAAGGGGAAAGCTCACGTGGCATGCGGTTTCCGTTTCTTTTATTTTTCTCGATTTTTTTTTTGTTGTTTTAATTTACTTAAAACATGTTTTCTCGAGAATCCTAGGTAGGTTGGAAAAGATTGCTCTTGTTTTTCGCAACTATGCTAGATCTGGGTCGATGGAGACCATACGTGCGGCTATAAGCCCCTCGTTTTGCACCCGTATTTCGACATCCCGGGGTGGGCGGCCCCAGGCGAGGTCCTATAGTGCAAGCGGTTTCCACCGGCCTAAAGAAAAATCGAACCTAAGGACCGAGCTTTGTCATGTTCGTTTTGATGCGTTAGCCATGTGAATAGTGAACCAAGCCGGCCGCTGAGTCAAGATCGGAGTCAAGAGTTCGGCATGACCTCTCTTTACCTTGCTTGCGCAAGGGATCTGTGACGTTAGGCGTTGGGTGGGTCATATCGTCATGGGCGACGTATCAAAGGCGTGATGACATGGTGTCATGCGAGCATGGATGTATATCGGGACGGAACATCGTGCAGGTGTAGCTTCGGAAATCAAGATCGAGTCAAGATTTTAGCATGACCTTTCATCGCTTTGCTTGCGCGAGGATCTTGAGTTAGAGCCTTGACTTCGAAAAATGGCCGGCATGGTATATGTATCAGCTGTATGACACGGGACCAGGTAAAAACCAACCGAGTACGGACGAGTGTGACTCGAGACTCAAACGTGCGGGGTTGACGCTTGGCTAGGATGGGATGTTTGGAATGATCCCGTGCGCGTCAAGAGGCCTAGGAAGACCTAACGGTGCAACCGAGACCACTCGGGTTGAGGGTTGTAGTGTGCGGTGTATCCGGCGGCGGTGCGCGTAGCGTGCGGTGTAACCGAGCGGCGGTGTGAGTAGAGTGCGGTGTAACCGAGCGGCGGTGCGCGTAGTGTGCGGTCTCTAAAATTCTTTTACGAGTAAAACGAAGTTTTTGAAGAATTTTAAATGTATGCACGAGATGTATATTGATGCATTTTTTTTGTATTTTTATTTTTTTGTAAAATAAAACGAAGCACGTGCACACACACATAATTGATTAAAGGAAGGGGTAAAATGAAAGTTTGACCCTCATCATCGTTTAAAAATCTTTTGTTTTGTTTAAAAGTTTTTAAAACAAAATTATCCCAGTGGAGTCGCCAATCGAAATTACAGGATCCGGCTCGCGCGCGGAGCCCCGTGCCTCGCATTCGTCGCTGTTCGGGAATTTGCCCGGATCCGAGAGGCAGCGCAATCGCGCCCCGGCATCTGGCTTATTCCGTTTTAGCGTTGCGTGTTGGAGGTGTCTCGCTGTGTTTTGCTTTGTAGAGTCGCCACGCCGTTTTTATTAAGCCCAAAACATTGAAAAAGGGCATCAGTTTAAAGATAATTTTAAAGCTGTTTTTGTGTGATGAGATTTTGAGTTCGGAGGTCGAGATGACTCCTCGGGAAGAGAATATTAGAATATTAGAGCTCACCCGAGTAGCCTCGTAAAACGAGTCTTTCGGATACCCCTAATATCCTTTAAATGTTGTGTGTGTGTGCGTGTGCTTTTAAAAATGCATGCTGTATCGGATGTCTACATTGTATGCTATGTATGGAAATGTATTGAAATAGTGTAGGAAGGAAGCCTTACCAATGTTGGTTCGTGTCTGTCTTCCGCTGGGGAATAGTGTTTGAGGTCGGAGTAGCGTTCCGGTATGAATCGGGATTGCTTCGGGAGGGACCGGTTGTCTGCGGACAGAGTTTCGGCGTGAGTTGAGGTTGTAGGCTGCGTTCGGGCAGAGGTTCGGCGTGCGTGGGGATCGTCGGGATCACTCGGGCAGAGGTTCGGCGTGCGTTGTGGTGGCAGGAGTCACTCGGGCAGAGTTTCGGCATGGGTTGGGATCGTCGGTTTGACTCGGAAAGAGCCGGGACACCGTGGAAAGACCTCGGAGCAAGGCCTCGGAGTACCACGAGGGGCCTCGGAGTACCTCGAGAGTGCCTCGGGGCGGCGGGAGCGTCTCGGGAGCGCTCGGGGAGGCTTCGGAGCACCACGAGGGGGCTCGGAAGGCCTCGGAAGGATCCGAAAGGGGCCGGGAATGCCTCGAAAGGACTTAGAGGGGAAGCCAGAAGGCCTAGGGAGGAAGAGAGAAGTGGGAGGAGTCGTCGAGACTGCGTTGATGAGTCTGCGGTGCTTCCCGTGTGTTTGAAAGGGTGTGATCCAGATTGGGGTACTTACAATGGGTCACCAGGCTTTTATCACCACTTCATCAGGTTCACCGTATTCACAATATCCTCCAAGCTCTACCTCGCCCCTCCGGTTGGGAAGTCCGACAAGGTCAAATGCTCCTCATCAAATTCTCCACCCTAGATTACGCAAGCCGCTCCCCGCTCATCATCAAGTACAGTATACACATTTCCCTTGCAGTCATGTTCCTCAGTGTGGTCAAGACACATTCAATCCTACTGTTACGATGCCTCAAACCTCATATCTTCAACAGCCTTTTGGATCCACACTCACTGCTCCCTGGTATCCAACCATTACGAGCCATATATCCTCATCTTCGGCAACTGCCAGGCCTTATGAGGAGGGTTACGGTCACGATTTTAATGCTCAGATTGTCATCCCACCCACCAAAGTACTTCCTACTGTGGTTTCATTTACTGATGCCAGTCTTGTGGCGGTGTCATGCAGTCCTAGTGTTCCTATAGACTCGTCCAATGGATTATTGAAAGAACCAATTGAGAAGGTACAAGAAAAGCCTAGCAACGAGAGTATTGACGATCGCTCGACTCGGGCCATCTCATCATACCAATCTTGTGTATCTGACACGAATGAGGTTTACAAAAGGTCAAATCTCGACGATTACATCGATGATTACATCAAAAGGGTTCGTACACGGGGAAGCACTACGGGTCGGAACATGTCTCATCGCTATAAACCTTACCCTTCCAACACGGCTGCAACATCCACCAAAGGAAAGAAGGCATTGTGTACAATTGACGGCATCCGAAAGCAACCAAGAAATGGTGGTCCTCTAAGGCAACGAGAACATTTTGATGATTTTGGGATGCCCATGGGCTTAATTTTCAAGGGTTTAGTAAAGGAAGGCCTGTTGGAGCCTCTCAAGGACTACCATTCGAGGAGCTCAAATGCACCCCTCGACATGAGTAAGCACTGCGCCTTCCATGATCATTATGGCCACACGACCGACAACTGCACAGTCTTGAAGAGAGCGGTTCAAAGGTTAATCGAAGCGGGCAAGCTTGAGCGCCCCAATGGACCAAAATCGGCAAACCACATTCGTAATGGTGACCAAGTCAATGACCAAATCTCGAATCAAAGAGCACTAAGAGTTCATTCTCCCCCAAAGGAGGAACCACATCCCGAGGGTTTGGGTGTTCCCTTAAGCAAAGTTTTAAATAGCTTGCTAAAGCAGGGTCTCCTCGAACCCATGAGAAACTATCAGCCCAAGGATCCCAAAATCCCTTTTGACACCACTAAGCATTGTGCTTTTCACCAGTATCACGGTCATATAACCGACAACTGCACAGCTTTGAGAAAGGCAATTCAGGGGCTAATTAAGAAGGGCAAACTCGAACACCTCAGTGATCTCAACCCTGCCAATGATCATTTCCCAAACAACACGAGTATAAACATGATTGGGTTTTATGATTCAAGCTCCAAGCCAGATGATTTAGTCGCAACAAATGTGGAGAATGGCTGGTTTGACTGCAACAAGCATGTGACCATGGCAAAGCCGAATTCGGTGAAATGCTTTGAACTCTCGCCCTCCGATAAGTTCACGACTGACGCCAAGGGTAAATGGGATGATAATGATCTGATGGCAGATAAGGCAACCGTCAGGGCCGGTGAGCGAGGAATTCCTTGAAGTTACCAAAGGCGAGCATAGTCTGCTGAAGGATAGAGACGTGGTCCAACAACAAAAAGTAGCTAGACTAGGGGCTACCCATCCTTTAATATTAAAACAGTCTTTTAGTCAACCTTCGTAGGTTCTAGTACTTTCTTCGTTCAATCAAGTCCTCCTTGGACATTGTAGTTAATCTTAAATTTTCTATAAAAGAGTCTTTTTCTTTTCTCGCTAGACTTGAGACATTATTTGTACACCTACATTACATTTAATGAAATGGTTTTATTTTAAATGATCACTCGCATTGCTCAACAAATAATCTCTGGAAATGATTAAGATTTTAATTAATTGGTGCGAGAAAGTCAACTAATGCCCTCCCTATACACTTTCCTTACCTCACAAAGGCCTCCATCAAGCCATACACTTTCCAAGACATGTCCCCATCATCACCCTGACCAAGTCAACGACGGCGGCAGCATCGAGAAACAACAAAAGGTCACTCAGCATCGGAAGATTGACCCCATGTCGACAAAAAACCAGGGGCTTGCCTCCGCCTCCCGTGCATCAAGAAAGTTAAAAAAAAAAAAGCTTCAAAAAAAAAAATCTCAAGCAAAATCTTCAAAAAAAAAAAGGGCAAAAGCTTCAAAAAAAAAAAAAAAAAAAAAAAAAAAAAAAAAAACGAGGCCAAGGACCCAGCACCGCCGATCAGAGGCTTGACATATGGGCAAAATTAAACGGAAGTTGTCGACAACAAGGGACCAGTTAAAGCAACGGCAAAAACACATCATAGGCCCTTAAGCTGAATTCAAAATCTTTCTTCCCCAATGAAGGATGATGATCAAGAAGCAATGAAATCTCGGAAGAAGCCGTCAAAAAACGACTTGTCAAGGACCATCTCGAGGCCCGTACCTTATCATCCAAATTTCCTATCCGAGCCTTTTCACCAAAAATATCACAAATATTCATACCCCCTTTCCCAAAGTCAAACACAGTTCAAGCCCGAACTACGGCGACCTGAGCTCCTTATATTAAGGGGAACGTAGGCAACCAGAAATGGTCCGGTCATAAACACATCCAAATCCCAGAAAATTCGGTCTCATCGATGGCCTCTCCTATACACAATCCCTCTTCACCATTCGCCAACTTCGACTCTTGGAATCAGTTGACTTTCTCCTCTTAATTAATCTAAATGTTTGTTCATATCGAGATTAGGGGTTGAATAACCCGAACATCAATAAAGGGTTTTAAGAAATCTTGTGATCATTTTGAATAAAACATGTTTTCAGATGTCTCGACAAGTCTTCTTTTTCTACATCATAGGAAAAATAGAGCTAGACACTAATTTTCTGTCAGCAGGGGCTTCCATACACTTTTACAAACCTTTCTAAACTTATGCTCTCTCAAAAGAGTCAAACCCAAAGCGAGTTCTTTTGTGCCTTCATCAAATAAGGCCAACAAATAATACAAATCGGGGATTCGCCCCCACTCTTCGAAAATATGCCCCTGCAGGTATACATTTCTAAATTGTCTCTCTTTTACATTTTCTTCCGGTTGACTAATTGACTAAAGAAAATAATAAAGTAAATATAGAAGGATGAGTTGCCTCTTTTGCTACATGACAATTCAATTTGCATTAGAGCTGCACTGTACTATTTGAGGAAGGACTTTCGTCAAGCCATTTGTTTAGAGTGGGGTTTCTTTGGTCACGCCGGTTCTTCACCTTGCTACAAGATGGGATGGGTCTTTGTTTAGACTCATCTCAGTATCAGTCTGTAATGCCTACCAGGTTTGTGTCAGATTCACAATCATGAGACAAAGGCTCTGCCAAGTCACTTCTTCAAAATCAAGACTTCGCAAACACATCTCTTCAGACCAAGGCCTTGCCAAGCAAAGTGAGATTTGATCGCCATGTTGGTCATGGGTTTGTCAAGCGCAGTTCTTTGATGTCCAAGGATGAGGACGGAATTTTAACCAGGACCTGAGATTCATCATATTTCCATGGCTAATATTGGAATCCGAGTCCACAAGACTCCTTGTGCCAATCAGAATGAGGTTTTGATGTTCATCCCTGGAAGGTGTCAGGAATTTTGGGACTTTCACGGTAGAAGAGGAAGAGGATCCTTATCCCTATCTTGGCCAGACAGACTACCGCCGAATGCCACCACCTTCCTCACATGGAACCTCCACCGGGCCATACTCTTCTCAACCTGTGAATCACCATCTTTTCAAATTTCTGGCCCGGTATACATTCACGGCTCGGCTGGGGACGGTCGTTTGGGGAAACAAATTGAATTCAGCCCGATTTGGGCCAAGATGGTGTGCCTCAATACATGGGGTCACTCGATATGTCGCAAAGCCAGGTATGCCTCAGGCAGCCTCGGTACATGCATCTGGGGCTTCTCGCCACACGGCTTGGTATGACTTCTCGCTTGGGTTTGGGACGGCGGTCAACTATGAATCGCTTTGAACTTCTCACCAGCAGCTTGGAATGCCTCGACAAAGAACTCCAGCTCAAGACAGGCCGGGCCCCGGCACCGCACAAGTCTCACGAGATCCCTTCATGACCGCCTCCACGGGACAGCAAACCCCCAATCCCACTCTCGGTCACCCAGACTACTCCAGGATGCCACCACCAGCCTCCTATGGTACTATCTCCTCGATCTTTGGGTCAGCCAGCTCCCCAAATACAGACTACTGGACCCATGCAGTCTGACGTGACCAATCAGTTCGCAGTTCCTCAGTGGGGACAAAGCCAGTACGGAATGTCTTCTCATGGTTGGGGTTACCTCGGAATGCCACAGCAAATTGGAATCCCACCTCAATTCAGAACCGATCACCGACCTTCACAAAGAACAGCTTGGAATGCCATCACAGCTTGGTTCGGGCAACAGAGCCCTCCTCGTAATGATGCTAGCTCGCCCGCCCTCACACAGCTTCCACAAAACCATGGGCCACCAAGCCCCTAATCCCTGTCTCATCGGAATCACCGGACCACAGTATCCTCCCGGTTATCTACCATCACCCCAGCTAAGCGTGCATGCAGTTCAACAAACAAGGGTCACAACCCGTATTTAAGTTTCATGGAAACCCGAGCTACTCGGCTACATCAGGCTTGCCTTCACCCTCCTTGCCAATCGAAAATCAACAGCAAGCCGCAAGGCTCTACCCCTTCGCCCAGGCTCCTACTCACACTCCCCCGGGTAATTTGGGCCAAGGACAGGTTTTCACTTACGCCCCCGGACCGGCCGTTCCCTCCACCAGTCTGCCGCCAGTTTGAATGCCATGGTTCCACCACTAGACCCTCATCTGGCCTGGTTCATGAAACAACATAAGGAAATGAAAGCGCAGGTTGCCGAATTGACCGCTAAGAAATCTGCCTTCCGGCCTACGGACCCAGACTCCATTGCTCCCCTGCCCCACAAATTCGTGATGCCTAATATGGACCTCTCTGACGGGACTGCATCTGGACACATATGCCTTGGCAATGGAGGCCAAAGGGTGCGCCAATCAGCAGTTGGCTAACTATTTCAGCCTCTCCTTGAAATCCAGTGCTTTAAAATGGTTCTTCCGCTTAAAACCCGAGGCCAGGGCTACATGGGACCAGATCACCAGTACAGAGAAGCATAAAGCTAATTTGGAGTGGGAAACAAATAGAGTTGACCTGCAGACAACAGTGCAGCGTTTCGAGGAAAATATCGGTGACTTTTACAAGCATTGAAACCTCAAGTTGAGTGAAATGACCAACCCTCCTTCTAATGAGGAACAACTGGACATCTTTCAATCATGCCTGGAAGCCTCGTTTGAGAAAGCCCCTTAGTAACTTCCCCTATCCAGATCTACATGCGACGGTCAGTTCTGGGGCTAAAGTTTGACCAACAGCAAGCCACTGCTCCTACTTATCGGTACCAAGCTTCTGCCCCTAACTCAGCTCCTGTCCTACCCCAAAAGGCAAGGAAGCAATTAATTATGCGGGCCAGGATCGCAACAATGCCACTCCTCTCATGCCAAGGAAAGGTGATGTGCCCAAGTCGCGGAGCCTTAAGTTCGAAGATGCCTCTGAGCAAAGTCTTTCAAGGACTTGTGAAGGAAGGTCTGACCAGACCTTTGGACAACCATCAGCCCATGGATCCCGATAGACACAACTAAACTTTGTGCTTCCCACTAAGTATTACGTGGGCACGAAGAAGGGCGGTGTGAGAACCGATCGAAAAGGATACCCTAAGGGCTCAAAGACAGCCAACAATCCATTCCCTAAGAAAAACCATAGGGTGAATATGATTGAAGCCATGAACAAGCCAAGTGCCACTATGGCTAACAGCCTCCTATATGAAAGACACCCTTCGAAGGGAGGATTCTAGTTGCATAGTTGTTATCAAAGATGGATTTCTCACTCCATGACGTAATGCTGCAATGAGTCTGGGGTCACATCAACTTCACCTCGAGGTCTCTCACGTTGATCGATCAGCCTGATACTTCATCAAGCATGTCGGGCTTTACTACCAAACCTTTGATCGGACTCCTCGTAGTGACGCTTTGTCGAACTCCGGGGCTTCATCAAAGCTTCTGTGGCCTTCGCCATGTCTCTTCCACGGAATGGGGCTTTATCAAGTCATACCTATCTTCAGAAGAAAGGCCTAGTCACCTCAACAACTATCTTGGAGTTTCAGCTTTAGAACTTGGTATATGGCAACTCCCTGCATCATCAAAGGTTGAGAACTGGAAATCTCCTCATATCAGCATTTCGCAATGTCATGTCAAGTCACAACTAACCCAAGCGAAAGAGGGTTCATTCATATCAACATACTTTGATGCTAGAGCCTGTCAGCATCAGCTTCAAATGTCCGAGACTGAAAAGAAATTTCAATCGAGACCCGGGGTTCAAATCCAACTTCATCCCAAGATCAAAATTGATGACATGACCAAAGGATATCACCCCACCAGCTCAAAGCTTGTCCCAAACAATCCACAACACATATAAACCCTCTCACCACATGCACCCCCACAAAAATCTCCCCAGGGCTCATGTAACATGCAAAACATGAATCAATATAAAAAAAAAAAACCTAAGCTATTGCGAATCATTTTTAGTTCCATCCATGCATCCATCATCATGAATATCATATGTGCATTTTGTCCCTCTACTAACAAATGTAGCAGTTCAAGCACGAAAGACCAGTTTTCCATCACTACCCGAAGCCTCTCTGCAGCAAGAATGGTCTCCACCAAAAGACGACCTCCAATGGATGAAGACGACCTCCAGCATCTACAGTTTGGCAAAGATAGCCCCCATGTCTATAGCTTGGCAAAGACAACCTCCAATGTCCACAAATGGATGAAAACAACCCCCAACATTCACAAACATATGAAGACCGCCTCCAGTGTCTACAAATCGGTCAGGGACGCCAAGTTCCCAAATACAATACGGTCAGAGACGCCAAGCTCTCAAATGCAAATCGGTCAAGGACGCCAAGTTCCCAAATACAATACGGTCAGAGACGCCAAGCTCTCAAATACAAATCGGTCAGGGACGCCAAGTTCTCAAATACAAATCGGTCAGAGACGCCAAGTTCTCAAATACAATACGGTCAGAGACGCCAAGCTCTCAAATACAAATCGGTCAGAGACGCCAAGTTCTCAAATACAATTCGGTCAGAGACGCCAAGCTCTCAAATGCAAATCGGTCAGGGACGCCAAGTTCTCAGATACAATTCGGTTAGAGACGCCAAGTTCTCAAATGCAAATCGGTCAGAGACACCAAGTTCTCAAAAGCAAGAAGTCCCAATGTGAAGACAAGCTCAACAACTTCTACAAGGTTGACGATCACCAGCAAGATGTAGACTCAACCAAACTCCTCCTTCAGGTCAAAATGCCTCCAAAGATAACAAATCGTCAGCAGAAACCGTCCCACGAATGGCAACCCAACAACTCTTCATCAATATCAGCCGTAGCCTCAGTCCTTCCGGCAGCTACAGGTAAGCACAACACAGGTATGAAAGCATATCTTAGTCAACTATTTTTCTAAAAGAACATTATCATCAAATCTTAGGGTGACTTCCCAAAAATAGTCAAACCTTAGGGCGACTTCCCAAAAATAGTCAAATCCTAGGGCGACTTCCCAAAAATAGTCAAATCTTAGGGCGACTTCCCAAAAAACAGTCAAACCTCGGGTGACTCCCAAATACCGTCAAACCATCAAAAACCATCCCCAGCAGTTTTCAAACTACGTCCAGGCTTGATTCCCACTCAGGATACGTAGGCAGCCTACCATAGGTCCAGCCGCTTGACCGACACGGTCACCCTTTTCCCCGATAATCATCGTAAGCTCTAATCTTCCCCTGCGAGAATGCCCTCAAATAGTCTCCCTCAACCTCGATCTAGGTTTATACTCCTGAACTGAGCCCTCATTTAGGTTCATACAATAGAACTAAACCTCAATTTAGGTTCATCCCTGTCCGGTAGCAAACGTAAGACCGATCCCTTCAAATGAAATCCACCAAAAGACTGTCTATCCCCCTCGAAGTCTGTCCCCAACGAAAGGATATGAACATCGAAGGAAATCATTTCAAAACAAGTTGTCACCTCCAGATCATCCATCATCAAGGTTCAAGGCACCTAAGACGCCATCATCAAGGTTTGAGGCACCTAAGACGCCATCATCAAGGTTCGAGGCACCTAAGACGCCATCATCATTAAGGTTCGAGGCACCTAAGACGCCATCATCATCAAGGTTCGAGGCACCTAAGACGCCATCATCAAGGTTTGAGGCACCTAAGACGCCATCGTCAAGGTTCAAGGCACCTAAGATGCCATCATTAAGGTTTGAGGCACCTAAAACGCTATCACACACAACACGAGGAAAGCAACCATCCCCTAAAAACCGAAACCATAGGGCGACGTCCCCAAAATAGTCAAAACCTTAGGGCGACTTCCCCAAAATAGTCAAAACCATAGGGCGACTTCCCCAAAATAGTCAAACCATAGGGCGACTTCCCCAAAATAGTCAAACCATAGGGCGACTTCCCCAAAATAGTCAAACCATAGGGCGACTTCCCCAAAATAGTCAAAACCATAGGACGACTTTCCCAAAATAGTCAAAACCATAGGGCGACGTCCCCAAAATAGTCAAAACCATAGGGCGACTTCCCAAAAATAGTCAAAACCATAGGGCGACTTCCCCAAAATAATCAAAACCATAGGGCGACTTCCCCAAAATAGTCAAACCATAGGGCGACTTCCCCAAAATAGTCAAACCATAGGGCGACTTCCCCAAAATAGTCAAACCATAGGGCGACTTCCCCAAAATAGTCAAACCATAGAGCGACTTCCCAAAAATAGTCAAGCCATAGGGTGACTTCCCAAAAATAGTCAAATCTTAGGGCGACTTCCCAAAAATAGTCAAATCTTAGGGCGACTTCCCAAAAATAGTCAAGTCATAGGGCGACTTCCCAAAAATAGTCAAAATCATAGGGTGACTTCCCCAAAATAGTCAAGTCATAGGTTGACATCCTAAAACAGTCACTCTAGGGTCGACGTCTGAAGATAGTCGAAAAACCCGAACTACGGCTGGCTTGATTCCTCTCAAGGATACGTAGGTAGCCTATTAAATAGGTTCAGCCATTCGATCACTTGATCATCCTGCCAAATATGGAGCCTTACTCTTATCGACGACCCCGCTTCCTTCGAAAGCGCCGTCGCCGAGGGGCTACTGTAAGTGCTCCAATTTGAGCTTGTTAGTATTTTCGTTAGAAAATTAACGAAAGTTATGACATTTCTAACAATTCCTAACAATTCCTAACATTCCTAAAATTTCTAACCAAGCAAGGGCAAAGTGGGCATTGTTATTTAAGGATAAACCAAGAAAGGAATCCAAAAAAGCAAAAGAAATAAGAAAAATCCGAATTGGGCAAGTTGAAAAACATAAACTGCTGGATTTTTGAATTTTATTCTTCCTGTCCAAAGCCTGAAGCTGTAATTAATGAACAGTGCACGCTGTCAATCATATCCGCGCGAACATGTTTGTCAATTTCAGAGGGCTATAAATTGAACCCTCCTCTCTCAGTTTACACAACACAAATCACTCACAGCAACTGCACTCTGGCGAAAAATAGAGAGAAAACAGTGGGAATTCACTTGAATTGCCACCATTTTCTCTCCAATCTTTCCCAAATCCCACTCACTCAAAATACTTTCAAATCACTCTCATACATACTCTCATACATATACCAATCCAAGCTCAAATCACCCCTTGGGAGGAGGTTTAGAGAGAAAACATAGAGGACTTCATTGTTATCTAATTGTTTTCCTTTAACCAACTCAAATCATCAACCCTAAACACTCACTCAAACACTCTCACATTCAAGCCTCAAACACTCTCACATTCAAGCCTTCAAACACAAAACACAAGGAAGATAGGTATAACCTCCCTCTCCTTACCCTAAAATTCATCCATGCATGCATTTTCAAGCTACAAAATGTAGTTCATTCATCTTCTTGTCTTAGATCCAAGAAGATCACCATGGAAGTTCATCTCCATGGATGATCTTCTACAAGGATCTACATTATTTTCAAAGTTTTCTTACTTACTTGCAAAGAAAACACATTTTCAAAACCCTAAAACTCATTTTCACACATCAAATCTCATTTTCAAAGGATAAAATTCCCCTTCCCAAGCAAATGAAGTGCTTAGTCCTAATGTACCCCAAGGATGGTTTGATATAGTTGATTCACCACTAAAATGTCAAGTGATCACTAATCAAAACCTAGGGAAATGGGGACAAGCATGGATGAAAAACCCCTTTTAAAATCATGTTTTCCTTCTTGAGAAGTTGCTGTCCAGTAGCAATTTTCTAAGACCCCAGTCCATGGTCTAATTTTTTGGACATAGATAAACTTGGAATTTGGTGTTGACTAAAAAACACTTTTTGTAGCCAACATCCAGAGATTTCCATATATATTTTTACTTTATTTTTTGCGTGAGTAAAACTCCCTTTTTCAAATTTTTCTTTAAAAGGTCAGTTCATCAGTCTCTGGAAATCCAGATCTCACATCTGAGATTTCCAGAAGGTTTTGGTCCCTCAAATCATCTAGAAAATGGGAAGTTATTTTACAAAAACCTTATTTAAGGTGTTTTGAACATTTTTCATTCTCGGACTTTTCCCAGATTCTGGAGTTTTCAAGCCCTAAAGTCCATTTCAAAATCAAGTGTCCACTGCCTTTTTCATTCTGGCAGAAGTGACTCTCAACTTCAAAAGGTCTTTTGAGTACCAAATCTCAATCCAAAAATCTTCCAAAAAATCATGGGATCATTTTAAAGTCTTAAAAAGACATCCCAATTTTTACTTTTCTGAGTTTCAAATTATTTTGGCCAAAACACAAACACACACATACACACACAAATGATTTTCAGCTTGGAAGACTCGTTTTACGAGGCATTCCGGGTGCACACTAACGTCCTTCCCGGCGTGTAACATGACCTCCGAACCCAAATCTCTAATCTCGGGCATTTTTCAAAGTTTTGACCCTTAAAACAAAAATGGCGTGGCGACTCCGTTCTTTTTCCGGTTTTATTTGGTTTTTCAAAGAAACGCAAAAATCGATTTTTTCTCGAGAAATGGTGCACATCATCACACGATTCGGGACCGAGCTTTTGTTGAGGTGAGTACTCGACATACTACCTGTAGATGCTTGACACACCTACTTGGTGACGATCCACCTGTCTGGGCGTTGAATCGGGCTTTTGGTAAGGTAAGTATTTGACATACTGACCCTAGATGCTTGACGCATCTTAGATGTTTGACACACCTAATTGTTGACGATCCACCTGTCTGGGCGTTGAATCGGGCTTTTTGTTGGAATATGCTTGACGCATGGCACTTGACGTGATGGATGCTTGACGCGATGGTTGCTTGACGCAATGGTTGCTTGACGTGATAGTTGCTTGATGCAATGGTTGCTTGACGCCATGGTTGCTTGACGCAAAGGTTGCTTGACGCAATGGTTGCTTGACGCGATGGTTGCTTGACGCAATGGATGCTTGACGCTTGAAGAGATGCTCGACGCACTTAATTGGATACATTGACATATGGGGAGGTAGATGGTAGGCGAAATCCAAACACTCAACGTGTTTGATCTGAAAGTAGGCACTTGACGTGATTTTATGCACTTTAATTCCTGCAAGGGGTTAGTGAAAGCATTTGCATAACAACATGTATTCACTTAGGCATTTGTTTGTTCAAGACTATCAATGTGCACTCGACTCCAAGTATCAGCGGGGAGAATGAGTTCTATTATGTGAGAATTGAAAATCGCTTGTGATTTAAATTTTGGTTCAAAAGACTAACTCGTGAGGTCCATCTAAAGATCGAATGAGACAATCGTCTAATAGGATTCCATTGAGATAACCCAAGTTCAACGCTAAGGATACTTCAAGGAGTTTTTCATTGTCGCAGGACTTTTTCATCGTCAAGCCCCTTTTTTTCATGTGATGATCATTGACTGAACAAGGTCCAAACCACTCTAATGGCTTTTGCTATGTAGAACTGATGCTGCCCAATCCAAAGCACTTATTTTCCAAAGGCTTCTCTTGACACCAAGCCCCAAGACTTCTTGTATGCTGCAGATGACTTCGTGAACAGGTTTGTGAGGCTGCATGAATTGAAGAAGGATCCCCTCCTTTTTCCCTTTGATGATTTTTTTTTTAATGACGCACCCTGGTTTTTGCCTAGACCGCCCTTTCAGGTTTTCAATCTAGCGGGCATCTCCTTTGCGTCTTTTGTTTTTGTGCTCTAACTTTTGCCTAGGCCGCTCTTTACGAGTTTTCAACCTAGCGAGACACTTTTTTTTTTGAAAAGTATATTTACTTGAAGAGGACTCAGTTGGAAGAATCTCATTAAGGAGAAAGATGAGATCTCAAGTTTAGTTGAAAAGAGACGGACTCTATTTTTTTTTTGGAAGGTTATCCAAGCATTGACTCTTTTGGGGGAGTGTATTCTCTAATGATGAGTGTGAGAAACGAAAGAGGAAAGCCCCTACTGCAGATTTGATTATTTTGAAGAGTGTGAGTGGGGATTGACTGGGGGAGGAAAGGTTAGGAAGCCCCAATTTTGATGCTTGGATTTCAAGAGTGTGTATGAGAATGGCTAAGAAGAAGCCCCTAGACTCAACAAAGAACGCTATATGGCTCAAAGATCTAGAAAAGTTGTTCTACTTTTAATGGACCTTGCATCATCTAGAAATTTCTTAACGAGTTTGAAAAGAAAGCCAATCGTTAGCATGACTTAAGGCTAAACATTTTTCTTTATGGATTGATGTTGAAAGTCTTCTTTATTTGCGTTGCCATTCGGGCTTCATTGTAAGAGGATGTTGAGGGATCTTCTTTTCTTCATTGATATCACTTGACTCTTCTTCTTTGCGGGAGAGTCCTTCTTGCCTTTGTTGAAATTTCATCCTTGTTGTGGGGCGATGAAGGCTTGAGAGTTTTTCTTCTCTTTTTTTTTTTTTTTTTTTTTTTTTTTTTTTTTTTTTTTGTACTCTCAAAGCCTTGAATTGAGTAGCCCCACTCTTCTTGGGATGAATGTTGATAGCAGCATCTTTGGCTTCCTTCGTTTGTTGACAATCGACTTTCAACATGAGTAATGTTTAGCCTTAAGCCTTCTAAGGATAGTTTTCATTTCAAACTTGTTTAGAAGTTTCTATTTTTCGTGATGATTTAAGGAATGAGGGTCCACTATTTGGCATGGATCAAATGATACTCATAAAGAAAAACAACTCTTAGGAAAGTGTTTAGGATAAAGATATAACTTTTATTGATAATGAAATTCGAAACAGACTCGATAGTTTACTTGACACAAACTAGAGAGGATAGAGATGTACTAGAATGACAGAATGACTCTTCGAGAACATACTAGGAATCTATGTTTTTTCTTTTTTTCTTTTCTTTTTTTTTCAAAGGAAAAAGGGAAAGGACGATCGGAGCCCCAAGGTGGTGATGCTTCAGTTGATCTTTCCGGCTTCATACAAGTCTTGGATGGCATCCCTCAAATTGTAGCAATTGTTAGTGTCATGACCACTAAACTGATGGTAATCGCAAAATTTGTCGTGGTCCCAATCTTCTCTCATTTTCTTCGGATGATAGTCTTCCATTGGCTTCAATTTTCCTTGGCCTACTAGATCATCGAACTTCTCCTTAAGAGTAGTCCCTCCAAAATCATGATAGGTACGACCGGTGCTCCCCTTTATTGGACGATTCTCCTTTTCTGAATTCTTTCTAAGAAGGATCAATTCATCAACTCTAAGGCCCGATTTATGGAGTTCGAGGAAACTAGGGAAGTAATTGTCGGCAAGCTTCTCTTGGTACTCTTCGCGGAGACATTGAAGTAGGATATGAATTTGTTCGTCTAGGCTTGGCCTATCAACGATTTCAGTCAGTTTGGCCCTCCATCTTTTAACAAAATCGGCGAATGACTCATTTTGTTGTTGCTTAGTTTGCTCAAGATCTCTCCTAGTAGTGAGGTAGGTAGTGTTGTCCTCAAAATGTTCTTGGAAGGCACGACTGGCGAGTGGCCAATCAAGCCTTGTGGAGAGCGGAAGAGTCATGTACCAATCTCTAGCGGCACCATCAAGGGTTTGAGGGAAGCATTGAACTAGCAAGTTGTCATCGACACCCATAGGTAGCATGGCCCAAGAGTAGGTTTCCAAATGAGCTTTAGGGCAAGTAGAACAATTGAATTTTGCAATGTCGGGTGTCTTGTACTTTCTAGGAAGCTTTGACATGGATTGACGAAGGGTGTCATAGTCAATAGAGAGCGAGGCTCCCTTGCTCACATCGAGGGATGCAAGTTTCTTTTCTAGCATTGCCATGGTAAGGGGTTCGTCCTTGCTTTTCCTCTTTCTTTCTTTCTTGGAAGCATAACTCTCATTGTCGAAGGAGGAAGATGATGAGCTAGACTCATACACCTTTTTCTTGTGCTTGCGGTGGTTTTTAACCTTCTTAGTGTATGATACTTCATCATCGGAAGAGGTCTCATTCTCTTTCTTCTTTGAGCTTAATTCGGCCAATTGTAGTTTCATGGCTTGGAGTTCGTCAACCATGGCTTTCATTTCCCCGGCTTGGATTCTTCTTTCAAGTTCTAATCGGGCCTCCATTTCATCGGCTTGGGCTTGTAGCATTTCTTCATATCGAATCCTTTGATCCTCAATTTTCTTCTTGAGTGCTTCAGAATTCATCGTGTCGTAAGGAAATTGAAATGCTACCGTTGGAGAGATAAGGGAGCTTGACGACCTTAGAAATGAACTCGAGATATCCTAACGAAACGTCTTTTCGAATATTAGCCCCAAACGATTCTAGATGGAGAAAAGGATGATGGTTAAAATTACCTCACGAGTGATTTTTTTTTTTTGAAGTTTTATTTTTATTAGAGACGGAGTTTTGACTCAAGGAGGGAGCGCACATCGATTATCAATCACAGACACGAAATCTGCAAATAATATCTCGCGCGAGACTAGGTAACCTCGCACGAGATAACCATTCGGAGAGATGGATTTTATTCCTTTTTATTTCCTAAACTCATGGTCGGACGGACAAAGATCCGTTTTCTATCTAGCATCCTAGGTACATCTTACAGGTATACGTAATTCGAACCACCTAGGGACTCGGTAATTAACCATTCTTTGTAAAATAAAGCCACGTAAAATTGACCGGAAGGATTTTTTTTTTTTTAAAGGGACTTCCGAAAGGGTCATTCCGAAGGGACATTTCCGAAGGGACTTTTTCTTTTTCCGATGGGACTTTTCCGAATCCTTTCTCGATAGTTGAAAATGTGCGCGCTCGCCCGAAATTAGGAAAAAGTAGGAGTCGCCACGCCGTTTTAAGAGGAAACATTGAAAACCTTTGTTTTAGAGAGAAAACATGAGTTCGGGGGTCAGGTTACGTGTTGGGAAGAACCGAGAGTTCACCCAACACGCCTCGTCCATAGACGAGTCTTTCAATCAAACACATCCAAGTAAATCCAAAGTGTGTGCAAATATCGATAATAAACGAAATATGATAAAATGCATCTTATTAATTATGAAACGAGAAATTACATATTGTGAGCCCATTATTTAGGGAGGCCACATCACGATACAAACAAACTAGAACAGATTACAAAGGAAAAGAGTCACGCAGATGGGTCATGTGTGTCGCATGACACATCGTACCGGTGACCACATGTGTCGCATGACACGGGATCACTGGGGACGAAGGTGTCGCGTGACACATATGAGCCTTCTGCGAAACCTCACAATATGAACTCGAAATTAACGAAGCTATACGAGATCTAATTAACAAGTGAATTATGAACGAAAAACATAAACAATATCAAATCGACCCGGGAGTGTGGATATGGGTAGATCCACACCCCTTGGGGCTCAAACACCAAATTCAACCAAATCAATCAATATGAGCTCAATTACACAATCTATGCAAGTTAAACAGAGAGATTGCGATTGGGATTGATATTCGAGATGGCTAGGATCGATTACCGAATCCAAACAAAATAGAACTATAAAATTGCAAGGAATTAAATGAGAGAGAGAGAGAGAGAGAGAGGGTTAGGGAATTGTTACCCTTGTTGATTCCACGAATTCTATATCTAGTCAGATATAGAATCCTTCAATTCTTCGTTGTAGATCTCACAGCTCTGATCCAAGGGTTCCAATTGGTGTAGGTAGAGCGTTGGGTTTGGATGAGAGGGATTAGTGGGTTGGAAGGTAGGAGAGAGAGAGGTTTTGTGCTTGGGACGCTCGTTACACTGCTATTTTGGCAGAGTAACAGTAGGCTAGAATTCGGATCCCATTTCAATGAGGGGGAGGGTCTTATTTATAGGCTGCAGTTGGCTGCCTTAGTATGTCGCACGACCTTACGCGTCCACTTTCCATGCCTCAAGCTGTCGCGTGACACAAGGTGGCTCAACCGCTTTTGGCGCCAAAACCGGTTTACGGAACATTCGGAAAATACCCAAAAGGTCCAACAGGTTTTATTCCCAAGGGGTCCTTTGGCATGAATGATGTACCAAAAGGTACTTCCTTCGCGGGAAACTCATGGAACGTTTCCGGAAGTCTCGGGATAGGCCGGGAATTTACCAAAACGCCCCTTAATGCAGTTTTATTATATTAAAATGCATCGAAAAGGTTGCGAATTGGATTGGCGTACTTACAGAGCCCCTCGGCAACGTCACTTTTGGAAAAAAGTGGGGTTGTCGATAAAAAGACCCAATCTCAATGAGCGGCTGGGGTTAAGGTGAAGGGCTAGAAGGGTGAGAAGGGGAAAATTATGGCTGGACCTTTCCGAGAAAGGATTCCTACGTATCCCTTTAAGAAGGGAATCAAGCCAAATCGTAGTTCGGAATTACCAATACTGACTACAAGCAAGAAAGGGGTAGAGATGTGTCTTCATACCTTTGCTGTGCTTACCTGTGACTTCTGTTGTGCTCCGCTTGAGAGGCTTTTCTTCTTTGTGTGCTCCGCTAGAGAGGCTCTTCTGGGTTTGGCTCTGCTTGAGAGGCTTTTCTTCTTGGTGGGCTCCGCTAGAGAGGCTTTTCTTCTTTGTGTGCTCCGCTAGAGAGGCTTTTCTTCTTTGTGTGCTCCGCTAGAGAGGCTTTTCTTCTTTGTGTGCTCCGCTAGAGAGGCTTTTCTTCTTTGTGTGCTCCGCTAGAGAGGCTTTTCTGGGTTTGGCTCTGCTTGAGAGGCTTTTAAGGTTTGGCTGCGCTTGAGAGGCTTTTCTTGGTTTGGCTCGCTTGAGAGGCTTTTCTTGGTTTGGCTGCGCTTGAGAGGCTTTTCTTGGGTTTGGCTCGCTTGAGAGGCTTTTCTTGGTTTACGGTATTGTCGAGCTCTTCTTGGGCATCGCGAGATACGCATGCTTCTTTTTTTTTTTTTTGTTCTTTCTTCTCCAGTTTGGTCGGAGGTCCAGTCGTCGAGACTCAATTGATTATTGTACCTGCGGGGGTAAAACAACAACTCCAACGCGCTACACTTGAATAAGCCTATCTTGTTAGCAAAGATTACTATATGTTAGCTTGGTTTGCGTGAATACATGCATTAGGAAAGCGAACGCAATTATGTGGGTTAAAGATCGGCTTTGTCGGGTTTATGTATGGTGTTTTGGGATTGTTTTAGGTAAGTGTGTATAGTAGGGGTCCTCTCCCGTATATTTTCGGGGTATGTGTATGAGGGTAAGGGGTATATCGGCGACGGCGAGTCGGAAAATGCTGCGGGGTAATCCTGCGGGTTTTTCCACCTGTCTCGCTATCAACCAAAGTATGTCGCCCGACATGTCGTGTCTGTTTGGCTTCTTCGTCGCACGACTTAGGGAGGCTCGTGACGGAGTTCTTTTCAAAGTCGGTCCGGGCTCCATTCTGCGATCTTGTCTTCTTAGCGAGAGAAAACCCGGCTGAGCCCTTATTTGGCGGATAATCGATTTCTTTGGTCAAGACTAACGCTTTTTGCTGCAACGGAACATTATAACCAAGAGATTGCTTCCCGGGAGTGCCAATTTCATCGGGACTTCGTCGAAATTTGGGGATTTCATCTGAGGCAACATAGAAGTATCATTGACAAGCGGTACGGTATGCCTTGCATTTGGTCCTTGAAAGATTGGAGGGTTGGATCGGGATTTGCTTGGCCGCATCCCGCTTACGGGATTCCGAGTGTCATGCATTCTCTTTGTCATACAATTACGACCCCAACTATGGAAGACTTCGGGCGTTGACGAGGCTTGGGTAAGGCGGCCACCGTAGCATTCCCGCGGGACGGTCGGTTGGTTGAGGAGCACTGTCGACTTTTTATCTCTCGCTGCGGATCGTATGTGCCTATGATTAGGGTGATGGGTCCATAGATTTGACTCGGATGGTTAGGTTGCGCTGTCCCGTCTGATGTTTGACCTTTCTACCACTCTGGATATGTTCATCTTTGTTCACACCTTGTCGGCTTACTATTTACTGCGGGTATGTCGGGAGTGCGCTCGAAGCACTTTGTTGGAGATCGTTAGGCAAATGAGAGGTGACCGGGGTATAGATTCTCGTCAAATTCGTTACGCCAAGGAGAGATGGATGTTGTACCCTTTGCTTCGTGATTTGAGACTTATCACGGTATTGACAGGCTAGCGGGGGATCGAGACTTTATGGGAGCGGGCGGCCCAGCTTATTATCTCTGTGGTTCTACGAGAGGTTACACACGATCGGGCCATTACCGAGAGAATTCGGACGGGCAATGCCATGGGTGACTCGGCCACGCGGGCGATGAGGGACGAGGTTGTTGATAGTTGGCATATGAGGTTGTCACGGTACACGACCACCGATCCGAGCTTTTGGATTCTGCTTGGAATATACGGAGACCATGAGAGATATTCGGGATGGATCGGTAGTAGTCCGGTTTCTGGTTTGCATGTATCCTCTTTACGTGTCCCATCATTGGTGAGCGGACAAGTATAAGTATCCTCAGCAGATCATACGAGCCTTGAGGAGAGATCGGTGACGATACTGTTCCGATGTCCATGACCGAGCCCCAGGCTATACGGTTTTTCAGCAGATCTTTTCGGGAGGGCTTTCTTCCCACTCATGTGCTCCTTCGGCAGCCTAGAGGATTTACATTTCGACCACAGAGTATACTGGATTGGTATGAGGAGCATCGGGGTTACGTGCGGTTAGCTATAGAGACTCGCCGCCGGGAATACTTAGGAGCGAGACTCTCTGTCCGAAATCTCGTAGATATAGAGGCACGAGGAAACCTGGACAATGTCACCGGCAATGCCGCGACGATTATGAGAGGCAAGAGATCCGGAGAGCCGCTTTAAGGAATGATCCAGAGATGAGAGCTCGCAGAGAGGCGTTGCGGCAAGCGAGGATTGCTAGGGCCGCCTTGAGAGAGACCGGGTTCGATTGAACCGCCCGGCGCGAGTTATTCTCGAATTGGGACGGGCTCTAACCGACTTGTTTGACATTCCTAAGCCAAAGACCTCCCGGGGACCGAGAAAGAGGAAGGATAGAGGAGCAAATTCGGGAGCGGGGACGAGTATCTAGACACACATTTTCTTTTACTTCGAGAGTTTTGAGACTCTTTTGCTTTATGTCTTGAGAGTAGGAATTATACGTATGAAAACCGAGTACCCTTTGATTACTTAATGCGCGAGAATAGATGTTATCAATGTTTTCTTTTATTCGCAATGTCTTTTTGAGTCAAAAGTAGGCCGTGCTTGAACTCATCAAAAAGAATATTAACTCAAAATGATCCTTTGAAAAGCCTTGGGACTGTAATCAAAACGCATTTTGGTAAAAAGAGAGATTTTTGCAGCAATTTTAGACCGAACCACAAATGGTTGCCTACGTTCCCCTTTTGTAAGAGAACTAAGGGGCTCAGGTCTCCGTAGTTCGACTCAAATGACTTTAGTGTTTAAGAAAGGGGAAGATAGAAGGGGGGAAATGGTGCAACCCTGTTTTTTACCTAGACCGCCCTCTTTTGGGTTTTCGGTCTAGTTGGGTATATTCTTTAGCACCGGGCGCGTCCCTTATTTTTGCATGGACTGCCTTTTGAGAGGTTTTCGTCTCATGCGGGACAATTTTGTTGCACCTTTATTTATTCATTTTATATATATATATATATATATATATATATATATATATATATATATATATATATATATATATATTTAGAGGGGAAAGACTCGATCATACAAAATACCTCCGCAACTTGTCGCCATTGACGGGTGCGAGAAATGGGTTGCCATCCAAGTCTCGACAATCGCATAGCTCCTCCGGTGAATACTTTCTTTACCAGGAACGGTCCGACCCAAATGGGTGCCCACTTGCCCAACGCACTGCTTTGATTTGAGGGCTTCATTTTAAGAACCAGATCACCGACTTTGATATCCTTGGGTTTCACTTTCTTATCGAAGGCACGGGCCATTCTTCTCTGGTATGCCCTGTTATGCTCCATGGCTTTTAGTCTGCGTTCATCTAGCGAGCCAACTCATTATATCGACTTTGGAGCCATTCGATCTCGTTCACCTCATTTTCGAGTAAGACCACGAGGGAAGGAATTTCTAACTCGATGGGCATGACGGCCTCCATTCCGTAAGTCGAGCATATGGGGTTGCACCGGTGGCGGTTCGGATCGAAGTGCGATAGCCCCACAATGCTAAGTGCAACTTTTCGGCCAATCTCGTCCTCGCTCGGCCATCTTCTTTATGATCCTTTCCAAGTTCTTATTGGCGGCTTCAACGGCGCCGTTTGTACGTGGCCCGTATGGTGAAGATTTGTGGCGCTTGACTACGTATTCGGTGAGCAACCGATCAGTTTCTCCCTCGAAATGAGTGCCATTGTCGAAATAATCTCGTTCGGGATCCCATAGCGGCAGTAAGATCTGTTCTTTTATGAATCGGGCAACCTTCTTGGCGGTGAGCACTTTATAAGATGCAGCTTCTACCCATTTCGTGAAGTAATCCACGACCACTAATACAAATGCATGCCCATTGCTCCCAGGCGGAGAAATATTCCCAATGACATCAATAACCCATGTTGCGAAAGGCCACGGAGTTGTCATACGGTTATAAGTCGTGAGGCGGGATGTGGTTCAGATTGGAAAATCTTTGGCACTTGTCACAGTCCGCACGAAATGGATGCAATCTGTCTCCATAGTGATCCGAGTAACCCGGCTGATGATGCTATGCATGAGGGATCGAGCGTTCATATAAGGTCCGCAGCACCGTTGTGAACGTCTTCCATTACTCTTTGAGCCTTTTCTTTACCGATGCGAGTAGGAGCGGACAACCTTCTCTTTTCTTCCATAATTCATTGCCGAGTATGACATATTGCGGCCGACCGGTCTCTTTAGGGCCCGCAAGCTTTTGGCATGTACTCTTTTTGAATCTCCTTCTTGATCCACGGAAAGGATGCTTCCCCACACTTGAGGTATTGAAAGATCCGATTGTACCACGGTTCACCGACGGCCTCGATCTCAATCTCGCAACAATATGCGGGATTTTCTCTTCGCCGACCCCGAAAGGCTTGATTGATTTTCCTTCCGGGATTTCCATCAAAGAGGCTAAGGTAGCAGAGCATCTGCGAATACATTTCTTGTCCCGCGGTAAGAACTGGAATGATACTTCCTTGAATTGGCCGACGAGTTACGCGATGTAAGCATGGTACTTCGGAGACATGGGTCTATAATTTTCCATTTGTTGGCGGCCTGGTTGATTATCAATTGGGAATCACCGAACACTTCCAATTCTTCCACATGTCGCTCAAGGGCGGCTTCTAGACCGGCTATGCAAGCTTCGTACTCACCGCATTGTTGGTGACCGAGAAATTCAACTTGATTGCTATGGGAGTATGCACTGTCGTTCGGGTCTATCAAAACCATTCCAATGCCATTTCCTTTCTTGTTAGCCGCTCCATCAAAGAATAAGCGCCACTTGTTTCCGCTTTCTATAGCGAGGATCCCTTTATCTCGGAAACCGGAGGTCCGGCCCTTGATCTTCTCAGACCGGGGAATTCAGCCTAACCGGGTCCGCAAATGCTCGCCCTTTGATCGATTTGCGAATCACATATTTGATGTCGAATTACGCCGGGAAGAAAGTCCATTTTGCCAACTTTGGTGGAGATGTTTCCTCTGTCACCTTGGAATAGATATACGATCGGATCCATCTTGGAGACTAAGTGTACGGTGTGGGACAAAGCATATAGTGTTTTAGCTTTCCAACTACCCATACGAAAGGCTGCATGCAAGTCTTCTCGAGGGCGAGTAATTCACTTCACTCCCTTGGAATTTACGGCGACGAAATAGATGGCATTCTCAATCTTTGAATCCTTCTTTTCTTGTGCTAGCATAGCCCCGATAGCCGTGTCCGTGACCGTCGATATAGAAGTAAAGGCTTGTCTCCATGAGGTGGGCGAGAGAATGGGAGGATTGACGAGGTAGGCTTTGATCCTTTCAAAAGCTAGGCGGCATTCCTCGTTCCACCACTTCCCGATTCTTCTTTAGCAGCTTGAAGATCGGCTCACATATGGTGGTCAATTGGTTGACGAACCCGCGATGTATTGCGGGCGACCCATGAATCCTTTTACTTCGAGACGGTTACGGGCGGCTTCATTTCAATAATTGCCTTAACTTTCACGGGATCTATTTCAATGCCGCGCTCGTGACCATGTATCCCGAGAACTTTACCTCGAATAACTCCAAATGTACACTTGGCCGGGTTCAGTCTCATGGAGTGTTCTCGAGTACGTTAAAGAATTTCCTCAAATCAATGAAATCTTTGTCCGTCCGATCCTTTCGAATGAATAATCATGTCATCCACATACACTTCAATCTCTCGGTGGATCATGTCATGGAAAAGGGTAGTGACTGCTCTCTGATAGGTAGCCCCGGCATTCTTCAAGCCAAATGGCATTACTGTGTAACAATAAGTACCCCATGGGGTTGTAAATGCCGTCTTGTCTTGATCCTCTTCAGCCATCTTAATCTGGTTGTAACCCGCAAAACCATCAACGAAAGATTTGACCTCGAAGTTCGCGGTTGCATCCACTAGCATGTCAATGTTGGGCAAAGGGAAGTCATCTTTAGGACTAGCCTTATTGAGGTCTCGGAAATCTACGCAGACTGGCACCTTTCCATTTGCTTTGGTGATCGTAACGATGTTCGCCAACCAGTCGGATATTCAATTACTTTGATGAAGCCTACCCGTAGGAGTTTTTCAATTTCTTCTTTCACTTGTAAGGACCATTCGGGTTTTATCCGCCTCAATTTACGCTTGACCGGCTTGATTTACGGATCCAAAGGTATTCGGTGTTCCACAATAGAAGCATCCGGCCGGCATATCTTTGTAGGACCAAGCGAACACATCCATAAATTCCTTGAGCAATTCAATCAAAGCAACCTTCTCACCTCCGGAGAAGAAGCTACCAATCTGCGTTTTTTGGGTTCTTCTACTGTTCCCAAGTTCACTTGTTGTTAATACCTCGTCGGCGGCTTGGGCCCGGCTTTCCTTTTGCTCACAAGTCTGTTTTGAATCTTTTTCTAAAAATTGTTCACCGATTAAGTTCGCATTATCTTCAATTGAATTAGGCTTAATTATTTTTAAATCTTGATGATTATTTTTCGTTAAGCATTCAATTGTTAAATTGGCAATCACGGGGTACTCGTAAAGATCAACCACTTTATTTAAAGCAAAGGGAAATACGGTGTTTACAACTCGAAGACGGTCTTCGCCGTGAGGACATCAGACCTGGTCGAAGACTCAAACTCTATGACAAGAGACTCGGGAGGCCGACTCAAGATACGGGGGGTGAATTTAGACTTGGAAGGACAAGGAAGGGGTTTGAGCCCTAGCTTTTCAATCATAGTCTCTTTGTCGGCGACCGGTCCCGAACGAAGTCCGCTTCCGCAACGGTCCTTGCGGCGAGTCTCCGGCTTGACTATCTCCACATTAGATTCCTTCTCGAATTCTAGCATAGCTATCACTTCACCGTCGAGGAAAAGTCAATCGAGATCAATCGGCTCCTTAGCACCATCTCTCATTTCGCCAAAGACGTACCGCCGGGTTCTCGATGCCCCTGTTCTTCAAACAAATTTGCTAACTCTCCATCAATATCTGCAGTGGTCGCACCGCGAATTTTACATATTGTGGGTTCATCCAAGGCAAGCTTTTCAAACCGATTCTCACATTCGGGTCCCCGAAGTGGTAGCCGCTCTCGTAGGTGGCGGTCACACCTTGTCTTTTGGGCAAATTATCAAACATTTCTTTCATCGGATTCTTGCTATTGGCGAACCTGCGGATCATCTTCATTCTTTCTTCTGCTGGAGTAAGCTTTGGCTCAGGACAAACAAACATATCTCCATCCTCTCGACAAAGTGCTTATTCGTAGACCAACCGTATGGGCGCATTTCAGGCCTCTTGTACTTTTTACCTGCAGAGGTCATCTTCTCTTTGAAAGCCTCGGTTTTGTCATACACCTTATCTTCCTTAGTCACGGCATACCCCAGACCTTGCCTATTTCTCTTGGCCGCTAGCAACACAAGCCTACACGGTCCCTCGTTGGCGTTTTCCCACCTGCACTGTGGATATAGCTCATACCTCTTAGCATTTTCAACACGGGAGGAATCTTGTTCAAGATGTCGTCAGTGTCTATAGTACGAGACTTGCCCCTTAGGTTTCTCGATTGTGAATCCGGCGAGCATCGGATTTTCTTGGTCAAGCTTGATCTCCATTACCGGTAAGGTATTTCTTATTTGGTTTCTCCGATTGTAACACTATCACCATAGATGGTTGTCGGCACCCCCTCTTGTACAAACTTTAAGCATTGGTGAAGCGTGGAAGCTACGGCTCCAATCTCGTGGATCCAGGGTCTACCCAATAATGCCGAGAACGTAACAGGAATGTCTATAACCCGAAACTCCACCATCATTTCCTTGCCTCCAAACATCGGATTAAGGGAGACTATCCCTAGCACCTTTGCCAGTGATGTTGAATCATAAGCCTTTATGGTGCGGTTAGAGGGTTTGAGGTTACGCGCGTTGATGTCCAACATACTCATCATTTTGGCGGGGAGCACATTCATGGGCTGATCCATTATCTATCAACACATGGGGAATCAACCGTCCCTCAGAGGCACCGTAATGTGTAAGGATTCGTTATGTTTCGCACCGTATGTGCAAGTCAAGATCTCGTGAAAGTAATGATATTCCCATACCGAGCCGTTCCAATCAACCGACATGCTTCATCCGGGGTAGCGTTGACGGATACCTTCGTCTTAGATAAGGCTTCTTCCGGCTTTAATTTGTGAGGGTAGGAGGATGTAAGTAGGGACCACAAAGAAATATCGGCTTGCGTTCTTTTCAACCGCGTCGCATCGGGTCTTCTGAACTTCTTCGTCTAGCCTCGTGAGGATTACGAGAGGACCGAGGGTTAGAGCACGCAATCGCTTTCCCTTTTCCGAGGATGGATCCGGGATTACTTACTCCCAACATTCTTCCCGAGCGCGTCAACGTATTAACTTCTTGCCGGTCGTCAACCACGAACTCTTTGCTAGCTTCCTTGAGTTACGATAATGTTAGCGGGACAGAGTGATTGCGGTATGGCCAAGCCGCTTGTCGTGTCTCATTAATGGTCAAAGGTGTTTCCCAACTAGCCGCTATTCCGAGTTCCTCCAAGGAGATTGGGGATTCTCTAGGAGTCATTGAAGATATAGCATTAACAATCAAGCGTTCTTCGTAATCATCAAGTTCAACAATATTATTCACATCATGTAAATCATCGAGATACGTAACATAACAAGTTATCTTTCATTTCATCGTAACAGGAAATTACATCGGTTTCGACCCCATTACATCCATTGCTATCATCCCCAACTACGGGTTCCCCAAATTCTAATACATTAACAAAATAATCATTCTCAAAGTCAATAAGGTTCACATTGTTGTTCGGCAGAGGATTGTTGACAATATTCGGGCGAGGAGATTTTTCTATCTTCTTGTCATCCACTAAACCCTGGATTATCTTCTTGAGAGTCAAACAGGAGTTCGTAGTGTGCCCTGGAAATTGGTGAAAACGGCAATACTTGCTAGCATCCATGTGAGGATTAGGGCGAGTAGGATCGTAGTTCTCCAATGGCTTTATCATGCCGGTTCGTAGCAAACCGTTAAAAAACTTCCTCCGTTGACATACCCAAATCATCAAACCTCGGTTGTGGCTTAAAGGGAAGCCTCATCACATTCTGCATGTTGTGACCTCCCTTTTGAAGATTATTGATACTATTATCTTTAGCCGGTTCTCTTCCTCTCGGCGCCATTGCTGAGACAGGAATGGATGCCCGATATCGGTAACTTCCACTACTGTTGTTGTTAGTGGTGTTTGCACTTGGAGTTTGGTTAAACAACTTATTCTCACTCCTTGCTCCCATCCCCACCATCTCTCGCAGATCTGGGTACCATCCTTTCCCAATGGCTTCTCTAAGTGCTGGCTTAACACATGATAGAAAGATGTCCTTCTGGTCTTGGAGGGGGATTGGCTCTGATAACTCGTTGAGCTTAGCACTCCAACGCTTGTAGAATTCTGTGATTGACTCATCCGACTTCTGAATTGTCCCCACTAGATCATCCCGTGTGGTACGCCACTCCAAATTACCCTTGTACTTCTCTAGGAAGGCTTCTGTTATCTCAAAGTAGTACGGCATTCTTGCTTCAAAGCTAAAAACCATGTAAGTGCCGATCCTTTCAAAGTTAGGTGGAAGTGGGAAGCCATGAATTCGGGAGTGCAGCCCATTGCCCCCATTGTCATCACATAAGTGTCTACATGCGTCTTTGGACAGGCGGTACCATCAAAATCCAGCTTGGGCATCTTAAACTTGTACGGCAAAGGTGTCACTTGGGCGGGATCCACGACTTTAAGACCACTAGAACCCACGGTTAATCTGTCAATCTGTTGTTGCATCTGTTTCAAAGCGGCTACTTACGGTGCCAAACTTGAAGTCTGAGGAATTGCAGGAGCCACCGTTGACGACGGTATTGGGAAATCAGAATTAGGTCCCACGGGCAAAGCGGTTGGTGGAAGACCAAAAGTACTAGGAATTCCAATATTGTTGTCCAACAAGCTAATCGAGCTCGGAATCTTGTTCCCATACATATCATAACCGTTGAATTGCCTACCGAGATTACGGGAGTTGTATTGCGCCGATCGACTTTTGTGCGACCAAAAAAGAAGATAATCTGAGCCGACACACGGAGCCGAGTAAGGGGTGGAACCATAAATATGCCGAGTAAGGGTGGAACATACTTCGGTTGAGAAAAAGCTGTCTTGAGTGCAGGCTGGTACCTTGAGACACCGTCTGAACTATACTCGATTTTACGAGAGCCAGTGCGACCATTCTCGCTAAACACCATACCGAACACCCCGATAACCATCCGGATACACACACGCATCGAGGCCGGGAAAAGCTCGGTTCGAAACCGAGGTCCATGCCGAAACTGGGTGCTGGAGCATTAGGAGTTGGAGAAGCGGTGAGATCAAAGAAATTTGTGGGCCGACCGTCATTTCGCCGACACCTACTTGGATAACCCGGCCATACCCTTGAGAAGACGGGGGAATGAGTCTTCCTGGTCACTTGCCACCATTCCCGTAGAGGCTACTTGATCGAATGCCGAACGTAATTCGCCGGGGGAGGCATCGTATTGTAGCTAGGCCGGTTTGGCCGAGCAGGTGAAGCGGATCCGATTTCGTTGTGGCTATCTTCCATAATCTCTTCGTAGGAACCATCCTCTCGACGAAGTACCGCAATCCATTTGGCTCTCATAGCTTCTACGAATCGGTTGTGAGCTTCTTCTTCACGAGACTTGGCATTTTGAACTGAGAGACAAGCCTCACGCTCCCGAGCTAGAGCGGCTTCCAAAGCATCACCCTCAATTCCTCCGTAGTCATCTCATTCAAACTTGTCTCGACCCACTTGTCACCGAGCCTCCGGTGACCGAGCGTAAAAAACATCTCTATTGCCGCCCATTTCGATTCTAAACCAACCGACCTTGCTTGTACACGGATTAAACGCGACCTCCCGAAACAGATGAGCGGACCCAACTCGCCGTAGTTGCAGGTGTAGAGAGGGGTTTATAAGGTGCTTGAAGGGAAAACTTTTTTTCTTTTTTTCTTTTCTTTTTTTTTTACGGGAGAGGGAAAGAAACGGGACAGACTCACGCAAACACAAATTTATTTATGTTCAAGTATAAATTAGTATTTTAAATCCTAAATACAGTTGGGAAAGGATAAGCCCTTATTCATGCTAACTATGCCTCGGGGGAACCTAGTGACGCGACGTTCGAATTACATCAAATGTCTTGTTTTGAAACATATAATAGGTAATGATACCTAACCAAACCCTAACATCTTTATGGAACGAAGAGGTTCGTCCAAATTTCTAAGGAAATTTGGGCAAAGCATAACGAGTCTTTTCGAAGAATTTCGAAGAAAAATCCGGCATGACCTCTCGTCGGTACATGTTGGCAATGCGGCATGATCTCTCGTTTAGAACACGCCACGAGAGTGACATGTTCCCACGTGAAATCATGTTGCATTTGGCAACATGCCCACAAGGTATGAGGTTTTGGGAGAAGGTATAAGAATCTATGATATTTTTCAAAAATAATTCATTTTTGTTGTAATGAAAACATCGTATCAAAAACCAACCGTGGGTAAGGTTTAGTGTGGTGCCACCTATAACGCACTAGGGGTTTAGGTTTGATTTCAGGTGCTCAAGCGTAGGCGAATTTCATGGCCGTCCGCGATGCCGTCAATCGCACCCGAGGGTTCTAAATCTAAGTGATGTAGTGTGCGGATGACTAATTCGTTTATTTGCAAAAAACAAGATTTTTTATTTTTTTTATTTTTTATTTGTTTTTTTTTAAGAAGAAAACACACACCCTCACACAAGGTAAACAGGGAACAATAACCAAATGAGTCACGCTTTGGTCCAAGGGACCGCCCTCAAACCAGGTCTTCGATGATCTGTTCGGTGGCCACCTTTTGTCGCGTGACACAGGACAACCAGAGACAAAGGTGTCGCACGACTTGGGTGGTCACCGAACCAGCTCCTCAAATCATCAAATCAGCCCCTGCTTTACCATATCAAGAGCAACACGGAGATACCAATGCACAACAAATGACCACAAGCACAAAGGGCTCACAAGTTCCATAATCAACAAAATGTAGGCATCACAAATGATTATCGAATAATGTACACAACATGGATGCATTGGATGTTTTTGACTAAACGAAAGCTTGACCCACTTAACACTTGAAAAACAGGTTTTCAAGTGAAATCCCCAAATGAGTCGCCATCGAAAATGTGCGCGCCGCCCGAAATTAGGAAAAAGTAGGAGTCGCCACGCCGTTTTAAGAGGAAACATTGAAAACCTTTGTTTTAGAGAGAAAACATGAGTTCTGGGGTCAGGTTACGTGTTGGGAAGAACCGAGAGTTCACCCAACACGCCTCGTCCATAGACGAGTCTTTCAATCAAACACATCCAAGTAAATCCAAAGTGTGTGCAAATATCAATAATAAACGAAATGTGATAAAATGCATCTTATTAATTATGAAACGAGAAATTACATATTGTGAGCCCATTATTTAGGGAGGCCACATCCCTGATACAAACAAACTAGAACAGATTACATAAAGGAAAAGAGTCACTGCAGATGGGTCATGTGTGTCGCATGACACATCGTACCGTGACCACATGTGTCGCGTGACACAGGATCACTTGGGGACGAAGGTGTCGCGTGACACATATGAGCCTTCTGCGAAACCTCACAATATGAACTCGAAATTAACAGAAGCTATACGGATCTAATTAACAAGCCGAATTATGAACGAAAAACATAAACAATATCAAATCGACCCAGGAGTGTGGATATGGGTAGATCCACACCCCTTGGGGGCTCAAACACCAAATTCAACCAAATCAATCAATATGAGCTCAATTACACAATCTATGCAAGTTAAACAGAGAGATTGCGATTGGGATTGAAGAATTCGATGGCTAGGATCCGATTACTAAATCCAAACAAAATAGAACTATAAAATTGCAAGGAATTAAATGAGATAGAAAGAGAGAGAGAGAGAGAGAGGGTTAGGGAATTGTTACCCTTGTTGATTCCACGAATTCTATATCTAGTCAGATATAGAATCCTTCAATTCTTCGTTGTAGATCTCACAAACTCCGATCCAAGGGTTCCAATTGGTGTAGGTAGAGAATTGGGTTTGGATGAGAGGGATTAGTGGGTTGGAAGGTAGGAGAGAGAGAGGTTTTGTGCTTGGGACGCTCGTTACACTGCTATTTTGGCAGAGTAACAGTAGGCTAGAATTCGGATCCCATTTCAATGAGGGGGAGGGTCTTATTTATAGGCTGTAGTTGGCTGCCTTAGTATGTCGCACGACCTTACGCGTCCACTTTTCATGCCTCAAGCTGTCGCGTGACACAAGGTGGCTCAACCGCTTTTGGCGCCAAAACCGGTTACGGAACATTCCGGGAAAATACCCAAAAGGTCCAACAGGTTTTATTCCCAAGGGGTCCTTTGGCATGAATGATGTACCAAAAGGTACTTCCTTCGCGGGAAACTCATGGAACGTTTCCGGAAGTCTCGGGATAGGCCGGGAATTTACCAAAACGCCCCTTAATGCAGTTTTATTATATTAAAATGCATCGAAAAGGTTGCGAATTGGATTGGCGTACTTACAATAGTCAATTTTACATTAACTTTATTTTGGTCAAAGACAAGAAGAATTACCGAGTCAAAACCGACCGGTCACGGAGTGTTCTTAGAAAGACAATTTACATGAAAATGTGGCGATGCAGGGCTGGAAGGCTAGGCTCCCCGCGATATGACAATCTAGGTGGATTGAATACGTGGAGTGGGATGATCCAACTTCGGAGAGACCGGCGACTAGGTGATTACCGTCATCCGTCCTTAGTGTGGGTCCCGGGTTTATAGAGGGTATGCAGTGCAATGACAGTTATATCATGAGTGCGCGTGTGTGATAGTCAATCTAGGTGATAGATAAAATAGAGATTTTTTTTTTTTGAAAATCAAAAGGAAAACAGATAATGACCGCACCAAGTGGTTGCCTACGTTTCTCCCAAATTAGGAAGACTCAGGCCATTGTAGTTCCACATAAAGAGAGAGAAAGAGAGATAAATAATTCAATTTACAACTCCTGAATCCCCAATGGACCGGACTTTAATTAAATAAAACCCAATCGCACGCAGTTTATAAATAATAATCAATTATTTAAAGGAAACAGAGATTCGAGTTCTACACCTTAAGGGAGGCCTTAAGATGTGGGAACTCTGTAAATAATGAATTCTAGGATCCCCCTTGCGTGTTCGGCTCTCGTCTTGAACTATGAGATGAACGGGAGAAACCAGAAAACAATCAGATTGCCGAAGCAATATCTCGCGCGAGATATGATATCTCGCCGCGAGATATGCTTCATCTGAGAGCAGAAAATTCGAATTTACAATTTTTTTTTTTGAAACCTCTCTTTTAATTTTGACGCAAGTTTAAGCCTCTTAATTTTAAGTCCCCAGCGGAGTCGCCACTGTAGCGTTGTGAGGAAAAAGAATTTTATCTTTTCGTTTTGAGTCGCCACCTATATTATTCGATTGGAGAAAATAGGAAAACCATTTTGAAAGAGATTTGGGTTCGGGGCTTAGGTTATGAAATGGGTAGGTCAAGGAGCATCCATTTCACCCAATCCAGAGATCGGTCTTGCTAAAGAAAAGAGAGGTTTTCAATCTTTAAAATATATAGAATTAAAGAAAACAAGTAAACTCTAATCAATTTCTTGATTAGGAATGTCTGATTGTATGCTTCGAGATCGCCTCCATTGACTGAAGGGACTCTAGGCTAATCCTTTTGATGGAATTACACTACTCTAAAATCAATAGAGGGTTTGAGAAGAGAAACGAAAGTTAAAGGATGATTACCTTTTGAGGAGAGATTCGGACAGAGTTTCGACTCAAGTTTAGAGTTGAAACTTGATACGGACAGAGCTTCGCCTCGATCCTTGATTTGGATCTTGATGCGGACGGAGCTTCGCCTTGGTCCCTTGATTCGGGCTTCGATGTTTGTTAATCAACAAGGTTGATGAACAAACTTTGGGAGTTGTTTTGTGAGTGATTTGAAGGAGTCTTTCGTGGAGAAAAACCAACAAAATGTGTGTGTTGTGTGTTTTCTTGATCAAGGATCAGAATTGTCGACCCCCGAAACACTGAAAGTCATCCAGTATTTATAGGAGGTTGGAGAGGTGAAGGTGGAGAGGTAAAATCCCCTAGGAAGGTTCCAGAACTCAGTTCTGATTGGATACCTGAATTGATAAGGTTTTATCCAAAGAGAGTTTGAAACGGAGAAGGGAAGTGATTCTGCACGTCCTGTCGAGGGGATATCTCGCGCGAGATATGATATCTCGTGTGAGATAACTAGTCTGATGACTATTTTGTCCTCTTCAGTTGTTCCGTTAGTCAGTTAGGTCCAAAACTAACGAGGTTAGTTAGAAACTTAACGAAACATGACGAAACTGATGTGATTTCATCAAAACACAAAATAGAGATGAAGAGTAGTGTAATCATGTAATTATGAGTTCAGAATGGGGTGTCTACAGTCACTAGAAGTATATTACCTGTCTCAGGAGTTAGGAGTCATATTTTTATAGACCCTGTTTCATATCAACATGTTTGGCATAGCATTTTGCTTCTATGTGGCATACATTGCTTGAGATTGTTTTATGTGATAGAGGTTTCTGCTCTTATGAGAGAGTACCTCGAATCTCCTTTGGTTTACCACGATGGTGGTGTGGTCATAGCTGGGCATATATTGCCAGTTGATTTGGTATGATTACCGATTTGTGATTTTGAGATATACTTGACCTGGGTGGGTAAGTAGTTATTGCACACTGGTAGACTATCATAAGAAGTGAGTCTCCTTTTCTATGCCTAATTTGCTTATATTGGTATTGGATATAGATAAACTTTTATGTGGTATTCTTGTTATATATAGGCATTAACGGTGGAAAATTTTGGTTAAAAGTGTGAAGGGTAATTGGTATGTGTTAGACTTGCATAAGAAGTCCTTCTAAGAATTTTATGTGCTAATTGTGAGTAGATGGTAAATGTGCCTCCATCGGAGTATCTCATGTGTTGGTTCTGGGTATGATAAGCAGAATTTTAATCCTTATTTTAATGGCTTTATGGTCATTAGGATTGATGACCTCTTTGTTTAATTAAAGTTACGAGAGGATCATGAAGATCATTTGTGAGTTGTGTTATTTGTCTTTAGAGGGAATTCATCGTTTGAGAAGTTTAGCAAGTGTGAGCTGACTCGAGAAGATTTCAAATTTTGGGTTCTATAGTCTTAAGCTCGGATGTTACCATGGTTCTTACGAGGATTGAGTCCATGGTCCTTGGGTTGGCAAGAGCTACCGAAGGAGTATCAAGGGATTCTTGAGAATTGTAAAATCGTTGATTTAGTTAACTCGGAAGGATATATCAATGGTGTAAGATGTAATAAGGGTAAATCATATGGATAGAGATGGAGAATAGATTGACTATAGATCCGATCCTTACCTTATCTAGTGGATGTGAGGACTTCGTGAATTTTAAATGCGTATTAAAGGAAGGTTAGGTTGTGATATTATGCAAAGTGGGAAAGTAATAGTGTATGTTTCGAGGAAGTTAACTTAGATAAAGCGGAATTTTCCTATCCTCTACTCGGAAGTGGCTGCAATTAATTTGCGTTATTTAAGTGGGAACCTTATCTTTTTGAAGCCCCGTTTGAGATTGGTTACCGATCCTTTGAGTGGCAAGGTGAGATAGTATTGCAAATATTCAAGTTAGACCTATAGCATATGGAGACCTTAGGGGAAGTTCAACAATGATTCAGAATTTAAGAGAATTATCGGATAGTTTCAAGATGGAAAGACCAAAGATTTTGTATTGAATTAGGATGGAAGTTTAACCCTCAACTCAGAATGTGTGTACCGTTCATGTAAGATATTAGAAGACTATCCATATTCTTGAAGAATAGGTTGTGTGTTGTGTGATGGATTTCCTTTCAACTTGAAAAGTTTAATTAATCTTAGCGAGTTTGCATATAATAGAAGTTTTTAGTTTAGAATTGAATTGGTATTATTTGCATGGACCCTCGTTGTTTGGAGTTCTTTAACTAATGTGGATTAAGTGGAATTGACTTATGCGGGAGAATCATTGGGAGTTATTCGAATCGCAAGTTAGGAATTGAAATCCTAGAGTACTCGGGTTGTGAAAGGGTATAGAAGAATCATGTCATTAAGGAAACTATTTGAAAGTTGTAATTTGAAATGCGTGGAAAGTAACCTTTGTTATTTGATTATTAAGGTAATCAAGTTTAAAATTCGGGGCGAATTTTCTTTTAGGGGGAGTGAATGTAACGACCCTAACCCTAGGCACTATTTTAACATTCCTTTACGTGCTTATTTTATGTCTTTAACTTTCATGAAAAGTTAAGATGATTATGAAATAACTTTAAGGCTTTAAGGGTTTAATTGGAAATAAAATAAAGTAGTATGGTGGAGTTATAATAAAATAAATAAATAAATAAAATATTATGAGTGGGTGAGGTGTTTTTGTGTAAAGAATAGAAGTTGAGGTGTTAGATGTATTTCCTTAGACTTTGAGGGGCTTAAGTGGAAAGTTGAATTAATTATTTACGTTGGTCAAAGGGAGAGCATGGGAGGCCATATTTTCTTACTTTTTCCCTCACCTCCTTCTTTAACCTCCCCATTCTCTCAATCATCTTCTTCATTCTTCTCAAATTTTCTCCATGGAAAACCTCCCTCCCATCTTATCCTTCCAAAATTCATAATAAATTCAATTCCCTTCCATTTTACAATCTGTTTGCATATTCTTGATCGTGGCGGCGAGAGGAGCGCATCAAGCCCGAAAAATAAAGATTTCGTTTCGCATCATTTTTGTAAGTTATTATGACTTCCTTCTAATAATTGCTCACTTTATGTGTTATTGAATCTCTTGTTGAAAGAAAAGGATTTTTGATATTTTGAATAATGTTAATTGAGTTGAAAAGGTTTAGTCAAGGTTGAATTGATTTTGGGTTGTAAAATGGTGATCTTAGATTGAAAGAAGAATGGTATAGAGTAATTGTGAATTTAGTCAAGTTATTTACTTGGGAATGAAATGAATTAGGACCTAAATGAGCAAGAAGGAAATTTCTAGTATGTGGGTTTGTTAAGTGGGTGTTTGGGAATTAGAATTCCTTCCTTGAAGTTTGAAATGGGTTGGAATGGTTAATTTGAGGTTTGGTCATATTTATTCTAGTTGTGATGAAAGAATTTTGAAAACATTTTATTTGGGTTTTTAGAATAAATAATTAAATGAGTTTGAATGACTTTTGTGAGTTGCAAGTTGTTACACTTCCTTTCCTTGTATATTCATATGTGTGTTTATAAATGGATTCTTATAATATATTTGTTGTTGGTGAATTTGATCAAGTTAGTTGCTTGGGAATGGAAGGAAGTGGAAATTAATTGAGTAGAAGACATTAATAGTATGTGGTTTTAGTTAAAATGGGTTGGAATGGATTATGTGAAATTTGGGTATAATTTGCTAAGTGTAATGAAGGTGTTTCAAGAGGAAATGGCTAGTATGGTTCCTTTTAAGTGCTGCCAAAAATCTGCATTTGGCTTGATTGGAAACAAAAAAAAAATTGTAGATTGCTGAAGTTACAGCTTCTGTCCTGCAAATTCGTGAAGGGCACTAGTCGTGCCCATTGGCATGAGTCGTGCCATGCCCCAAATCGTTCCCACGAGTCGTATCTTGGAAACCCATTCGTTCTGATGAGGAAGAAGCTATTAAGGCACGAGTCGTGCCATTGGGCACGAGTCGTGCCCTGCCCAGTTTTTGTTGATGCAATTTTAAGGCCAATTATCCCTAACCATTTAATATGTATTTTAACCAATTGAACATTATAATTAAAATTCAACATATGGACTATCGAATGATGTCTTCGCAACCAATTGGTAATATAGGAAAGTTGACTATTTTCTTGGCCAAAGGACGTGGAATAACGTATTATCCTTGAACTCTAAATTGGGATATTTCTTGTATTTGTGATTTTTATATCATAACTTATTATAGTAAATGTGTGGACCTTGTATGTTGCACATTTTGGACTCATTGATATATTCTGATATAAATGCTAGGATTCCCTACTTTGGAATTCCTAAATTGTTTTGGGATTGGTTCGAGGATTTATAGCCGTTGTGCTAATATGTTGAATACTTGTTATAGTATTTCTATCTTTATGATATTCTATTGTTGTAGGATTCCCTACTTTGGAATTTCTAAACTGTACTTGTTGAAACAAGGATTTATAACCGTTGTGCTAATATGTTGAATACTTGTTATAGTATTGCTATCTTCATGATATGCTATTGTGGTATGTATCCCTACTTTGGATCATACAATGTTTGGTTAAGCAAGTATGTTATTATTGTGCTTAGTTATGAAAGTTCAGCTGGTATTTGTTTGTTGGGCAATGTTATGGAATTATAATGGCACCGAGCCAAGTTCATTATAATTCGTACATTGGTAACCCGGATTTGTCCCCCTTGTGTGGGAATAGTGGGCTAGCATCTCCTTTTGAGGAAGATGGTCTAGTTTCACTGGGGATACGACTGTGTGTCAGAGTCCCTATGATACTGTTATTGTTTATGGTTCCGGAACCGCTTCATCAACTGTGCTGCTGCTCGGATGTGTATATCCTTTTGGAGATATAACCTTGGCTCAGTATCCTTCTAAGTGTTACTTTATCGTACTTATGTGTTGTGATATATTCATGATGAGCTGGTCGTTGTTTCCAACCGGTATGGGACGGTTGGCGGCAGGGAGCCTCTCTTATTATGTGGATATGTCTTTTGATGTGTTGCATCTTGTTTGGCATCTTGCTGCATTCATAATAGCTTATTGAGATTTATTCTCACCCCTTCCCCTTTTACTGTTTTAGATTGTGCTGAGACAGGTGACCTAAACCGGTGAGGCCGGGGATAAGAGTGTGGACTTTTGCTTTTGGGACTTGTCAGGTTATGTATATGAGTAGGTTGTCTGGGAGTATTTATTAAGTATTACTCTTTTGGAAAGTTGTATATAAAACTCTTTTGTAACACAAAGTTATTTGGGGGTTTTCGATGTAATTGATCAAATTATGGTTTATTGAAGTTGTTGTTGAAATTCCTCCAAGTGGAGATATTATTAATTGATTTATTTTGGCAGTTTGAGAATTGGTTTTCTTGTAAGGTGAAATAAAAGTTTTTAAAAAATTTAAAATGGATTTTCTTAGTTTGAGCTTCTCAAGCTCGGGACACGCGTTAGATTTCGGGTTGGGGTGCTCACATATATAGCTCTGTTCTAAAAGACCCCGCCTAAGGGCGCCTAGGCCCCGCCTAGGCGCTAGGCCCCTCTCCAACGCCTAGTTCTAAGCCCCGCCTAGGTCCTGACTAATCCCGATTAGTCCCCGACTAGTCCCCGCCTAGGCGCTAGGCCCGGCTCCACCGCCTAGCATCCGCCTAGCGCTTTTTAGAACCTTGATATATAGGTTAACTATTACTACTAATAGTATTAGTTAACTATAATAGCTATTATATAAGTTAACTTATACTATTAATTGTATTAGTTAACTATAATAGTTATTGTATATGTTAACTATTACTATTAATAGTATTAGTTAGCTTATATAATAACTATTATAGTTAACTATTACTATTAATAGTATTAGTTAACTATAATAGTTATTATATAAGTTAACTAATAATATTAATTGTATTAGTTAACTATAATAGTTACTATATATGTTAATTATTACTATTAATAGTATTAGTTAATCATAATAGTTAATATATGTTAACTATTACTATTAATAATATTAATTAATCATAATAGTTAATATATATATATATGTTAAAATTACTATTAATATTATTAGTTAATCATAATAACTACTATATAAGTTAACTATCACTATCACTGTTATTAGTTAATTATAATAGTTACTATATAGATTAACTATTACTATTAGTACTATTATTAGTTAATTATAATAGTGAGTATATATGTTAAATATTATTATTAATAGTATTAGTTAATCATAAAAATAACTATTATTAGTAAGTATTATCATTTAGTTTAATATAAGCTAATGTTATTAGTTAAATATAACAATTACTATATATGGTGACTCTTAAACTTATGATTTAAGAAGTAGATATCATTATAGTCAAATATAATTAGAAACATTAATTTTTAATATATTAGAATATCTTAGATAATGCTTCAATATTAGTTACTAATATACTTCGTATTTGGTAACTATTAGATGTTAAACTTACTATATTAGATCAATATTCTCATATAACTTTCTATTTAAGATGATGATTACTATATTAGTTAATCATAACTAGAAAAAATATTTTTTTAAGAACATAATAAAAATATTATTCTACTAATACATTAAATGTAAATAATGGTTTTTGCTAATTATATTTACTAATCATAATATGTGTATGTATGTAGTATAAAATCATTAATATCAAAGATATCTAATATTATTAATTCAATCATTTATAAAATTAGAAGTTAACTAATAACAACAACAATAATTCATTGTTATTATTCAAATTTCAATTGTCATAATAAGTAAAAACTATATACAACAAAAGTTACAGTAAAAAAATTCTCTTGAATTTATAAATATAAATATTTTGATTGATATAAAATAGATTTAAATCACCAAAAAAATGATATGCTATTCTATCAAATAAAAACATAAAATTATAAACAAAATACAAAAAAATTGGCAAATTAATTTCCCGTGCGGAGCACGGGCTACCCACTAGTATATGTAATATTAAATGAAAACCTATATTAGATTTAAAGATGCTAAACTTACTCGGATTATTGTGCAGTTTCCTATAGTTGTATTCCATGTCATCGAAAAGTTTCTCCCAAGTCTTATCCCATACCTCGTGCGGCATAGTAATGGAATTAGACAGTAATAGGACAACAAATAGTCTCCTTAAGGCTACAGACATTTTCCAACCAGCTGCTTCTTTTATTGCATCGACATATTCTTTGTTGTCATCTAACAAACCCAAGGCATAGCAAGTTGATTTAAAGTCCTTACAGACAATATGATCAACGGTTCTCAAATCTTTAAAATTTTTGCAACCGGCTTTATGATTCAACATAATCCTCAAGTAGTACAATTCCCCACAGCCGACCGGCATATGATATATTCTTTCAATTGCAAATCGACTATCTTTCCTGCGGCGCCATTCACGTTTAATTTTTACCCACACAAAATACCTCGGGAATTCGCAGTATTTCAAATGTTGACCGTCTTCATTATCACGGTTATACTCCATCCATTTAACAAACTGGGATTCTTTAACAGTCTCTGTTTTTTCAAGAACATCTTCAATGTAATCCCCTTCGTGAAAATGTATAGTCTGGTCACCCTTAATGTGAAAAGCTAACCACTCAACTGGTGGAGTTCTATAATGCAAATCAAACTCATATATCCTCCAAATCGCCTCACATGCAGAGACATATCTACAATCAATGAACCTTTTCAACCTCATCCTCTTCTTCTAATCCAAGAGTTATCCTATCGCTACCCTTGTTAATGTACTTGAACAAATATTTGATAGCCATGCTGATTACAATACTCGAAATTGATATGTGCTCTGTACTTCAAAAGAAGATAGGCATTAAAAGGAACAACATACCCATTATGGAGATTACATTCACCCTTCTCAATAGTTGTCCCGGTGTCTCTTCGCCTATAGACATGGTAATCATTTTCATCTAAAATAGTTCCCTCATTAAAAGGCTTGGGAAATTGCTTTGAACACCTATTATTTTGCATACACGGAGATTTCGGATTTGAAGGACCACATGGACCATGCAGCATAAAATCTCTTACTGCCTCGTACAATTCCGGTTCAGCTTCCTTGTCAGGTATCTCAGCTGAAATAAATTTGTCTACATCTTCAGCAATCTTAGCTTGATCCTGTGGATTGAGAAAAAGAAGAATATGCGCATGAGGAAGACCTCTCTTCTGCCACTCAATCGTGTACACAACTGCATAAAAACCAAAATAAAATATTTATATCCAAATATACTTAGAATTAATCTATACACAAAAAACTAATAATATAGAAGTTTAAAAAACATGCGGGAAGATGGAATAAACTATTAATGCGGGACATAGGAAATATATTATTACTGGGGGACAGAGGAAATATACTATTACTGTAGGTCAGAGGGAATATACTATTATTACAGAGGGAAAAATATTGCTATTAGTGTCAGACATTGTGAGTACATAAATATGAAAAAGTTAATATCAATAAAAAATACTACTTGAAGATTATATAAAAATTTTAAATATACGCGAGATGGAATAAACTACTAATGCAGGACATATGGAATATAATATAACTTTGGGACGGCGGGAATATACTAATCCTGCGGGACGGAGGGAATATACTATCATCACCGTCTAGCACTAATATTGCTATTAATATCCGACGGTGAAAGTATATTCTTATGAAAAAATTAATATAAAAAACAATCTGTCAGAATAATTAATAGTTCGGCACACTCGATTTATTTGTTTATAAGGTTTTTACGCAACATATTCTATTAGAGTTGGTGTTTAGTTCTAGCCTGAACTATTAATTTGTTGACTGGAGAGTGTGTAGTATTACTTAGAAAAGGAAATATGTACTCGCTTTGTTCCAAAATAATATTTCAAAAAAAATTTAAATTTGTTTTTCATCATGAGAGCAAATTTTTTAAGTTTTTTTTAGACATTCATTTTGTGAGGGAGAGAGTTGGAAGGTTATTTTGAGACTGAAGAATTATATATTATTAAGAATATACAACACCAACAAAGTAAACAAAAAATTTAGAAATACCTCTGAACTTGGACGCCAAAAAGAAACGTGATAGTAAAACACTCGCCGAAGAACTTGATCGGGAATAGGAAAACTCTCAGCAGAAAAAAAATAGGAACGAATAACAAAAAAAACACAACGAAGGGCTTAAATATTAATATTTTATTTATAGATAAGATCTCTAGATTAAACTGATCAATTCTTAAGTTTAAATGAGATAGAATTCTAAATTCAAATAATTTTAAATTAAAATATTATTTCGTGACAGTAATACTTCTTCCGTCCCAAAATAAACAATCAATTAACTTTGTACAAAATGAAAAAGATTGTTCATTTTGGACCCTTAATTTTAAAGACTTCAGTATATGCATGCATACAGATCATTGATTGTATCTATTGTCAAAATATCAGTATTAATTTTTTATTAATTTTAAATTGATTTGATAGATTTAGCTTTACTTTATTTTTGGAATAACTTATTAGGTTTAAAAAACTTGGCGTATGTATAATAAAGCTATATCCAGATTTTAGCAGTTCATGTTTTAGACATTTATCTAAATTTTCAAGCCCGAAAAGAAAGTTCCATTTTCTAGGTACGTAAGAAAATATTGGCCACTAAGTTCCATTGATGGAGGGAGTATTATCTTGACAGAGTGCACCTATAATTTTAAAAATCAACCCCTATAAATTTTAAAAGTTACTAATTGAATTTCAAATGGATGATTGTGATTGGTGGATGATGAAAAAATTGGCCAATGATATTGTGCCACTTGGAGTTTTCTAGGACCTTGAAAAAACTTTTGCTATTATATATAGTAGATAAGTAGAGAGATATAAGAAATATTTTGGGGTGTAACGGTTGGTTATTTCGGATACAAGGGGGGGTGGAGGAGAAGAATGAGTTTTATTAGGAGAATTATATTTCCTTTTTTAAAATTGAATTATTTTTCCTTTTTATAAAAGAATTAAATACATTCGAAAAATGTAAGATAATTTTGTAATTAAATATAACCGAAAGAAAGCCGGTATTTGGGGAAGGTGGGTGGGGTAGGGTAGGGGAGTGGCAGGGGTAGGGCTGTTACACGAAATGAGCTGGCTCGAGCTCGGCTCGGGCTCGGCTCGAAAAAAGATCGAGTTTGAGTGGGCTCGAGGTGAACTCGAGCTCGAGCTCGAACCAATTTTCAAGCTCGTCATTTTTTTCGAGCCGGCTCGTGTTCGGCTCGTATATTCGACGAGCTCTGTTCGATATATATATATATATATAAGTTGAAGCTCGAGTTCGGCTCGTTAAAAGATTGTTTGATTTCAAATTTTTTTCAAAAAATAAGTCGAAGCTCGAGCTCGGCTCGTTAATACTCGAGCAGCTCGCGAAAAGCTTGAAACTTGATTCGAGCCGAGCTCGAACAGGCATTCTGGGCTCGAGCTCGAGCTCGAGAAAAGCTCGAGCTCGTTTAAAATTTAACGAGCTCGAGCTCGAAACTTCAAAAGCTCGGCTCGGCTCGTTTACAGCCCTAAGCAGGGGCTGGGGATGGGAAGCTTCCTCGGGACGCTATAGCAGAATTGAGAGTGGGAATGTGAATGGATCATGAAGAAGAATTAAGTGATTACAATTTTTAAGGTGGTTAAAAAAAGGTCAGTGTTAAAGTGATTTTTTTCTCAAATAATTATTTTATTTTAAAAATATAAATCTCAAATTAACTCACATTTTAAATTATTTTTCAAAATGTCCCACTTTTTGAAACTCGCTACACGGTATAGCGAGTTCAACATGTTACCGTTGAAACTCGCTACACGGTGTAGCGAGTTTGGTTAAATTAGAGTTTGCCGTTTGAATTAATCATTGTAATTAACTAAAGAAGAACTCGCTACACCGTGTTGCGAGCTTGACCGGTCACAGTGAACTCGCTACACCGTACATCGAGTTCTCAAAAATCCCATTTCTGACTTACAGTCTGTTCAAAGAAATAAAAAAAAATCTAAAGAACACAGTCGCCGATGGAAGAAGAAAGAGAGAAGAAGGAGAAATTTTGCCGTTATTTTCATCAAATTCAAGCTTTTCATCACCAAAATTTCATTATTGTAAGTTTACATTCATGTTTTTTACTTCATTTTGTGTTGATTTTGCTTTGATTTGAGTGTTTGTTTACTTGCAATTTAGGTTTATTCAACTCAATTGTTGATATATTTTGAACTCAATTGTTAGTATACTTTGATTCGAGTTGTTGTATATGTTGATATTGAACTCACTTAGTGTTGTTATTGAACTCAATTTTTGGTATATTTGAACCCAATTGTTGGTATATTTGAACCCAATTGTTGGTATATGTGAACTCCATTTTTGGTATATTTGAACTCAATAGGTGGTATATTTGAACATCATTGTGGTACATTTGAAAGTTTGGGGTTTTGAACTCAATTTTGGAGAAGTAGAAGTATTTGCTATTGATGTTTCAAAGTCTCTATGTTTATATATGTATTTATTTGATATTGAAACTGGATTTCTTTTGTTGAAAATGATGGATTCCTTCGTTGATCTCGGGCCTATCAATAACCCTGTTATGACCGAGCATGAGAACCACAGAGCTCGTTTTATTTGGGCCGGAGTGGAGGTTGTTAGTCCGCTCTTATTTCGTCGTGGCGCCACGTTGCTGGATAGACTAGCACCGAGGATTTTGTCGAGATTATCCGGGTGTTGCTTTGCTGGAGTTCATTACATAGGGAGGATTCAATACGATTTTGGGTTGCTGGAGGCCTTGATCGAGAGATGGCGTCCGGAGACCCATTCATTCTACCTCTCGATTGGTGAGATGACGATCACCCTAGAGGATATCGGCATGATTTCCGGGTTGCCGATTGATGGGAATGTTGTTACTGATGCTGACATCCAAGCACTTGTAGACTGGCGGGTTGTATGTCAGCAGCTTTTAGGGTTTGTCCCATCTCCCGGAGATATGGATGGGAGTAATCTAAACCTATGGTGGATTACGAGCCAATTTCCACACTTCCATGACCTAGCTGATGATTCCCCAGGACCTTGTTGATAGGTACGTAAGGGCATATATCATGCTCGCCTTGGGTTCTATGGTGATGTCTGATCGTATGAACAACAATGTTAAGTTGTGTTATCTCCCTCTGTTTGGAGAGGTTTCGAGGGTCTGGCAGTACAGTTGGGGAAGTGCGTCGCTGGCTTTTCTATATCGAGAGCTGTGTAGTGAGACTAACCCTCTGACGAGACAGTGCGGAGAATTTCTCAACATTCTACAGGTATGTTTATCTCATTTTAATGTTCATTATGTTGTTGTTTTTAAGTTTGATTTCAAATTATCGGCATTATTTATAGTATTTGATATAGATTTTATTGATATATATTTGGGCTTGGGAGCGGTTGCTATGTGTGCAACCTGGAATTCGTAGACGAAACAGAGATTCAGACTTCGAGCACATGCCACTGGTATGCAGGTATACATATATCATACGTTATTTTCTCGTCGTTATAGTTTTTTTTTAACTTTTTCTTATAATTATTCTGTTTATGAAATTTCAGGTGGACCCATTCATCATTGTATCTCAAGGAGGTTACTGCCCATAACCTGCGAGGCTATCGTGATCAGCTGGCCAAGCTAACCGATGATCAGGTTGTGTGGCAGCCTTATAGAGATAGATATACTCCAGCCTACTACACTCAGGGACATGCCATATGGATGGCGCGGGTCCCTCTTATATGCTTTGCGAGGATATAGTGGCATTTGTCGGATTGTGTTATGAGACAGTTTGGCTTGCTGCAGAGGGTCCCAGAACCGTGCAACACTCGTCCGAACATGCACAGAGTTGATAGGCGTGGAAACAATCTCGTGATTTGGAGCGACCGCTTTCGACAATACATTGCACTCTGGGGACAGGGACGACACTTTCTGGTTTTGGGGGTCCCAAGCTTTCACGATATGCATTACACCGATCCATATATGATGTGGTATCGGAGCATAACGTGCATATTTGTGCAGAACCCCATTCATATAGAGGACGCTGGATACCGTTCGATTGCCCCTTGCCTAGAGGCCGTGGTAAGTATTTACATTTTTCAAGTTATTATTTCTAGTTTTTTTTTAAACAAAACTTCAATTTATTAATTTATGTCTCATACTTATATTTTTTATATGAAAACAGGTGCATAACCTTCAACGTTTGCATGTCAACAATGAGGAGGAGGAGCATGCCAGATAAGCTGAGATGCGGAGGATTATTAGACACACGCTCACGGGAGTTAGGGAGCAATAACGCCTTGAGGCTTCTACAGCACCTCCCCCACCGGTAGATCGAGCACAGAGGGTAGAAGCTCGACAGCGTCGTGTTAGACGTCGTGCACAGCCACAACCACAACCACAAATGGACTTGCACGACGAGCCAGATGAGCTAGAGCCCGATGTCCAACCAGAGCCCGAGGTCCAGCCAGAGCCCGAGACTCAGTATGATGGACTCTTCGATTATGATTCACAGTGGGGAGCTACTCAGGTGGAGGAGCACGAGGAGAGGATCAGATTGGAGGTTGAGGAGGGTATTTATTCAGGTACTTACCCTCGCCACGGCTCGAGTCAGGTGAGTGGGATTATTAATGATGATGATGATTTCGTTGAGCCTCCACCTAGGACTTTTCACACTCCCGTATATTCGGGAAGTGGCTTTAGGGTTCCCTCATCATCCTTACGAGTGGATATTCCACCCTTCTCTGATACGGCTGCTACTACATCTAGTGGGGTACGTCTTACCCCTGCTTAACGGGCGGAGTTGATTAGAAGAGGGTCTCGGTAGCGGCAATCGACGAGGAAGTTCACCTCGGCCGACTATGAGAGGAGAAATAGGTGAAACTATTTTTTATTTAGATGTAATAAAACTTGTAGTATTAGTTGTTATTTGGATGTTTTTATTTGTAATAAGTGAAACAATGATTTTTAAGTTTTTATTTGGATGTTTGTTGTATGATTTTTTTCAAGTGTTTATACAGTTTACTATATTTGTATATTTTTTTGAGACTTTAGTACATGTATGTAGGTTAGTAGGTGTGTGTTAAGGTATATTGTATAGGTATTACAGTTTGATATATTTTGTATTGGATTTTCTGTGTGCAGGTGGGTTGCAGCAGTTTGCTGCTGTTGTGGAAATCTGTTCAAGTGAATTCTCTACACGGTGTAGCAATTTCACTAAACTCGCTACACCGTGTAGCGAGTTCACTTGAACAGGGTTTTTTTTTGGCAGAAACTTCATACACTTTCATTACAGTTTTCCATGGACTAAAATTTTTAACATAACTGTTATTTTGCCAAACATAAACTTTCAAACCAAGTCCAAATGAAAAACAAAGTCATATTCAAAGAACACAAACTGTATAAACAATCAAAATTACATCTACGTCATACTCAAACGAAATCCAAATGAAATACAAAGTAAATCCAACAACTCAAGCATAAATTACATGGAAAACATTCTTCTACTCCCTAATGTTCGGGCATCTACGACGATTGTGGCCTTCTTGTTTACATGATGAGCACAGAGTCTTCCGTTTATCTGCTTGAAAGTCCATACAATTGCGGAAGCGTCTTGATCTAGGCCATCCGGACTTCGCAGAATGTCGAAGATGGGGATTAGGGAAAAAACGTGGCACCAAACCATCCACACCCCAATAGTCCTCATGGTTTAATGGTTCAAATGTCCCCTTCCATGTCTTGTAGTATTCCCTAATGGTGTAAAATCGCAAAATGAAATCTCGACCATTAAGATGTTGTGCATAAAAACATGCAAGAAGATGGGAACATGACATGTGATAGGCAACCCATTTACCACATGTGCAGGTACGCTCATTAAATCAGACAATCTGAATATTTCCACCCTTATCACCCTGACGTGCGGTTGTCACATGATATACCCCCATTTCTTGGTTGTTGAACCTCCTTACCTGATGTGTCCCACCTTTCTCGCTATTCTTCAAGTATCGGTAATGAATTTTATGGCTAAATTGGTATTGTGGATTGATGTTAGGGTTATTAGGATTACCTCCTAAGGTATTAAGGGAAAGTCCATGTTTTACTTGAAAGTACTCCACACAACGGTAGAAGGCAGTTTCAATAATTTCTGTGATTGGCATCCCACGGGCTCCCTTCATGACACCATTGAAAACCTCAGACATGTTAATAGTTATAATGCCATATCTGTAACCATCATTGTGTGCCAATGTCCATTTTCTGGCATCTAAATTCAGAAACCATGAAATTGCCTCGGGGTTAATTGAACGGATACTCTCTAAGGTAGATTTCAATTTTTTATCTTGAGTTACTCTACCCGCTCTCCAAAATAGATACTTCAAACCTTCCCCTCTATGCTTATTCAAGAAATTTGCTCGCATATGTCTCAAGCAATATCGATGATGCACATTTGGCCACCACGTATCTTCAGTTATAGTCTTAAGAATGCCATGATGACGGTCAGATATCAAGCATACTTCACGACTCTTTATAATATGTTTGCAAATAAGATATAAGAACCAATGCCAGTTCGTCCAGTTCTCTTTTTCAACAATAGCAAATGCAAGAGGAAGTATACTATCTTGGGCATCAACACACATGGCAATCAGTATTACCCCTTTATATCTACCATGCAGGAATGTTCCATCAACAGAAATGACAGGCCGACAATGAGAGAAAGCTTTAATGCAAGGCCCAAATGCCCAGAACACCAGTTCAAACATGTGTAATTCATCGACAGGAGGAGGAGGATGAGTATACTCAACAATTGTGTTGGGGTTGTATTTTTGAATGGCTACTAGGATGCGGGGTAACCTTATATAAGATTCCTCCCAATCTCCAAAAACCACTACAATGCCCTTCTGCTTTCCACACCATGCCTTCTTATAGGTAATTTTCTTTCTAAACCTACTACTGGTGTGTGCAATAATAGCTCCAACCTTGACATCTGAATCGGCCTTAATATGACCAACTACTTCCCGATCAATAAACTTGGCATCTAGGTTGGGTGATCTCGACTTTCTCCAGAATATAAGCAGCAATGAGGAGCCTTATACTCGGTCACTTCCCAATAGCAAAACTTCCTCCTACTCACACGAACATAAAAATTGCATGAATTTTTTTTTTTAATAGACATTCAATTACCCATGTGTGAGTTGTTCTCTTTCTTACCCTGAACCGGCAATTGGTGCGAATATGGTACCTTTTTATATCAAATTGCGCCTCGTTCTTATCAGAGAAGCGTATCCCTTTAGCAATTTTATGGTTATCCGAATCCCAAACTGGAAAACTTGGTGCATTGTGGTAATCAATGAAGCCTTCTTCTAGTCGAGCAGAACTACCAATATCACTGTAAAAGGGATAATCCGCTCTCTCATACCTTCAATTTTCCGACGCTTCATAATGAACAAAAGGTGTTTCCACGTCATCACCAATCGGCCCATTATCACCCTCTCCCAAATCAACATCATAATTACTGCTACCCTCCTGATATTCATCATCATCATCGTCTACTAGCATTGCATCTACATCAGTGTCTTCTTCATAATCTACATCATCTTCAGAATTATCGTCATTAATAGGATCATTTTGGAATGTCCCATCATCATAATTTGGTGTTTGGGTTGATACAAGTGTTTGGGTACTTGGACCAACCCCTGCCTCACGGTTACCACTTGGTAAATACCCATAAATGGTCTCTGTGTGCAGTGTTTCAAACTCTGAATTTGATCGATTTTCAATCAATTTTACAACCACATACCCATCCCCCCAAAATTTAGCTAAATGATCGAACATTATATCCCTAGACGCATCATCTTCAATACGGAAAGGAAAGTACTCATCAATCCCGCTATCAAAGTATGAGGACATCTGTAAATGACTTTCAAATCAAATTGAGACCGATCTAAGCCCGCCTTTTTATATAATTCCTCAATCAACTCATTGTATCTCCATCGACAATTAGCCCTAATTGCACATTTTGGCCCTTTTTTAAATGAGGATCATCAAATGGTTGTTCATAATCACCTCCCCAATAACACATGAAAATGATTGGACTCCCGTTCATCTTTAACCCTACATTATGAAATCAAAGTGATAAAACATATATAACAAAACCCTAACATTTATATCTATAATATACTAAAATAGAGTTAAAAACTTAAATTTTATATCTAAATACAAGTAAAAACAATGATTAAGATGATGTTAATTTACCTTGATTCTTGATCTTCAACGATTCTGACGAAATTAAATGATGTGAAGAAGATTTGGGGTTTTTTTTTAGAGTGAGAATGACAAAATATGAAAATGAGAATGAATCTGGAGGTGAAAAGCTTTCGTAAAAATTTCATTTTAAACTCGCTACACCGTGTAGCGAGTTTGACTGTCAAACTCGCTAGACGGTGTAGCGAGTTCTTCTTTACTTAATTACAATGATTAATTACAAAGGCCAAACCTAATTACATCAAACTCGTTACACCGTGTAGCAAGTTTCAACGGTAACATGTTGAACCCGCTACACCGTGTAGCGAGTTTTCAAAAAGTGATCATTTTGGAAAATAGTTTGAAAAATGAGTTATTTTGAAAAATAGATTTTTAAAAAAGAATTATTTGAGAAAAAAATCGTGTTAAAGTAGTGAGGATAATATTTTAGCTAAAAACAATCACACCATTTGAAGTAATTTACTTCAAATGGATGTTACAAAATTATTAAATGTACTATTTATATTCTAAGTCATTTCAAAATAAAATAAAATAAAATTATAATGATAATCATTTATTATTATTTTTAGTTTATTTTAGGTTGTATATAAAATTTGATGAAAAAGTTTCAAAAAGTTATTAATTTTAAGATAATAATGATCATTCAATGTAGTATAGAGGGAATAGTACTTTCTTAATTTTTTCCCTTTTCAAAATGTATACATATAAATTTGTTCTTTCAATAAAAATGCTCATTTGAAGACTAAAAGAAAATCAAAGCGCGTTCTATCAGTTGACTATCTTATTTATTTTTTTGGCTGCATTTGTATATTTGACTTGTCTTATTGCACGTATCATAATTTGTCCAAACAATAGAAGCCAAACAAAGAACAAGTGTTTCTCTTTCCTTAATTGGATCTTTACTAATGAAGATAAAGGGATGGGACACCGCTACTGTACCCCTTTTTTTTTTCTATGAAATTATTTTGATAAAATATAGGTTTCGTCGAGTTCAAAATCATTTCATCGGTTAATCATCAAAATGAAAAGTCATGATCGCCATTACTATGCTCCGGTAAATAGGAACTCACCCGAGACAAGAGTGGTACCAAATTCGAAAATAGAGCCCATTATCTTCAAAATCTAAACTTTCTACCTTCACTCTTTATGCATAGGCAGTATTGGTATTTGTTTATTTCAAAATATACATTTTCATTTCAACTCAATACTCACATTTACACGTTTGAAAGCGTTATTGATAAGTGTTTTCTTTTTAAAGAACCGTTTCTTTAAAGCAACTCCAACAAAACTCTATAACTTCAAAAAGGACCACTTCCTATAGTAAGGCCCTCTTGCGAGATTCAACTAAACTAAATGCAGCACACATTATATTTAAAATTTTACATACATCTCTCGTTATTTTATAACTAACTTATAAAACTATTTCATCTTTTATAAGTGATTTATAATACAAATTTGTCTCTTATATTATATTGACTTATAAGACTATTTTTTCAACAAAAAAAAATCAAAATTTTCTATAATAACAACGAATTAATCTTATAATTTACACATTAAAACTCTTATAACTGAATTATAATACCAGATTGTCTTTTATAACTACTTCGTCTCTTATAATCAACTCATAAGACAATTTTTTTCAACCAAAAATAAAAAATTTCAATAATAACGACAATTTAATCTCATAATTTACACATTACAACTTTTATAACTTAATTATAACTGATTTATAAAACTATTCATCTCTTATAAGTGACTTATAAGACATTTCGTCTCTTATAATTGACTTATAAAATAATTTTTCAACAAAAAAAATTCAAAAATTTCAATAGTAACAACAAATTTATCTCATGATCTACACTTTAAAACTCTCGTACCTTAATTATAAAACCAATTTACCTCTTATAATTGACGTATAACACAATTTTTTCAACCAAAAAATTACTCCAACTACAAACACCCAATTGCAAACACCACATATCAATCATTGAATTCTAATGAAATAGACAGCTTCAATGGCAAAAACACATTGAAGTCCTTGAGACGGATGGATATGGACAGAGAAAAATTCACTTTAAATGCTTAATATATATTAATTTCGTACCAAAATAAATGTCTAAAAAATAAAAATAAAAATTCTTTTTGGGACAAATGGAGTAATTGTAAACCCTTCACCAAAAAAGTTTCACCACAGTGAAGAGATTAAAGGGCGATGTGAAATCAGTAACGACCGATAGCAGAAGTCATTGATATCAATTTAAAACTTTTCACCAAAAAAGTTTCACCAATTTCTTTTTTAAAATTTCACGCTTATGCCACTTCTTGCAGAGCCTCTAGGCAAGTGCCTTTCAAATCAATTACATGTGTGAGTGAGATGCTAACAAGTTTGAAATTTTTATGAAAACCTTATAAGCCTGTACCGTCATTTTGATCTCGCCGAAAGATGAAAGAGTTAGATTTGGTTGAGGAGGTCACGCTGAATGGAGCAGGGTTGCGCTCGGACAATCATATTCAAATAAAGATTTCAATCTCCCAAGGATTCTAATATTAGCCAAGATCAACTTTCCTAATTCAATTCTAATATTAATCTCTATTATTGAGGATTACTCCACCTCCTAAATAAGAGTTCATAACTCCAAAATCAAGTCTATTCTATTCTCTATTCTTTTTCCCTTATTCTTTCTTATTCTCTCAATTATATGCTTACTCTCACGCCGAATAGCCTTCGCCGGTAAAGCCCCGTATTAATTTTATTGTTTGTTTATCTATTTCAGACTTAGGCAAATCCAGAGATCCAATCTGTTAATTCCGATTAAATTGATTCGAATACAATTTTGGCTCGATCAATATTCGATTCTTAATTCTCATACCTAATAGTGATGTACATTTAGTTGGAACAATAATATTTTATTTGGAACAAACAAAATAAATATTCGCTCTATCCCACTACAAATTACACTTTTTTTTCTTAAAACATCACACTATAAACTACAACCTTCTTAAAATTAAAATGTTTTAATGTCATATTCACAACAATAATTAATTATTATTTCCCACCATTGGCATACTTTTAACACTTATTTCACTAATATTTTCCTTAATTATTGTGCAGAGATAGTAAGTATTTAGTTTGTATTGAGACGGATTAAGTATGACCTATTACGAAAAATGAGAAAGTATTCCATTAAAATTTTAAAAGTAATTCATTCAAATGAATTTATTATTGGGAGAATGTCCCGTAACTTCTAATAAGCCAAAATCTTAAAAAAAACGTGTTTTTCTTAAGTTTAGAAAAAACATGTTTTGTTTTTTCGCTAGTGTCAATGTTAGTGTAACAAAGTGCCAGTGTAACAAAGTGTCAGTATTATTGTAACAAAGTGCCAGTGTAAAGAGTGTTAGTGCATGTATATTAAGTGCCAGCATAAAAAAATGTCAATATTAGTGTAACAAAGTGTCAGTGTAAAGAGTGTCAGTGCATGTATATTAAGTGTCAGTATAAAGAAGTTTAGGATAAAAAAGTGTCAATATTAGTATAAAAATGTGTCAGTGTCAAGAGTGTCAGTGCGTGTATTAATTAAGTGCCAGTGTAAAAATGATTTTTCCATAAGCTTAGAAAAAAAACGCGTTTTTTATAAGATCAACTCTTAAAATAAAGTTTTATGCCGCATAATTTCCTTTTCTTTTTATATGATATTATCATTTTATATTATTTTGTAATAATACTAAATAAAAGATAATGTATAATACTTTATACTCATATAATACAACATTGATGATAACAAGTGGCACCTGCGACCGACGATCGTTGACGGGATTACGACGGCCATTGATCGATTTCGACGAGTTTTCGGTGATCGGGGACCGAATTTCGGCAACCGTTGACGGTTGAGGATGATGTATCATAATTTTTTGTATATAGAATGCAGTATAATATAATAATGTATAAAAATTTATAAAGTATTTTAATTAATAAGAAATTTGAGAGGGACTGATTTATTTCAAAAGAAATTTAAGGGTAAATTTTCCTTTATTCTTTTCTTTACCGTAATTTAATACTCAGAAAAACATGTGAAGAAAAAAGTGCTATACTATTCCCTGTAGACAAAACTAACCCAAGAAAGAACTTAAATCAGTGGGCGCCTTCCTTGAAATTCAATGGAAAGAGGAATGAATAAACACAGTGTGCCCAATTTGATGCATTCATTTCTCTCATTAATTCTTTTATTTCTCAATAATTTTCTCTAAACCCTCTTTTCTCTCTGTCACGTTTCCCTTATAAATCCTCCTCTTCTTCCTCACAATTAAATCCATTAAGGGTATTTGAAAAAACAGAGATTTAACAGTAAAGATCTTTTTTTTTTTTTTCTCTTGTTTTTGGTCTAATGGATTATCGAGTTTTCATCCCAATTCTTCTCTGTTTTCTCTCCATTTTCCCTGATTCTTCCTTCCAATTTTCTGGTTCGCGGGGTCATAAGAAAACGTACTCTCTCTCTCTCTCTCTAAATCTTGATTGAAACGCCATTAACAAATGTAGATCATGTCTGACATCGTTTTGGATTTTGATTTTTTAGGCAAACATTTAGATTAGCCAATGGTGCTTCTTATGCTCCCTTTGATCCAACTCGTGTCACACAAATTTCTTGGCATCCCAGGTCTTATTCTCTCTCTCTCTCTCTCTCTCTCTCTCTCTCTCTCTCTCTCTCTCTCTCTCGTGTGTGAATGTGTGTGTGTTGTGTCTGAAAGACGCCTTATTTTTTGGGTTTGTTCCACAGGGCATTTGTATACAGGAACTTCTTAACAGATGAGGAGTGTGATCATCTCATTCAGCTGGTTTGCCTCTTTCTTTCTCGTTTTTATTCTTGAATTTCTATCTTTCTAATCAATTCCTATTAATTGCAATTGTTTGTTGATGAACCTGATTTGGGGTTTTGTTATTGAAAAAAAAAAAGATTATGTTTAATGAATGAAATTCTTTAAAGGGGTTGGAAGACTCAGCACTTGTTGATTCCTTTCTATCTTGTGTTTTGTCAAACTGAATGGATTTGTAAAACTTTGTGTAGAACTGTGAATCCTTACCAAGTTTTAAGCCTTTGCTAATTTGCTCTTTGATTGGTTAAATCTGTCGAATAGGCTAGGGATAAGCTGGAGAAATCTATGGTGGCTGATAATGAATCTGGCAAGAGTGTAGAGAGCGAAGTTCGGACTAGCTCTGGCATGTTTCTTAGTAAAGCCCAGGTTAGTGAATTTTCATTTTTTTCCCTTTTTTATCGGAGTATTTGACTTACTTTGGTAGAGCTGACAATTGGCATATGAGTACCTTGAGTTAGTTTTTGTCTTTAAAACTATGCCTATCAACTTGAATGCGTTAATGTGGTTCAAAATGCGTTTGTATCATTATTTGTACTAATGATCCTTGGTTGATAGACATGGGTAGTTATTGTTCATAACAAATCATTTCAAGATTTAGTTGCACTCTAATCTCATCATCTAGTGTTGTTTTTGCATTTTAAGAACAAAGAAACGACTCAAAAGGGATTTGTTTTCATAAACTTGAGCTCGAATTTTGCATGTATTTTGTTGAGTTAAGGCTGTGCCTTATGGCTGTAGATTGTCTGTTTTTGAATAAAAGTTGGGCTACGGTAAAGGAGAAAGTAAAATGAAACTTTTGGTATGCTTGTGAATAACAATGGGCGATTAACCCAAGTACTAATCCAGATTTGTAATGGAATGGGATGTTTGTTGGAATGATTAGGTTCATGCTTGAGAATTAGAAACAATTAGAAATTCAAATTGTCCGTTGGAACTTGAGGCATCTCTTGGTTATTGTTTTCTTGGTTCCCTTTTCTTCTTGAGCTCAATGTGTTTTTCTGTTTATTTGTTGATTTTAGTTTCTCTACTTTATGTAAGTTGGCATTCTTATCTTCTAGGTCATGCTAGAATAAAAAATTAAAAAGACTTCAATTTCATCTTAGTAAAATTCAAGTATAATTTTATTTTATTTAGTTTTTTTTTAAGACTCAGATGACAGTAATGGTGTATGATATCGAATTACGAAAAGAAAAGTTTGAGATAAAGAACATGCAATGCAATACGTAATAACTCTACCTCACATTCAATCCTCATGCTACCCTTTTTATGAGAGTAAAGCTACTTTAGCCATGATAAATTTTTAAGATGTAAAATATCACCCTATGTCCCGAAATACGAGTCTCATTTTTATTTTTAAGTCAAGATGGTTCAACTTTAACCGAGAATTTATGAATATTTTATATTCCCATAAAAATTGAAAAATTGAAACTGATGCACCATTAAGAATATCATTGCTAACAATATTTAGAATTGTATGATATTTAGATATGGAATAAATATAATCCATGGTATGTACTACACCCTCCATTGCAACAAAGGTTAATATGAGTACATTGCATTGGTTGAAACAAACGTGATAGTAATTTGCATAGATTTGTCATTCATCCAATTAAATATTCATAAATTGGTTGTCAAAACATAATCAATTTTACTTAAATGATTTAAGTGAGGCTCTTTTTTGGGATGGATTGTGTGGAATAAGATATAGTGTATCTATGTGCATTCTGTTTCTGCTTACCCTGAATAAAACTAATATTATCGCCGTTTCACCTTATTAGGATAACATAGTCTCGGGTATTGAGTCAAGAATTGCAGCATGGACATTCCTTCCGGAAGGTTAGTTCACAATACTGGCTGACTTGATTTCCGTACATCTATTGTATAGAACCATGCACCTAAATCTGTTTGTAACTTTTGTTTTTCTTTTCATATTAGAAAATGGGGAGGCAATGCAGATATTACATTACGAGCATGGTCAGAAGTACGAGCCACATTGGGATTATTTCCATGATGAAGCCAACCAAAAACTGGGTGGCCATAGGATTGCCACTGTGCTTATGTACTTGTCTGATGTTAAGAAAGGAGGAGAAACTGTATTTCCTGAGTCAGAGGTAAAGCTATTGCAACCCCCTCCACACGCCCTGAAGTTTGGTTTCTTCTCACTTTCCCCCTTTTGTCAACTTTATTCTATCAAAATGACAATTTTGCCCCTAAATCTTTAAAGTGTCTAATGTATACATAAAGTTGACAAAGGGTTAAAACTGTCCTTTTGCATAAATAAAGTTGACAAAGGGGGAAGTGAGAAGAAACCAAACCTCATGGGGCAGTGATACTTGTCTGAACCTCAAGGGCAAGCAGCGAAATTAGCCCAGCTATTGCCTTTCGTGTTTACTATCATTCTCTGTACATTTCACACTCCGTAATTCTGATAGTTAACAATATTTGTATCGTCCACAGGCAAAAGACTCGCAAGTAAAGCCTGATGACTGGTCAGATTGTGCTAAGAAAGGCTATGCAGGTAGAATAGTTTATAAAAATCCCTCCGTCCCAAAATGAATGACCATTTGGAATTTAAAGGTCATTTTGAAAAGGTTGATTTATAATAGAATTTTTTATGAACATTCTTGTTTTTTCACTTTCAAAATTATAGTTTTGCAATAATATAATGAATTATGATTTTTTTTTTTTTTGGAAAAAAAAAAATCATTTAGGACAAAGTTATTTGAAGGTAAAGTTTCAAAAAGTCATTCATTTTGGGACAAAAAGGACATTCAATCTGGGAAACAAAGTGCTTGCGTTCTCTTAAAGTGTCGTTTCTGCTTCATATTTAACTTGCAGTGAAACCAAACAAGGGTGACGCATTACTGTTCTTCAGTCTTCACCCTGATGCTACAACTGACCCCTTAAGCTTGCACGGAAGCTGCCCCGTTATTGAGGGTGAGAAGTGGTCAGCAACTAAGTGGATTCACGTCAGAGATTTTGACAGGCCAGAAAAGACTAGTGAAACCACTGAAGGGTGTGCTGATAAGAATGTGAATTGTGCAGTTTGGGCCTTGAGCGGGGAATGTGAAAAGAATCCTGTCTATATGGTGGGCACCGAGGATCTTGGTGGATATTGTATGAAGAGCTGCAAAGCATGCTCGTCAGCATCGTAGAAATTGTTCTCTTGTGGCATTTGAAGCTGAATTTAATTTAACAATTTAAAGGTTTTTTTTTTTTTTTGCTTATTTCTGTATATAACAATGAGCTCTGCTTGCTCTCCCCCTGATAGAATTGACTGGAATATCCATACACTTGTAGTGGGGGAAATTTAAGAAGCTGTATCGGGTGAAATTTTGTACTAGATATGATTTGTGATACATTGGTTTCAAGGTGAACGTATGAAGAATTATTTTTATTTAATCGGCTCTAAATATGAGGTCGCATATTAGTACGAAGGAGCTGAAAAGTGTGAAGCAGGCTCTTTCTAGAAATAAAAATTGCAGAATGTCTTAGGTCCGTAGTCATGAACACAGAACACCATGTAATATACTATATGAAAGTACATTCTGCTGACTTAATTTTCAGTTAAGAAATCCAGCATCTCTTATTAATTCGCATGCTTAAAGAAGCTCATCACCAGTGTATGATTCTTAAAAGCCGTTAATTAATTTAAACACAATCCATTTGATCTCCCGTTATACTAATGTGCAAGCCAAGCACATGAGAGGAGAGAGAGAGAGAGAGAGAGAGAGAGAGATTCATTTCATGTCATGGCAATATTTTTCATGTCATGTTAAACTGTACCTCGAGTCGATGATATGTTCATGCAAATGTTGTTAATTAGGAGCCGATTACATGCTTTCCTTGCTTACACATTCATTAAGTGTTTCCTTTTTTCTTCATGATTTTTACCACCATTTTAATAAGCTTGCATCACCATTACCTCAACGTTAACATACTCTCTCTCCCATCTCTGCCACTGTGTGTGTGACGGCGTTATCATGGTGAGACCTCCTTGCTGTGATAAGTCTAATGTGAAGAAAGGTCCATGGACTGCAGAAGAAGATGCCAAGATTCTTGCTTATGTAGCCAGCCATGGTACTGGCAATTGGACTTTAGTCCCTCAAAAAGCAGGTTATTTTTCAACATAACTACACTGTTTCGAGCGTGTTTTACTATGCATTTAGTGTACATCGTGGATTGATCGAGTTTTTGTGTGTGTACAGGTCTGAATAGATGCGGGAAAAGTTGCAGGCTGCGGTGGACTAACTATCTGAGGCCTGATCTCAAGCATGATAACTTCACTCCTGAAGAAGAAGAGCTCATTCTTGATTATCACAAAGCAATTGGCAGCAGGCAGGGCTCTCTTCTTCTTCTTCTCTCTCTCTCTCTCTCTCTCTCTCTCTCACACACACACACACGAGCGAAAGCAGAGGTGTAATGTTAATTTTGTGATGTAGGTGGTCTTTGATAGCAAAGAGACTACCGGGAAGAACAGATAATGATGTGAAAAACCACTGGAACACCAAACTGAAGAAGAAGCTCTCCAAGATGGGAATTGATCCATTAACACACAAGCCCATTTCTCAGCTCCTTTCGGACTATGGAAACGTCAATAACGACATCCCAATTAAGCGAAACCAAATTGGACCCTCCAATATTGTGCCAAAATTTGAGCCACCTCTTCCAGATATCCCAATAGATCATTTCTCCTCTCATTCTACTATAATAGATCAATTTCAAGAAAACACTTTTAATACCAACCATAATTTGGCTCATTCTCAAATCATCAACCGAGAAACTATTCAGCCGAATTTCTATAACCAAATAGTTCCCTCCTCTAGTTCATCACTTTTCTCACAAGCATCTCAGTCTCAAGCCAATTTACCATCTTCTCCCTCTACTTGGAATGAATTTCTCGTTGGGGATCCTTCTATGTCTACAAACAGAGATCAAGAACACGAGTATGACTATCAGGTGATGTTATCATCAAATATTTCTTCACTCTCCGTGCATAGCGAGGGGCTACAGTGTCATTTTACTGGTGAAAGTGCAAATGGCTCAAATGAAATTAAGATGGAGGCTCCGACTTCATCCTCTTTCGTGGAGGCCATCTTAGAACGCGATAGCGAGATGCAGTTAGAGTTCCCTCAAATTTTGGATGGAGAATTCGAGTACTGAGAGTTATTTGATTTGCCAAACAACATTTTTAGCACTTTGAAGAAAATGGAATTTGAGAGTTAGAGGGTATTGATTCTGTTTAACATGTGTTCTGCTAAAATTACTTGTATTGTTTCTCTTTTCTTACTGCATGAAAAAACATAAAAAAAATTATGATACATCGAATTTATCCAAGATACTTTTCAAGACTTCAGTTTAACGATAAACCACGTACATCTGAATTTAATAAAAAATTCAATATAATACTTAAAAAATTATTAAACGAAAAAATATGATTTGTGGAATAATCAATAGTCAACAATAATACCGAAACTTGAGCCTATTTTCTCTCTATTTTTCTCCCGATGAATATATACATACAGGTGTGTTTATGTGCAACACTCAAATCAAAATTGATTCTCACCTTCAAAAAAGCCGATTGATCGCGCAGGAAAGCGTGCCAAGCTCAGTTCTTGTGTCCAGCAAATAATTGAGCTAGCTCCGGATCTGCACAGCACAAGAAATGAAAGGTGAAACTGCGCCGGGGGTCTTCCGGCAAGCCCCTCCGGCGTGAGAGTAAGATTATGGTCTGGAAATATGGTGTAAAATATTGCAGAGTGTGTGAGTATAGAAATATGCAGAAATGCCTTACCTTGTTCCACGTTATTACTCTCTTATTTATAGTAGGAAAGGTGGTATTAGGGTTTTTACCAGAACCGTTGGATTGGATTGATACCAGCCGTAGGATCAGCTCCATCTCCTAGGTGTACACGTGTCACGCCGGCATTGGTCCGTCTATGTAAGGACACTGCAACACCTGACATCTGATAAGTAGTTTGCCTTATAAGGGAAAGTCAACCTCTGTACCTTTTGTAGTTATTACTGAATGCATGATTGCACACATAACGAGGCAATCGGCAGGCAGGCCCTGGTCATTATCCCAAATTAGCTAATTAACTAAGCTTGTTGAGGAAGCTTAATAGAGGGGACGACCTGGAACTATACGCCCAGTTGGGTCGTCTCCTTGAGTTATGATTCGCCGAGTGAGAGAGTTGGCCGTTCAATGACGACGCTTACTCTTCTTGGATGAGTACCAGTTGGGGTCGAAGGAAGATTCGTCCAGTTGAAGGACGGTCACCAATTGGTGTGACGACGGGCTGGGAGTTTGCCTCCCCATTAATGATCTGATGGCTCGTCGTTTGGATGGCCTGGTCGCTCGGTGGCGACGACGACGAACCAATGTTAGACGGGCCATGGCCCAAGGCCTTGATCTGATTCTTTGTAGTGGGTCTCTTGATGGGCTTATTGGGCCCCCGGGCTCGTAGTAAACGTTGGGCTCGGCCGTCGCGCATTATTCCGTTCAGTGGCCCCCAACTCATGGTCGTCTCGACGAGCTAGGAGTTGTTATTTTCCCTCCAGAGTAACCCGTACGACCGTCAATTTGAATTTTGAATTATGGTGACGTCAGCATGGGTGACATGGGCGGCTGAGATTGCTTCTTCAATTGCCACGTGTCCTCTGATGGGACAAGTGCCTCGGAAGTTGCAGAGGGTATTTAATGCCCCTACTCATTGCGCCGTTTGGTTTCCCCAGGAATGAACCGTTCATATTCCCCCAATATAAAAGCCTTCTTTTTCCCTCATTTCAAACTTTCCAAACTTTGATCAGTGAGAGCAACACAAGAGAGGCGATTTCCGACCACCGTGTGCACATTTTCCGGCGATATTGCAGTGTCCTGGCTTCACCACCGTTAAATAATCCGGCAGCTTGGATTAGGAGTTTCTTCGACCTTCCACCGGCGAACTCATCGGAAAAACCATCCTCAAGCCCAGAAACAGGTAATTTCTTCATCTGTTCTTCATTTTCTGGGTTTTTTCATTGGGTTTATAGAGGTTAATCGAATGGGACCAAGGACCATCAGTTTCGAGAGAGGTGTCAAGTTTGGTTTTGGGTTGAATCAGAGGGTTTATAAGTGTGCTAAGGGGATTTGGAGGGAAATTCCCTTGTCTGAGTGTTCTTCAATCCTGGGGAAGTTTAACTTTGAGGATGAGCCCTTGGGGTTCCCAGAGGGAGAAATCCTAGGGGATTTTGAGGACGGTGACCCAATGGTAACTCCTTTCAGGTCAATGAACGACTTGCCCACCCACATCAGAAACCACTATTCCTTGTCCCGTCGTGATTCAATTAGGGCCTTGGTTGTAGGGGAATCTAGGTCGTCACTAGGTAGGTCGTCGCCTACGAATGTTAGGACTGATTCCCCACTTTTACCCCCTTGTTTTGTAGAGATGGATCACGACGGGCGTCCTGAACAGCCGGCCCCAGAAGCCAACGAGCCGAGCACAAGTGCTAGGGGTGAACAGACGGTCAAGACTTACCACACATTTGTACAAGTTGGATCCGACGACGGTGAGTTTGGAGGCGGAGCAAGGGGAAGATGGGCCGTGCCCAAAATTGAGCTCAGAAAACAGGACGTCGGAAAGCAAATGATCGACGCCCTACGAGGCTCATTTAGGGTTCAGGCTTCGACCTACAAGTTGGAACATCTCAGCTTGACAGAGTATGAACCCCGTCGCCACTCCATAGTGACCAGTAAGGAGAAGGTCGGCTTCTTTTACAAACAGTTTGAGCTCGGCCTAAGACTGCCTCTAGACCCCTTCATCAACGAATTCCTGGAGGACTCCGCTTGTGTGCCCATGGAAGTCAGTGCCAACACCGTCAGAATTTTATCTGGGTTTGCCATCGTCTGCAGATTTCTTGGCTACGAGCCGTGCAACAAAGTGTTCCGTCGATACTATAGGACGGTCCGGAATACCGCCAAAGGGAAGACGACGGTTAGTGTGTCCTCGGTCAGGAACGCACGGAATTTCTTCCTGGACATTCCGAGTAAGGTGTATGGATGGGAGAACCATTTGATATTGGTGGAGAGCCGAGTAGGGTGGCAGTTTCCATTCCCAGAGGGCAACCACCCAGTCAGTGATAGGCATATCTTCCAAGCTCCGTGGGCCGACGAGCTGAAGGGAAAGATAGACAACTTGTTAGACCTTGGATGGGTCTCATACAAAGACATTGAAGCCTCTCAATGGAGATATATCCGAGCTGGTATGATGTCCAGGCCGTCTATTGGGCCTGATCCTTTAGTGCAGATTGATTTGGATGCCCGCTATCCTGACTGGGTCGTCCACCAAGAGTTTGTTTTTAAAGATAATTGTTTGAATTGTGCGACGGCACGAACTGGTCGTATTGAGGAGAGCTGTGAAAATCTTGAGATGAATGGGGGTTGGGCTCCTGCTATCTTTTTAATTTTGCTCTTTGCTCGTCTCGTCGTTAGTGAAGACTAATCTCTTTTTCCTTGGTTGTTTTGCAGTACTTACCCAAGGGGACGTAGATAGAATCGAAGCAAAGATCATGGACGGAGCCATCAGAGCTAGTGACCGGGGGACCAAGAAGAAGGAGAGGGCTGCCACACGTGCCATTCTCGATCGTCAAGAGAAGCAGACGACGAGGAATGAGCAACTTCCCAATGACCCTTCTGGTGCTATCCCCATGATTGAAAGGGAGCCCGGCGTTGAAGGATTGAACACTGGAGGCCGTCAGGCCGTTGTTGATGCACCCGAGAGGGCAATTGGCATGGAGATTGATCCTCCCAGTGCGGAGACTGTTGGGGCTCAGATGGCCGTCGCTGATGAGGCCGAGCGTATTGAAGTGGAGAGCACTGATTCAAACCCCGAGCTCCGCGAGTCCGACGCTCGTGCCTCCAAGAAAAGGAAAAGTCATTTCGTCGATCCTCCCAGCGCGTCGGACCCATCTACTCCAAGGGCTGATGCTCCCAGCTCGTCGACGGTGGTCCTGTCCAAGGTCAAGGCCAAAGAGATGGCGGCCTCCATTGCCAAGGCCTCTCATATAACTGGGATCCCATACCTGCAGAGGAACGGCAGTGCGCTCTTGCTGGGGACGGCTCTGACAAGGCGTGGACGGGATGTTGAGCTGACCCGTAGGATGAAGGATGCCAACCTTACCCCCGAAACCTTTCATGCCCGTCTTGGGCTAATCCAAACTGAGGTACTTCGCATTAAAGATGAAATTTTTTCTCCGTCTCTTTATACTTGTGCTAATACTTTAACCGTTGCAGCTATCGTCGATGATGGACGCCATGACGGCGGGTTATAGGGAGTGCCTGGACGCCGAGACTCGAGGCAATGAACAACTACTGAAGGCCGTCGGCGATAAGGGGGCAATAGAACAAAAATTGAAGGAGGCAGAGACCAATGTTGGGGAGCTCACTCTTGCCCATGAGCTTTTGGTCAATGAAAAAGATAACCTTCTCAAGGAGATGGATGCCTTGAAGGAAGGGAAGACCAAAGCTGAGGCCGACTCTAAGGTGCTCTCCGACGGTCTTCGCGTCTGTGAAAACCGGCTTCAGAAGGCGACGGCCCACATTGAAACGATGAAGGCAAACCGTGATGCTGAGTTGGCCCAGGCCCGGCGTGACGCCATCGACGACTTCAAGAAAAGCTCTGAGTGCCTTCAAATGGTCACTACTCATGCTAGTGGGTTCTTCAAGGACGGGGCTAAACATATGGCTAGGCGGCTTCTTCTGGACCCTGCAATAAAAGATCTTCTCTCCGTCCGGAAGTTAGCCGACCTCTGCACCGAAGAGGCTCACGACGACGAAGCGCGCTCCGTCCATCCACTTGTCCCCTATACTGCCAACGATTTTCTCATCATCAGGGAGGACGACGCCAAAGCTGGAAAAGACGAGTGGCCTATTCCTCCTGTCGTCCCGGGCAACTTTGACGCATATTACAAGTACTTCATCGAAGACGGCCCAGATCCTGATGCGGCTTCGTCCAACGCCGGCGGTGCAGATCCCCAGTGATTGGTTTTCTCTTGAGATGTTTTGTAATGTTTTTAAACAATGCTTCATTTTATTTGGTGGTGGTTCCAAACATTGTCTCAAAACAATTTTTAATTTCCGTAATGTAGTTTGACCTGTTTCCTCGTTGTTTAGAGGGGGTCGTACAATGTTTGTTTTATGCTTAAGTTATTTAATGCCTTTGTTTTCTATTTGTCAATCTTTGTTAACATAGATAGCATGTGATAACCTATTTATTGGACGAGTAAGTTTGAGGACAAGTGTGATTGGTCGTTGTTAGTGACGACCAGGATGTGGGTCGTCCTAATATGGTCGACCTTTGTTCAGACTTGTGTTTTCTCAACTTCTCAATGGCTCGTAGGAATAGTATGAAGGTTAATAGATTTTTGTTCGTAGACAAAATTCTATAGACGAGTCATCTATACCGTTATAGCGATCGACGAAGTCTGGCTACGTCTAGCCTTTATACTTGGTTAAAGTAGATGTATTCGACGAAGTCTGGCTTCATCTAACCTTTATACTTGGTTAAAGTAGATGTATTCGACGAAGTCTGGCTTTGTCTAACCTTTATACTTGGTTAAAGTGCTAGGGTTTGTGTAGTAGAAAATCAACAAAGCGACGATCTTTCATAAATAACTTTATAGTAAACAACGAGCTACCGGGATTTATAGGTATCCCTTACAGTTTCTTAAAAACTTCGAACTTTCACAAAATTACATAAGGAAACACAAGGTAGGCGCCTTAAGGGAGCTAGAGGTCGTCGACGACCTCAAAAGTAGTATTTCATTAGGTGGTTGGCGTGCCATGGATGTTTGAGACTTTCACCGTTCGGCTTTGCAAGGCGATAGGTTCCCTCTCTGACCACACTTGTGACGACGTATGGTCCTTCCCAATTGGGGGAGAGTTTGTTTTGACGGGCTTTGAGTCCCGTTGCTTCGATCTTTCTTAGTACATGGTCACCGACCTTGAAGAACCTTCTCTTCACCTTCTTGTCGTGATAAGCTTTGGTTTTCTTCTTGTAGTTCTCCATCCTCAATTGGGCATCCAGTCTCCGTTCGTCTACGAGGTCCAGGTCGACTTGTCGGTTGTGGATGTTCTTTTCTACCTCGTACAAAGCACAACCGGGTGGTTGTGCGGACAGCCCAGAGAGCTGAGGGTAGTCCGTCCAACCATCTCGTATCTCTTCCCTCCAGATTTTTGCACAAGGCAGATAAGACGAGCTTATTGGCGGCTTCAGCTTGCCCGTTGCCTTGGGGGTAGGCGACGGACGACTTGGAGTGTTTGACGCCCATCCTGTTCAATTCCTGCTCAAATTTTCTTGAAAACTGTAAGCCGTTGTCTGAAACGATCACCCTTGGGATTCCGAAGCGACACCATATTGAGTCATGAATGAAGCTTAGGGCGTTGTTTTCCGTAATCTTGTTCAAGGCCTTGGCCTCCACCCACTTTGAAAAGTAATCAACCGCTACGATCACATATTTGACTCCTCCCTTGGCCGGCGGAAAAGGCCCGATCAAATCAACACCCCACATATCAAACGGCCAGGCGGCCAAGACAGGGGTTTGCTCAGTCGTAGGCAGTTTGGGAAGATCGGCGAATCGTTGGCAGGTGTCACACTTTTTCACAAACTGTTTAGCGTCTTCACGAAGGTGGGGCCAGTAGTATCCCATGGTTATGATTTTATCAGCCAGTGTACGGGCCCCAGGGTGGCCTCCACATTCTCCTTGATGCACTTCGAACAGCAACTGAACGACCTTGTCTGGATGAACGCACTTTAACAATGGCCGGGTAATGGATCGTCTGTAGAGCTCTCCTTCGACGACCGTGAATCTTGCTGACTTCCTCTTTACTTGTCTTGCCAAGACCTCGTCCGTTGGCAACTCCTCCCGTTCAATGAACGCCTTTAATTCGTCGATCCAACATTTTGGGCCGTCTCCTATGCAAAGGATTTTCACCCGTTCATAAGCTGGCTGATCCAAATAGGCCAAGTGATGGCCGTGCTCGTCCTCAGGGAGTTGGTCTGTAGCTAGCTTTGAAAGTAGGTCGGCGTGCTCGTTGTTTTCTCGAGCGATTCTCTGAATGGCCCAAAATTCTAAACCTTGTATCAATTCTCCGACCAATAGGTGATACTTCTGCAGGGTGGAATCGACGACCTGATAATCTCCTCTTACTTGGTTCACGATCAATTGAGAATCACAATAAGCTGCAATTTTTGTGGCTCCAAAACACTTTGCATACTCAATGGCTGCTATGAGTGCCTCGTACTCGGCCTGGTTGTTTGATGCTTGAAACTTGAACCTCAGAACCTCTTCAAAAACTGTCCCACTCTCTGGCTCGACAAGAACGATCCCTGCTCCGCTCAGACTCTTGGTGGCTGACCCGTCGGAAAAGATTTTCCAACATCCTACGGGCAGAACTAACTCCGTTTGCTGTTCAATGACCTCCTTCCCCTTGCTCGATGGCTGCGACCTCCTTTGATCGTCGTCGAGGGTGAATGATGTTTCAACCAGGAAGTCTGCCAATGATTGAGCTTGCAGGGTCTTCCTCGTCCTATACTCTATATCAAACTCAGTCAGCTCGATACTCCAGTTGAGAAGACGACCAGAGCTTTCAGGACGGTGCAGGATTTTGCGCAGTGGGGCATTTGTATATACGACGATGGGATGAGCGGAGAAGTATGCTCGTAGCTTTCGTGCTGTAATGACGAGAGCGTAAGCTATCTTTTCCGCATTAAAGTAACGGGTTTCCACATCTGACAAAGCTTTGCTGACGTAATAAACCGGCCTCTGCGTTCCTTCCTCCTCCCTCACCAATACGGCGGCGACAGCCTTGTCACTCGCCGAAAGATAAACATAAAGGTCTTCCCCTGCCACGGGGCTTTGGAGGAGTGGTGGGGAGCCAAGGTATTCTTTCAACTGTTTGAACGATTGGGAACACTCGTCCGTCCATTGGAAGTCTTTCGCGCCTCGGAGAGCTCTAAAAAACGGGAGTGATTTCTCAGCAGATTTGGCGATAAAACGTCCCAAGGCCGCTACTCGTCCATTTAGACGCTGAACTTCTTTGACGCTCGTAGGCTCGGCCATATCCATCAAAGCCTTAATTTTCTCAGGGTTGGCTTCAATCCCTCGCTGAGATAGCATAAATCCTAGGAACTTGCCCGCAGCAACTCCGAAACGCATTTGGCCGGGTTGAGGACCATGTCGTTGGCTCGTAGGTTGGTGAATGTTTGTTCTAGGTCGTCGACGTGCTTCCTCTTTTTTGATTTGACGACCATATCATCGACGTACGCTTCCAGATTATCGCCGATCTGGTCTTTGAACACCTTATTTATCATCCTCTGATAGGTGGCGCCGGCGTTTTTAAGCCCAAAAGGCATCTTTGTGTACACGTAAGTTCCCCCCGCCGCCTGAAAAGCTGTTTTCGGAATGTCCTCCTCAGCCATCTTGATTTGGTGATAGCCGGAGTAGGCATCAAGAAAGCTTAGAGTAGTATGGCCGGCCACAGAATCGACGAGCTTGTCAATTCTTGGCAGGGGATAACTGTCTTTGGGACACGCCCTGTTCAGATCAGTGAAGTCAACGCACAATCTCCACTTCCCATTAGGTTTCTTCACGAGAACCACATTGGCCAACCAGGTTGTGAACCCAGCGTTCACGATTATTCCAGCACTTAGCAATTTCTCGATCTCTTGCTTTATGGCAACCTCCTTTTCAGTTGAAAAAACACGACACCTCTGTTCCTTGAATTTCATAGTAGGATTCACCCCCAGCCTGTGAACTGCCACGTCTTCTCTAATACCTTTCATATCTTCTACCCTCCAAGCGAAAACGTCGAGGTTTTGTTTGAGTAGGGAGATTATCTCTTCCCTCTCCTCAGTGCACAACTGAGACCCCAGTTTTATTTTCTGCTCGGGATACTCTGGGTGGATGACTAGTTCGAGTAGCTCGTCTGCTGGCTTCATTTCGGGGGCGTCGTTCCTAAAATCCATGGACTCAATGACAATCTCCCTAATTTTTCTTCTCGCTTCTGGCGTCAGATCCGGAACCTCGTCGTCGATCAGCTTGTCCAGGTCGGCCCCCGATTCTTGGGCGGCCAAAGGTTGTGCTTCTGAAGCTTGGTCGTTCAAGAATACCTCGTCCAAAGTTTCTTTATCTTCGACGCACTTGATCGTTGAGACATTAGCGTACGAGGTCGTCGTTTCTTTGATGGATTTTGAGAGCTTCACATTGTGATTTGGGTCGTCGATTTCGATAGTCCGTTTCGCCTTTAGCACGTGCTCCAGGAATTCTGGGGCCGTCCCCAACACGCATCCGACGCCGGCACGTGTTGGAAATTTAACTCGTTGGTGGGGAATGGAGGCGACGATCCCCAAAGCCGACTGACCTGGCTGGCCAAGGATGGCGTGATAATCACTGACGACGTCGATCACAATGAAAGTTACGGTCTTGATAGTTCTCAAGGGGTGTTCTCCGATATCAACTGAGAGGCTAATTTGACCTTTCGCATCTACCCGATGATTGGTGAATCCTCTACAGACGACCTAAGTATGGACTTAGGCGACCGTCAGGTAGACCCGTTCGTTGGTAGACATTGTAAAATAGGATATCCTTGGCTGCTCCGTGTCAATCAAGATTCTCCGTGACTCACAATTATCAATGAAACCAGGTATGACTAAGGTTTGTTGACGAGCTAGTGGGTTGAGCCGGAAGCTCGTAGGAAAGAAACTTATGACGTCGTTTGGAACTTCGCTACGGGGACGTGCGGGGCCTTCTTCAAATGATAGATGGCGCTCTTAATCTGGTTCTTGCTCGTCTCCTCAGAGATCACCAGGACCATTCTTGGGTTCCTTTGGGGCGCTTCGTCGTTAGTAGTCCGTTTGTGGCGGCTGATGGTCCTTCCTTACATATTCCTCCAATCGCCGTCTATCCATCTTTGGATGATCTTTTCAAGCGAAACATTCCTCGGTGTCGTGCCCCTTGTCCCCGTGGTATTCACAATACTTGTTCATGTTCTTCTTTCCCTTCCCGTTAGGGTTCATGCTTTGGTGCCGGTCCGAAATCAACGTTGCTCAAAATTTACGCTCTGGAAACGGTGAGTGGAGTGTACGACTGGAACCTTTTCCGCTTTCGGCTTGTTCTTTCCTTTTCTCCGCCCTTATCCTTTTTGGACTTCGTTGCCTCGGCCTCGTCCACAGAGACTTTCCCTCTCTTTGTAACTTTCTTTCTTCGGCCTCGCGACGGCGTACGCCTTGGCATAGAGGTCTTTGCGAGATTTGGCGGGTGGACTTGGAGCTCGTAGTCCAGGGTAGAGGAAAGGATGCCATGTACGAAGCGGTTTATTATTTCCCTATCGGTTAGGTCCTCATCGATTTGATCTACCAATTTCTTAAACCTTTTGAAGTAGTTCATTGAGCTTTCGGTAGCTCCTTGGGATATGTTCTTTGAGGTCGTTGATCGTCTTACGACGCTCTCCCGCCGTAGCAAACCTTCCTAAAAACTTCTTCCTCATCTGTTTCCAAGATTCAATACTCCCCTTTGGTAGGCCTCTAAACCACCTCAAAGCCGAGTCGACCAACGTGCTTGTGAGAGCCTTGCACGTGACGTCGTCGTGGCTGGAAGCTTTTGCCACCACGTACATCCGTGCCTCAAGGTGTAGTATGTGGTCCATGGCACCGGTGGAGCCGTCGTATTGCTTAAGGTCGGGTAGTTTAAAGCCGGCTCAGGGGTCCAGTTTCCAACATCCAGGAGCAAGGGGATTCATAGTGCCGCCGTCGTCATCGTAGTCGTCGCTATCCACTTTATTCCTCTTGTTCCTCAACTCTTCCACTGACGTTTCAAACTCAAAAATTCTCTCATGTCTACCTCTCTGCTTAGGGCCAGTGGGGAATCCTATCTTGACGGGGCCCCGGGTAATCGGTATGTAACCGTTGCCTCTCGGTGGGGGCGGGCCGTCGTGAGATGGATCGTTCCCTATACTGGGAGGTGGAGACGATCTATAAGATCCGGAAGCCCGTTCATGACGTGGAGATCGAGTTCTCTCCCTTTGGCTTGGTGCACGTTCATTTCTTAGTGACGGAGTTCCAGACGGACCCTGACGACCCGATTCTGATAGCTTCCGAGATTTTCGACGACGAGCTCCCACGAGGCTCATTTGCCTCGGCTAAATCGCTGTTGAGATCGTGCTCCTTGGCTCCGTCGTTCATTGATGTGTTCCCTTAGATCAAGGCGGGCACAACTTGCTCGTTTCGCGGCGATCCCCTCACGACGAGCGGCATTTTCCCTCGGGTTCCTTCTCCTCCTTCTGACGAGATTGTTTGATGTGATGCCTGGGGAGCCTGAGGAGCGGCCATATGGATTAGCTCGTCCTGGATTTGCAAGAACTCCCTGAGGGCGTTAGCTCTCTCGACGAGGAAAGCTGCTCTGTCGAGCTTAGGGTTTGAGGGACCCCCTGGGTACCTTGCACTGCCTCGAGCCTCCTTTCTAGTGGAGGTCTCCTCCGGCGCTCGGCGGCGAGCCCCTTTTCTCTTCTTCTAGTTGCTTGAAGACTGTACCATCAACCACCCCCTGTGACCTGGTAACCCTTAAGTTAGGGTTCCTAGGTGGTGAGGGTGGCCTAGGATTCTCTTCTTTGAGGTGGTACGCCTTCATCTCCTAAGTTGATTTATCGGGCCGTATGACCATGGACACCATTTTTCCAAAGCTGTTAGAATTTGTATTTACGTAGGCCGAAGATCACTAACACGTTTCCCCAATGGAACCAATCGATCGCGCGGGAAAGCGTGCCAAGCTCGGTTCTTGTGTCCAGCCAAATAATTGAGCTAGCTCCGGATCTGCACTGACACAAGAAATGAAAGGTGAAGCTACTTGGCCAGGGGTCTTAGGCAAGCCCCTCGGCGTGAGAGTAAGATTATGGTCTGGAAATATGGTGTAAAATATTGCAGAGTGTGTGAGTATAGAAATATGCAGAAATGCCTTACCTTGTTCCACGTTATTACTCTCTTATTTATAGTAGGAAAGGTGGTATTAGGGTTTTTACCAGAACCGTTGGATTGGATTGATACCAGCCGTGGGATCAGCTCCATCTCCTAGGTGTACACGTGTCACGCCGGCATTGGTCCGTCTATGTAAGGACACTGCAACACCTGACATCTGATAAGTAGTTTGCCTTATAAGGGAAAGTCAACCTCTGTACCTTTTGTAGTTATTACTGAATGCATGATTGCACACATAACGAGGCACTGCAGCAGGTCTGTCATTATCCCAAATTAGCTAATTAACTAAGCTTGTTGAGGAAGCTTAATAGAGGGGACGACCTGGAACTATGCGCCCAGTTGGGTCGTCTCCTTGAGTTATGATTCGCCGAGTGAGAGAGTTGGCCGTTCAATGACGGCGAGTCGTTCAATGACGACGAGCCGTTCAATGACGACGCTTACTCGTCTTGGATGAGTACCAGTTGGGGTCGAAGGAAGATTCGTCCAGTTGAAGGACGGTCACCAATTGGTGTGACGACGGGCTGGGAGTTTGCCTCCCCATTAATGATCTGATGGCTCGTCGTTTGGATGGCCTGGTCGCTCGGTGGCGACGACGACGAACCAATGTTAGACGGGCCATGGCCCAAGGCCTTGATCTGATTCTTTGTAGTGGGTCTCTTGATGGGCTTATTGGGCCCCCGGGCTCGTAGTAAACGTTGGGCTCGGCCCGTCACAGATTATTCCGTTCACCGATCACATTACATTTTTACAAAATCAACACAAAATTGAAGAAGAAAAAGTCTTCACCTCCTCGGTTATTATGCTAATTCTTACAAAAAATTGTTGGAGGAATTGAATGAAAAGGGATAGAAACTCGAGATCAATAAATTGATCCATGAACTCATTGCAGAGATCAACTTGTTCATTCCGGCGACAGGGTTCCTCCGGCCGCATTTGGGACAACCAGATACCTGATCGAAAATCTGTCAGCGATTTGCATCATCAACAACTGAGATCCCACAACCACAACCAAGATGAGCTTTCTCTTTCTCATTTCTCTCGATTCCCTGCCGCCACGGAAAATAAAGGCAACCAGTTTACAACCTCCTCCGCTCCGTCTCCTCGTTCTCCTCCTCCTACATCAGAAACTAAGGTTCCAAGAAGTTTTTTCGGTTCTATCTTTGGCCGATGTATAGGCTCACGTGCCGCCTAATTGTTCAAAACTCTTGTCATAAATTCTGGCACATGTTCATCATCTTCTTCCCCTTCCCCTTCCCCACCTTAGTTAGTCTGCTCTGTGGTTTAATGCAAAGGATCACGTGACGTGAAGTTCTAATGAAAAATCATTTCTCAATGATTCAGAAGAAATATTCGCATGTTCTTCTGCATGTTTTTAATTAATTATTTAATCCTCTACCCAAATACTTCAAATTAAGGATGAATATATTTTTTTAATGTCAATTTGTTATAGCCAAATCAAGAATAACACATTTCACACAAATCTAGTAAAATAATGTTTACTGTCATAGCTAAATTTTATGAAATAAGTTTTGCAAATAATTACTATCTAAAATCTATATTGCATTCCACTGGAACTCACAGGTATGGACCGGTTTAATCTAGCTCATGATGCCAGTGAAAAAGAAAAAAAAAAAGAACCGTTCACAAATTCCAGGACCTGTCCCTGGTCCTATTGGGAACGAATTTTTTAGGTGCACCTACAAGTACAATGATAATAGCTGTCAATCCTGTCCAGTACCGACCGATATCTACCGGTTCGGAAAAAAATTAGTGCGAAACATGAAATACACCATCCCGTTACCAGCTAGGTTGCCGTACTTTTCCTTTTTTATCAAACTAGTCAGTAACCCGTCGGTACCCGACGGAGAATAATTTTTTTTTGATTAAGTAAATAATTATTTATGTGTTTTAATTGATTTTTAAGTAACAATATAAATCGAAATTGATAATCAATGCAGCGGATATTAGGAGTATAATTAATACAGAAAAAAGATGTTGACACATGATGTAACGTGGAAAGCCCTTGAAACAACTATCTCGCCGGCACAAAACCACGGGAGGTTAGGTCCCTGCCTAACCAAAAAACATTATTAAGATTTTAGTGTTACAACTTTGGAAGATGAAGAGATATGGTTACAATAGCGTGAGTTTAATAGTGTGTGCCTGAGTGTCAACATAATCTCTTCCATCTCCTATATATTTAAAGTAGTTTCAATCTCAAAATTTATTAGTATCATAGGGTTCAAATTCAAAACCTTTATGATGTGATGTGAATATGTATAGTTTTGAAGAAATAAAATAGGCGAACCGGACTGAAGTCGTTGCAATCTCAAAATTTATGCTGGTAATTTGATTAAGTAGTGTAATTGAATTATGGAACGAAGGCAAAGGAAGGATTGAGGGTGGAAGGAATTCTTGGATTGTTAGAGTTTTGGAAAGTTGGGGTTATCTGTGGGTGTTATAGAGGCTTTGGCATTTGATAATTAGGGATGCTATGCGGTTCGTGATTAATTTGGGACAGATTTTGGTATTGCATGGATTTAGGTTCTGCAGATTTTTGGATGCTGGTTTGTTGGCCATGTCATTTTGCTTTCTCGCCCGTGCAACTGAAGGATTTTTAAGCGTGGAGTTTCTGTTTTCTTGGAGCGTTCGCTCCCAATTTTCTGGTGCGTCCGCTCCCCTGGAGGCTGGGCTGGGCGGTGGATTATGCCCCTGAAAAATACACAACCCCCCTCAAACTATATAAAAAACCCCACCTATATAAAGTTATTAAATTGCAAAAATCACAAATTTACAAATCTCACCCTCCTGGTCCGATTCGGCCGCAATTCGCCGCTCCGATCGAAGACACCGCACGAAGGTCACGGGCTCACATCGACGGCGTCGGTCACGGTGCACAGGAAATCCTTCGCGACAATTGCTCCTTCTCTTGCAGGTTATTCCGTAGTTATCTCTAGGGTTTGATTTTGCGATCGTCTTCCTCCCTCCTTCTCCTGCATCTCTCTCTCTAGGGTTTGATTTCGGATCGTCTTCAAATTCGCTACATTTTTCTGTAATTAATCGATGATTTGTTATCTGTTTGATTTTGATTGCCATTAAAAACTAAGAATATATGATTTATCCTGATGCCTAATCGAAGTTTTCTATATTTTGGATGCCAATTGAAATAGTCTATCCCCAATTTATTATTCTCATCGAGTAATTCCTCATTACAATCATTTAACTAATTATTTGGAAGTTCGTACATCTGTTTTATTTTCAATTTGGATTTATTCATAAATTAATGGATATTTTTGGTGAACTATGTTATTTCTTCTAACTTGTCTAGTTTGCGAAACAAAAGAAGATCGAGTAACCAACTAAGAATTATCATGTCTGGCTGACCCACAAATATGTGATCATTAAAATACCAAATGAAATACCATAGTTCCAAATAAAATTTTCGTAAAAAATCCTCTTATTTCTAACCACAATAGTTTAAAACTGAAAAAAAACAAATATTGTACTGAGTGAAAAAAGTTGACAGACTGAATACGATGCTAAACAATCCTTGTTGCCTATTTATCCAATTCCTCTGTTTAATTTGCTTGATTTCCTTCGTAACAGACAATTGTATCTCTTCATCATTGGAGGTAGTATCTAACAAACGTTTTTGTGGAGTGATTGATGTTGAAGAACTGTCACACACAGATTCCAAAGGCTTATCCTACATAATAAAAACGTAAAATAACATGATCATAAAAAGCAAACTCTCAAAATGAAAGTGAAGTAGAAAAATAAAAAGTAAACTATGGATACAAAGAAATTTACCTCATTATTGCAGTTCAAGCTGGTCACAATTTCAATTCCATGATTCAATTTCGAAGCAACCTCCTGAAGTTTAAAACAATTAATGGTTATGAATTTGAGCTTTTGTCTAAAGCTAATGTGATATATTTTCTACTTACATTATCATTTATGAGTGATAAAAACTGGGCGATGATATCTGTATCTTCTGATAATTACTTTACTGTGAAAGTTCGTTTATCTTGATCAGTATCTACAGTTCTTTGGTCAATATCAATCCTGAATAAGCATCGTCTTTCAAACATTTTTCGAAAAGATTCAGGTAGTTGGCCCTGTTGAACATCATGTTATATGAACATTATTTTACATTTATTATAAAGTAGTAATCTATCTAATAACAAAATAACAACAAATTAGCTACCTCTGAGACATCGGCAAGAACTACAGGAGCAGACATTCCGAGCAAAGAAGATGCTGTCGCATCGAATAAAACAAAGTGTGTCTCAGCTAGATATATATCATTCATATCAGTGACCAAAATCCTGATTTTGAACCTAAAAAAATCGGTACACAATTAGTTCGAATGAAGATAATGATTATAAATCTTTTTTATTTGTATATATATATATATATATATATATATATATATATATATATATATATATATATATATATATATATATAAATCAAATTCGTCAATTACCTAGAGATAGCATTGCCATAAGTTGTCTTGCATTTAGGACAGTTTTTACTGCTCTTTTCAAAGCCTTTAGCACACTTTATATTGCTACACCCATCATAGTACCAGATGGCATGTGAATCCACATCCGATATGGTTGCCAATACGGAGTATACGCCAACCTAATAAAAATGATTATAGTAAAAAAGATTAATGTTGATTCAAGAATATTTAAATGAGTATAATCTTTATAAAAAATTAAGTATATTTATAATATACCTCTGTACATGTGAGCAAATCACCAATCGTCTTGAGTTCTTTTTTTTTTTCAACCACAGATCACTATTGATAAGACTACTATCATTAGTGGTAATAGTCAAAGAACGACTAACCGATGAAGATCCAGTTTCACGCCTGTAAAAGTGATATATGTAAATTAACATAACCATACAAATTTGTATAACAAAATCATGGATTCTTATAAAGGTTTAGTGTTCATTTACTTGCTAAGATAATCCGCTACTTCAGGGAACGATGCATTAATATGCATTATTGAAGCATGTTTCATAGTACTAGCTTTGGTTTTCCCTGTATAAATATTATAAAATTCACTCACATGATAATATGCCTTGAATCAGAAACGTAATTGCAGTTTAAGTAAATATACGTAAAAGATACCTTGGTATGTAGATAGCATTACAAACTGCAAAACCAAAATCAATGGGCCTTCCTCATTTTGACCCCTATTGTCAATATACTGTTTTAACTTATCTCCAAATGAGGCCCACAGGACGGCAGTCAACTCATTTCCACTGTCAAAATAGTAGAAAGTAATTATAGAATATATCTTAATTAGTCACAAAATATATTAATTAACCTTTAAAGAATAAAATTTTTGAAACACATACTCATTATCAATCAGCTGAACATCTAACTTTTTAGCATTAAACCTCTGCACAAACTCAAAATCTCTAAGAGGTAAAATCACCTCTCCAATCACATCTAGCAAATATTCAGCAAATGTAAGTAAATATCATAGTAGTAACTTTTGTTTTACCTTTATAAAGATAATCTATATAAGATCAAAAAAATAAAAATATATGCGATTTATAGTTCTCACCGACTACAAAATCCAAATTCAAACTCCCAATTGTTTGAAAAGGCGTGAACTCGAAACTGTTATCTGAAATTTGGACAGACTTGTCGACTTCAGACACGTTAGTCGCCAAACTCATACACAGTTTCCATTTGTGATTTAGTATCGCCTTTTGCAATGGTTGAACGCAGTTTTCTTCGACACCAAACTTTGAAATCTTTAGCATTTTCCCTTCTTGAAACTTATTTGTAAATTGGGAAGGCAATTTGCTAGGAATCGTTGCTTGAATTTTAGATCTCTGTATAAAATATTAAATATCATTAATTAATTAATTAATTAATGAAATATTAATAACATGTGGAAATAAATATATGAGATCTATTACCTCCTGATCAACCAATATCATTTCAGTTGATTTTTTTCCGTATTGTCCAATCAGCTCCCATTGACGTAATATGCGGACATTAACGCTGGATTGTTTAGTTTTCTTGTCAATTGATTTGACAGCAATCATACGGCTTGTAGCCATTATATGTGAAATTACCCGGATTTCGCGCGGCGGCGAAAGGCGGTTGTCTTTCGCGGGGGGTTGGTGTCTGAGACCTCGCTTCATGGGAAGGAAAATGAGGAGTCGCCACGCGGTTTTGTATTTTGAGCCCAAACGTTGAGAAACGACTATTGTGAAAAGGTGTCATTTTTATTGGTAGCAAAAACTTAGGAAAAGGCTTTGAAAACAGGGGATCATTTTTATTGGCAGCAAAAACGAGTAAAAAGCTTTTTTGTACCAGAGATTGTTAGGTTCGGAGGTCAAGTTACGTTTCGGGTAGAGTATGACGAGATCGCCCGAAACGCCTCGCATGACAAGTCTTTCTACCTTTCTCGAAATCGTGTGTGTGTGTGTGTGTCTTTTGAAATGGGGGCTTGAATGACAAGCTTAATCTTGGTTTGAATGACAAACGTTTGATTAGGTGACTTTGTTTGAAAAGACGAGCGTTTGAATGGCAAACGTCGGTTTTGAGTTTGAAATGAGCGTTTGCGTGGCAAACGTCGATTTTGAGTTTGAAATGAGCGTTTGCGTGGCAAACGTCGATTTTGAGTTTGAAATGAGCGTTTGCGTGGCAAACGTCGATTTTGAGTTTGAAATGAGCGTTTGCGTGGCAAACGTCGATTTTGAACCGTGCGAGTCATTGTTAACGATTTTTACGGGAAAAATGCATATTAAATGATTTTTAGTGTCAAATAGCGGCTTTTAGTTTGAAGATGAGCATTCGGAGGCCGAACGTCATTTCGCGCGTTTTGAAAGAGAGTTCGACGGATGAACTCCGGTTTTGAACCGGGCATTACATTGTTAACGATTTTTACGGGAAAAATGCGTTTTAAATGATATGCGATCAACGAATCGGGTTGCGACTCGGACTTTGAAAAGTAAATACTATCACGATCCAAACGGGTCGGACTTTGTAAATGACAGTATTTAAAGCAGTGTCAACGGAATCAAACGACCCGGAATTGTAAATGACGATCGACGAGGCCAATCGGCTCGAAATTGTAAATGACGATCAACGAGGCCAAACGGCTCGGATTTGTAAATGACAGAAATTAAATGACGATCAACGGATCGATCGATCCGGAATTGATAAATGACAATAAAAGTAAACGGAACGGGGTCGGAACGCCGTTTTAACCCGCGATTACTTCTCTTACGGAAAGAGAAGAGGATCGAGGGGCTAAAACGCATCGGACCCCGTTAGACGGAGGCGTCTACATTTTGGTAACGACGTTCGAAACGGTTATAGCGACTGGCGCGTAAACCGAGACGGAACGAGAGATTTAGAGAGAGGGAGTTATACCTATGGCTAGGGTCGACTCCTTTGGCTCGGGAGGTGTGTACGGGACACGGAAAGTGATTCGAAAGGTTGTTTCGAAGTAGTAGGGTGCGTATTTGATCGAAATACGAAGGTTTCACGCGAATCGAGACAGAACGGAAGCTCGGAAAGGGTGAAAATCAGTTGGGCCGAGGGGATGGTGAATTTTTTGGAGTAATTTATTGTTTTTGAAAGCTTTGACAGCAACTTCTATTTATAGGTGAAAATTGCAGTAGGAGTCCGGACGGACTTGGACTGAAATCAGGGGGTTTTTGGGTATTTTGGAAATGCAGGGGACTTGCTTTGGCAATTTCGGGAAAAGTGCGCGAGGGAGTCGGCGGACTAGGCTTGCAAATCGGGGTATTTTGGTCTTTTCCCTTTGAAATTGATTGAAGGGTGACTAGAGGGAGGTGGCATGGCTGCCACGTGCCCCTCTGAGTCACCGGCCATGTGGGATTTTGTCCCCGGTCCCGATTTTGTCCGTTTTTAAAATAACGATCCGGAAATGTCCGAAACGCCCGGAAAGTGCGGAAAATGCGTTTTCAGTGGAAAGCCGTGCTTTTACGTGTGATGACACGTGTTAAGTATGGTTCGACGTCGGGATGCACTGAATCCTGGACGTCTCGTTGGGGCACAAAGAACGGGAGTTTAACGAGTTCCTAGCACCTGGGAGCGGCCGGTTAACGGATTTCGGTTAACTTTCTGACGGATTTGGACGATCCGGATTTGGGTACTTACAGTTAGCCCCTCAGCGACGTCTCCTCCGAAGGAGGTGGGGTCGTTGAAAAAGATAAGGATCCAAATCACACTTTTCTTTAATTGGCTCTCCAATATTCACATGGATTCACAGTAAATCAATCTAGACCATTAATAACACTCAAATCTAATGGTCCTAATTCATTTACTTCCCAAAACAAAACCCTACCCACAACCTACCCACTTCAACAATCTCTCTGCCTCCCTCTCATCTATCTCTCTAACTCTTCTCTCTCTTTACTCTTCCAGGTAAATCCCTAATTCTTTCTCACATTTCGGATGTAATTAATCTTTTTTTTTCGGTCTCAACACATTCCACCCATTTGAAACTGAGAGAGAGAAAGTGATGAACAGCGGCGAAGACAAGGGGTTTCTATGTAAATTACCAGCGGTAAGGCTACAGCAATTAGGTAAAATTGGCCCTGCTTTCGGCATCGGCGCCGGCTGTGGTTTCGGCTTCGACATCGGTCTCATCGGAGGCACGGGATTTGGCCCTGGATTGCCCGGTTTGCAGCTTGGATTTGGATTTGGTGCTGGATGTGGAGTTGGTTTAGGATTCGGCTATGGTGTTGGGAGGGGCATTGCTTATGATGATAACCGGAAATACTCTAATGTTGGGAAGCTATCTACTGGGCACACAGTTCTCCCCACTCAGGATGAGATTGGTGATCTGATTGACGAGGTTGTCGTAAGTACCAAGAAGCTAATCCAAGCAACATCCAGAGAGGTTGACAAATGGAGAAAACCTTAAAGAAGTACCAATTACATTAAATGCAGGGATTTAGATTTCTCTTCATTGCAGTTGATCAAGCATCATGTCAATGTATAGATATATACATACTGGTTGGTATTCATGAAATCCTGAAAGTCGTTAGCTAGCTCGTCAATTAATATATTGCTGCCCGGTGAATTTATATGATCTACGCAAAAAAAAAAATAATCTTTTTCGGTGATCTCTTACCCTAATACTAACAAATGATTGTTATTGTTGGTTGATTTGCAGAAGATAAGGAACAAAGGCTGTGCCTCTCGCCGTAAGAAGATCATCAAGAAGAGGGTTAAGAAGTTCAAGAGAGTCTGGAGCGATCGATTGGTCACTGTCAAGGTATTATGATGATGGATTTACTATGGTTAATTTGTATATTTAATCTAATTTTGCAGCCCACGCACCCTAAGATTAGGGTTCTTAAGAACCAGATACCTTGGTCTTGCATTCTAATTCATACCCACGACATTTAACTTTAGAAATTGCGATATCTTTTCCAAAAAAATCATTTTTTCTATCTGCAATGAAACATTTTTTAAAGAATCAGTATAGTATGTATAATCCCATTTGGACTATCAGATTGTGAGTTCCCACTCAAACTAGCTCCTATTTTTTGAAGTGTTGTATTGAAACATGCCCATCAAAATCTTGTAATAGGTCTTTACAAACATCGCCCAGTTTTGATTGATTTTAAGTTTGGTTGGAATTAGTGTGGTGGAGGGAGTTATCTCTATTTGGTTGAAATGAAAGCTGGTTGGCAATTTGTTGCTGTTGAAATGCTGGGCTAAGGGGTTGGGATTTGATACCTTAGATTGTTGAATTACCTGAGTTTAAATGGTTACGTCCTAAAAGAATTTTGATGCTTATATGTGCAAGGGTGGTCTCGTATGATTTGAAAAGACTTTGGGTGAATTAATAAGGTTGAATTAATAAGGGGTTGGGATTTGATACCTTAGATTGTTGAATTACCCGAATTTTAGATACATGTTTGATGTTTCAGCAGCATAATGAGACTCACAAGTATCTATTTCTTTACTGTTTCTTGGATGTTGTGCTTTAATTTGTTTTACATCATGACAAGGAATGGGAGTGTGCTTGTTTGATTGACGCTTTGCTATAGTGATTGGATATGTGGGTTCTATGGGCAGCAAGGATGCTCACTTTTTATGGCAGTGCAATACGCATAGCACATTATGGTGCATTTGGTCCAACAGGAATTCCCACATTTTTGAAATAAGGATGTTTCCCTGCCTTTGTCAAGGCATAGAATTTCCTTTTATGTTTTGTTCTGGGCATTTGCGTTGAGTCTAGAAGAGTGTTCGTTACTAGCCATAGTTAACATTCAAATTTTCTGCATTGCAGGGTTGTTAGTCAGGTTGAATATCCTTCATTGGTTGATTTGAGAGGGCTCCTTCTGGACCTTGTTGCACAGCTTCTGGGTGCTTTATCACGTATGAGGTAATTGATTTCACGCTCTGTTAATGAGAAGGATCCAGAGATAATCAAAGCTGATATCTATATGATGATCATTTTTGATAATATGATCTCTTATTGGCTCCTAATTGCATTTGTAATATGGGATAGTTTTCATCCATTTTACTTGTTTTTTGGAAAAGGATAAAAGGGGAAGGAGTTTGCTTAACTGAAATCCATCCCCCCCCAGTAGATTTATCCTTGGTCTCCTCCTTTTCATGCTGTCATGAATGTTTATGCTATAATTGTTTGTTGCATGGAGAAATATAGATGTAACACGAGGTTGTATTGTATTCTTTATAACTTTTTTCAAAGTCTCTTTAAAACTAAAGTAATTAATGCTATAATTGTTTGTTTGCAGGTGATGGATCACGTCTCTTGTAATACATTCGCTATGGAAGAAGACCATTATCTCATCACACTTTTGTTTGAACAATTGAATATTTAGCTTTTGGTGTTATGATGTCAAGGCTGTATACCTTGCTTAAATTTCTGAATTATTACTTTCTGAATGATGTAATTTATACTTATTTTCTTTGATGACAATGAGAAAAAGTTATCTTTTATATACTTTGTTGCAGTTAGTTAAAATTATGTAGGAATGTGGCATTAAATATGCTTGAGATTTGTATCTATTTGTAGTGAATTATCGGCAGTAATCATATCCGCGCTCATTAAAACTGTGCAAAAGTGCCGGAAATGTGTGGCACTTTTCAAAGTGCCGGAAAATTAAGACACTTTTTTAAATGCCGGAAATTTGAGGCACTTACAAAACTGACGGATAATTGTGGCACTGTCATAAGTGCCGGAAAATTGCGGCATTTAAAGAAGTGACGGAAAATTATGGCATTTAAAAAAAGTGCCGGAAATTATGGCATTTCTTAAAGTGCCGGAAATTGTGGCACTTTTAAAAGTGCCGGAAATTGTGGCACTTTTTAAAAGTGCCGGAAATTGTGGCACTTTTAAAAGTGCCGGAAAATTGTGGCACTTTTAAGTGCCGGAAAGTATTGCCGACGCGACTTATTATGGCACTTTTAAAAGTGCCGGAAAATGTGCCGGAAATAGCTTTTATGGCACTTTTTTTTGATTTGTGGCACTTTAAAAAATGCCACAAAAACCTGTTTTTGTTGTAGTGGAGCGAATGTTTTGACGAAAATGCTTGCTTTTCTTGTTGATGCCAAATAACAGTGATTGTAATTCAGGAGGAGGTTCTCTTAAGATAGTAAGTTGATGTTTCCCTTGATTACAATATAAACCGTGTTTTGGATTCCGAGATTTATAATGACGAGATAATCTCTCTTTGTACCAAAATAACGAACCACAAAAATTACATTTGAAACATTGATCGCCAATATCCCAAAAATCTGTAAATTAAAAATTAAAAATACTAATATCATCTCAATATGTAAACAAAGAAAGTTTCTCCCGTGGTTAAGAAATGGCAAAGGGAGTATGATGTTATCATGTAGAAGTAATAATTAAAAAAAAATTATTTATATAAAACTATTAATCAATTTAACATGTAATAAAATTAGAAAGTAAATAAATAATTAAGAAAAACTTGTATGAATACATCAAATCATTAGATTGTTATATCTTTTTTTTTTTGTACAATTTTAATCAAGATAATTTAAAACAATGAGATCATCTTTTGGAGTAAGAAAATGTTATTACTAAGTGAATAAGTAGCATGTATAGTTATCTCATGTGTTATTTTTTTTTTTATGAATATATCATGTATAAAAACCTTTATATTCATCGTGCATTAAAATTCTTAACCAAAATTGGTAAAAAAAAATTAAAAATAAGTCTAGCCAAATTCATGACATTTTATCATTTCCACTAAAATAAAATATAAACTATAAAGATGATTGAAGAAAATAGAATAAAAAAATAAATAGAAGAATGGAAATTGAAAGGTAGTTTAGTGTTACTCCAATAATTATTTGATATTTTTTTTTAGGAGTAAATAGAAATACCAAACAAATTTCATCCCATCAAAACCTCCATCCCTTCCCCCAAAATTTACATTTCTGCATTTTAATGCTCTATGTCATTCGTTTAATTTTAACATTGCAACAACACCACCAACAAACCTATCCCATCATCTCCATTTTGACTATTTAGAGAAAAGTACTCCGCTGTACTCTCCATACAACTATATATGTGTGTGTATGTATGTATGTATGTATGTATATGTATAGATGTGTGTGTGTGTGTCGCAATAATCGTGAGATTAACGGTAATCACGTGTTAACATCCTCATTTACAAAGAATGTGACATACCGGTTGATAAGTGATCACAATTATAATTGATATTTGATACATCTTTTTCTGATTTTTTTGTGTATTTTCCTTGCCTAGCTGATGGTTGCTTGCTGCATGATAATAATAAATAAATAAAAATTAGATAGAATTTTCTTGTTTGAATAAGGTATTTAAATTTACAAAATAATAATAAAATATTACATTGTGAAGGAGATATTGATTCATCTAAATGAATTATATCATTTGGCATAATATTGACATCATTGTTTGAACCATCCATTTCATTAGTTAAATTTATAATTGGCGAGACATTTGAGCTTGATGCGAAAGACTGCAATCGATACAAAGGTTTCAAGCATTTTGTATGGAGTAGGTCTGCTGAGAAACGCGTTTCTCCATAACTATGGAGAAACGCGTTTTTAATAGCCAGAAGCTATACGTTTGATAACCAGAAGAAAATTTCTGGATATCAGTCTCAAAGGGTTCTGGATATCCAGAAGCTTTGGAACGGATATCCAAGCCTTGGGCTGATATCAAAAAATAGATTTGAAGCCAAATCCAAGGCCAAGACCACAAATTGCTTATTGAAGGTTCTGGATATCCAAACCTTCAAATGTATATCCAGAAAACCATCAAATGAATATCCGTAAACATATTTGAAGCCAAATCCAAGGCCAAGACCAGAAAAATGCTTATTGAAGGTTTCTCGGATATCGAAACCTTCAAATGTATATCCAGAAACCATCAAATGAATATCCAGAACATTTTGAAAGTTTCTGGATATCATTTTGAAGGTTTCGTATATCACTTTCATAAGCTTCTGGATATCCTTTCAAAGGGTTCTCGGATATCCGGAACCTTTGAGACTCGATATCGGGGTAACCATGGGACAAGGTCATGGCCAATACAAAAAGTTTCTGGATATCCTTTCAATAGCTTCTGGATACCCGTAACCCGTTTCTCCATAACTTATTGAGAAACGCGTTTCTCCCTAGATTTTACGTTTTGTATGGGCATATCTGAAGGAAAATAAAATGATAAGATGTACAATCATTTTCTTAAAAAATAACTTAATAAATTGATGCGATAAAAATGGAGTCATTGGTCCCAAGTAAGATTATAACTACCTATTACTTAAAAAAATAAGTAAATGTAAATAGACAATCTCTTTACCCTATTTATTGTATTTTTAATTATATATAATTTTTAAGTGTATATATATATATATATATATATATATATATATATATATATATATAGATATATATAATAATGATATGAGATTAGAAATGTTTTGAGAGAACATTTTGATTTATTTTTTTTCCTTGCATAGATGATGGGTGTGAGTTGCATATTAAAAACAAAATTAGTTTGAACAAAAATATAAATAAGAGAAATTTATTTGAGTATTAAAAATTAATTAATTGAAAAAAACAATTTTTTACCAATAAGCCCATAACATAGGGTGAATATTACTAATAAAACATTACATTTTGAATTCTACCTTAGGATCCATGAGTTGAAATCAAAACTACCGTAGAGTCACTTACCCTATTTATAACAATTTAAATGGCCAAACTGCCCCTAACCTCAAATCTAAATTCAAGCATTCTCTTTTTCTCTTTTTATGCCCTCTCTCACGCAATTCTCTATCTCTCTCTATGCGAAATCTGGCGACCCCTCTCCTCTATGACCTCCGGCGACCCCCTCTTCATCTCTGTCACCTCTTCTTCTTCAATTCACCATGTCCATGGAGTCTGCCACGAATTTAATTGCCCCCTTTGTCATGAACACCTATCAGATGGTCAAACCTAGATTCTTTGGTCGATTTAGTGATCGATGGATTGAAGAAACAGAGCTTGGGTGAGGATAAATCTGTCAAGATGAAACTTGAAAATCTCAATTGGAATAATTCTTTTGTTCGTGAGCTGCCTGGGGATCCAAGAAACAATGGTATGCCTCGTGAGGTAGGTGGGTTTTGTTTGTTGATTATTATTTAGGTTCTGATTATCAAGTTTGGTATTGAAAGATTTGTTCAATTTTCAAATGGAAATGTGGGTTTATCGTGTTATTCGATTTTGTGCATTATCGTGTCGACGATTACTGCCCATTCCTCTTTCTCTCTCTATACGCAGAAACTGCCCTCTTTTTGTTGGTTTCAACAACAGTTGTTGTTTACAATAATTCTATGTTCTCATTTTGTCGTGGATTCAATTTCTAGATCACTGCAAGCAAACCTATTATAATGTCGACGATTACTGTTACGGATGTTAAAGGAGGTGGAGGCTTAGATTTAGAATTTGATGTTGGAATTTTGCCGCTGGCAGTGGTCATGATCAATCGCCGTGGTGATAGGATGTTTTTCGCCGGGAATGTGGACGGCGATTTGAGTTCGTCCAGATACTCTTCAATTGGGAAGAACTGCGATGACGATAACGATGCCGACGGCGAGTAGGGGTTGAGAGTAAGTATGAATGTGAAGGAAAGGATAATCGTAAGAGTGGAACCTTTGATGCGATTCAAGCTTTGTAGAAGGCTTTGCCATTCATGTTGTTTGCTTTTTCTATATATTTTATTTTATTTCATTTCATTTTATTTATTTTGCATGTGAGATTATTATTTATGCATTGATTATGTGCATTTTGGAGTTCATGTTGTGATGTCATTAATTTTGTGAAGTAAATTGGGGAAGACTATGAAATCTGTTATGTGCTTTGATTTGTAGTAAAGATTTTAAAATGCCAATGTAAAAACACCAACAACTGTGAATTTTTTCCTACAATTATTTTAAAAGAATGACATAAATAACTGAGAAATCTATAACACAGTTATAACATAAACCAACTCTAATCATAAATAACTGTGAAACATATAAAACATTAATGTGAAATAGAATTCTCAGTTTATAACATAAACCAACACAGTTATAATATAACCCAAATATATTTCACAGTTATTTACATTAATGTGAAATAGAATTCACAGTTTATAAATGTGAAAACCATTATACAGTTATTATATCAAAACTGTGAAATAGAATTCTCAGTTTATAAATGTGAAAACCATTATACAGTTATTTAAATCAAAACTGTGAAATAGAATTCAAAACTGTGAAATATACTTCAAACTCTAACCAAAATAATTGTGAAATACACATCATAGTTCAAAAATTTATCAGTTGTTTAAGCAAAATAACTGTGAAATACACATCACAGTTATTTCACAAATAATGCATAAAGATGAATGAATGAAAAGCCTACAATACAATTATGTCCACAAATAAAACCATGAATTACACTAAACAGTTATTTAACAAACAATCATAAATAACCGATAAATCATACATATAGTTAGTAAAAAAAATTTATCAGTTGTTTATGTAAAATACCTCGAAAAAATTGATAAATAGATATCTCAATTTATAAATGTCAAAATCACTATAAATAAATGAGGAACATACTACACATTTTATAATCAATACACAGTTATTAAGCTCATATATATATTAAAATCATTTCACATTTTTATATAACTGTGAAATAGAATTCTCAGTTTATAAATGTGAAAATCATTGTACAGTTTTATACTTATGTGTGAACAAATGTTAAATGGTTTTCTCAGATTTTTACTAGTGAAAAATAATTTAAGTTTATTTATAAAATTTGAAACATATGATGAGTAAACTTGTTTGATTCGTCTTGGCGATGCGATTAAAACAATGATTTCGAATTATTTTTTCGACTATTAGATTTTGAGATATTGTATTATAAAAATTTAAGAGAAAAAAAGGAAGAGAGAGAGAAGGGGAGAGACAGAAAGAATATAAGAAAAAAAATGTATGATCTAAGAGCGCTTAGCGCTAAATGCTTGATCTAAATGAAATCTTTTGTTTTCCATGTCATTATCATCGTTGATGAAACTATCATCATCAATCAATGGTTAAATAAAGTTATAACATACATTAATTTTTTGAAATAATAATAATTTAATAGCTATAGCACTAAAATGGAGTTAACGTTCGTTCCCAAGTAAAATTTTAACTGCCTATAATCGTATCCGTTCCAAAATGAATAAATTTTCCATATTTAAGTAACACTTTAAATATTTGAAATTTAATAATAAAAATTATCAATTTTCTTGTCCACTATCAAACTTTTAAATATGTAAAAACAAATCGTAAAAAACCATTTAGAAATACATTTTACTTCGACACAAAAAAGATAATTTATTTTGAAACTAAAAAATATCAGTATTTATTTTGCTACGGAGATAGTGCTTATTAAAGCAATCCTACTTTTGAACGGGGTTAATGAATTAATCATCTATTTTGAGAGTTCAATTTGGATACATCATTAGAAACTCACGGCATGATTTGTTTGTATATAACTTGTATTTCTTAGTGTTGTGAATATGGCCCTCCACTATCCAAGCAAATCACAAGAATAATTATCGTACACAAACAAAGTACAAGAAATCAAAAAACGCAGAAAAGACACAAGAAATTGTTAACCCAGTTCACCAATTTGATTGGCTACGTCTGGGGGCACTACCAAGCCAAGATCTTGCACTATAATATGTAAATTTGTGTTACAATGAGAAAGGGGGCGGAACCTTGCTTTTTAATATATACTAGGAATATAAACCTAACCCTAGAAATCAAAGGGAACTGAAAAAATTGCCTAAAATTCGGCCCAGGAAGCCTTTCCCCCGTCAAGTGCGCGGTCGCCCTCCATGGAGCGCGGCCGCCCTCAACACATGAGAAATCAGCGTCAGCCTCGGCCCTTCAGTGCGGTCGCTCAACCCTTCAGCGCGGTCGCGCACAATCGAGATCCTCTTAGCCAAAGTTTCTGCCCAAGTGCGCGGTCGCGCACCATCACCTGCGCGGCCGCGCAAATCTCCAGCAGCTTCAGACGAAATTCTTTCCCCCTTGCTCCGATGTCTAACCCGGTTGATCCTCTATCCCAACAATCTCTCACCTAGAGATCAACCGCATATACAAGCCCCGTATCCGTTCTTCAACTCATCCTTGGTGTCCTCCTAGTGCTCACCTCGATCATGGTAGTGCCATCCTCCTCTTCTACTCTCCAAGCCCAATTGAAGCTTTGCACAGCTTCAATTTCTCAAGGTTTACAACCTTTGTCAACATGTCAGCCGGATTTTCCGATCCCAATATCTTCTCTAGCCTTAAGATCTTCTCCTCCAAGAGATGTCTGATGTAGTGAAACCTCAGTTCAATGTGTTTCGTCCTCGAATGAAACGCCGAATTTCTAGCCAAATGTATTGCACTCAGACTGTCACTGTAGAGAACGTTACCACTTCGCGTCTTCCCAAGTTCACCCAAGAAGTTCTGCAACCATACCATCTCTTTACTCGCCTCTCACACGCCACATATTAGCTTGCAGCTTGATCGCGCCACGATCTTCTGCAATTTAGAAGCCCAGGAGATTGTCGTACCACCCAATGTGAACACATAACCCGTAGTACTTCTCCTCTTATCAAGATCACTTGATGCCAAGTCCGCATCAATATAACCCGCTAACACCACCTCCTTGCTTGAGAAACACAGAGCCTTACCAGCAGTACCCTTCAAGTAACGTAGGATCCATTTAATCGCTTCCCAATGTTGCTTTCCTAGATTGCCCATAAATCGGCTGACTACTCCCACCGCATGTGCAATGTTCGGCCTTGTACACACCATTGCATACATGAGACTCCCCACCGCTGAAGCATATGGAGTTCTCTCCATCTTGTCACGCTCCTCCTTGCCCTTAGGTGAGTCCTTCTCGGATAGCTTGAAATGCAAACCCAATGGCGTCCCTGTTGGCTTCGCCTCTTCCATACAAAACCTTGCCAAGACTTTCTCAACGTATTCTGCTTGTGAAAGAACCAACTTGCCCGACTCCCTATCCCGGTCAATCCGCATGCCCAAGATTTTTCTGGCCTCTCCCAAATCCTTCATCTCGAACCGTTCTGACAACTGAGTCTTCAATCTGTTTACCTCTCTACTGCTAGAGCCCGCTATTAGCATGTCGTCCACTTATAACAGCAAGATAATGTACCCATTGTCCGTGTTCTTGAAGTAGCAACAATGATCCGCCTCACATCTGATAAAATCAATGTCATGCATGAACCCATCAAACTTTCTGTACCACTGCATAGGAGCTTGTTTAAGGCCATACAAGCTCTTAGTCAATCTGCAAACTAGCTCCTCGCTACCCTTAGACAAGTAACCCTCTGGCTGTACCATGTAAATCTCTTTCTCCAAGTCCCCATGAAGAAAGGCTGTCTTCACATCCATCTGTTCAAGCAAAGTTGTCCGCCACTACTATCCCCAGAACCATTCTGATAGTGGTCATCTTCACAACCGGAGTGAATACCTCGGTGTAGTCAATACCGTACTTTTGCTGAAACCCTTTTACAACCAGTCTTGCCTTGTAACGCTTGCTACCGTCTGCTTCCTCCTTGATCCTATAAACCCACTTGTTATGCAATGCCTTCTTCCCCTTAGGTAGTTTAGTCAACTCCCAAGTTTTGTTGGCCTTCAATGAGTCCATCTCATCATCCATCGCAGCTTTCCACTTGTTACAAAGTGTACTACGAACAACCTCCGCATGACATTCTGGTTCCCCATTATCTGTCAACAGCAAATAATAATTGAATGGAGTATACTGCTCGGGCGATCCACGCAACTCCGCCGGATCTACGCAATGGAATATCCGATTCGGAGTACGTGGTTCATCTTCATGACCTCCCGACCATGGTCATCATGAACCGTTCTGCTCCCACCCGAGTTTGGAATATCCACCTCTACAATTTCCGATTCGAACTAGTGTCATCGATGCCCCCTTTACGTCCTTGTACAATACCTGTTCATTGAATACCACATCTCGACTACGAATAATTCTATGATTTTGGTCATCCCAAAACTTATACCCGAAGTCATCCCCGCCATACCCAATAAACGTACACTTAACAGATTTTGCATCTAATTTAGTTCTCTCAGCAGAATCAACATGAACATAAGAAACGCAGCCAAATATGCGAAGAAAGGACAGATTTACCTGCTTGCCACTCCAAGCTTCCTCTGGAATTCCATTTCCCAATGGTACCGATGGTCCCCGATTGATCAAGAAATCCGATGTGTCAACTGCATATGCCCAAAACGTCTTCGGAAGTCCACACTTCAATCTCATACTTCTAGCCCGCTCGTTCAATGTTCTGTTCATCCTCTCTGCTACCCCGTTGAGTTGTGGTGTCCGCTTTGGAGTCTTCTCCATACGAATACCATTCGCAGCACAATATTCCCTAAACTCCCCTAGCTCATACTCCCCACCATTGTCCGATCTGAAGCACTTAAGCTTAAGTCCCGTCTGATTCTCCACCAAGGCCCTCCACTTCTTGAACACCTCGAAAGCCTCATCTTTCCCCTTCAAGAAATAGACCCAAACCTTCCTTGTAGAATCATCAATGAAGGTCATGTAATATGACGCACCACCCAGAGTCGTTACCGGAGATGGCCCCCACAAGTCAATGTGAACCAATTCCAACTTTGCTTCCCTCAAACCCCTACCTGTCCTCGAGAAATTATTTCTCCCCTGTTTGCCAAACATACAATCTTCGCAGATCTCCACGTTGACTGTCTTCAAACCCGGTAGTAGTCTCTTTGAACAAAGCACCTTCATCCCCGTCTCACTCATGTGACCCAATCGACAGTGCCACAAATCCGTATCACCCTTGGCTGCTGCCACCGCGATACTATCCTTGGTGTTATTCGCCAAATACAAAGTCCCCTCCTTATTACCCCGAGCGATCTCACAATCCTCCTTGGTAATAACCCAGTTTCTGCAGCCGAATGTCACCTTGTAACCTTCTTCGTCCAACTGCCCAACTGATAGTAGGTTCTTTTTCAAACCCGGAATGTGTCTGACCCCGTTCAGATGTAAGACCTTTCCGTCCGATGCTCCTATTCTGACATCCCCCTTCCCCTTGATTTTCAAACGCTCGCCATCCGCCAGATAGACCTTACCGAAATCACCGGAAGTGTAATTCTCCATCTCTTCCTTATGCCCGCAAGAGTGGAATGATGCCCCCGAATCCAGCACCCATGATTCTAGTGCACTACTGACACTCAGAACCAGTACATCGTCACCTTCGATTGTCACATTCACCGAATTGCCCTTACGATTTGGACAATCCCTCTTGAAGTGTCCCAACTCCTTACAATAATAGCACTGATATGTGAATATAATACTCCATCTATAATACAACATGGTGAAGAAACTTCTCGGGCATTATGATACTTTATTAGAACTTCCCGGTCACTCTCCCTATAATAAAATTTAATTAAAAACCCATATGAATTCATTAAGGAGGTATAGTGTTAAAATTGAAACTTTAGGAGGTGACTGTCTAAAACTAATAGTTAAAGTTAAAGGGTTTAGGTGTCAATAATTTATTCTTGAAGGAGCTTGTGTGAAACATTTATTAATATAAAGGGAAAGAGACTTCGATTTGAAGTCTCTATACGAACCACAAAGTAGGGGTGTGCAAGAAAAATTGAAAAAATCAAAAATGGAATTCGAAAAAATTGAAATTAAGGTTATCGTAAGTGTACGATACTTGATTTTAAAGGAACCGGAGTTTTGTTTTCGAGTTTGGTATAGTGTTGAAAAACCGATATCCTGAATGAAACGATATATATCTATATATATACTCCCTCCGTCCCACTATACTTGACACCCAAGGGGTGGGTTCAAAAACCAAGGAAAAAGAATAAAATAAAAAAAATGTGTGGTGAAAAATGAAGAGAGAGAATGAGTGGGGTAAATAGTAGTGTTGATTGAATAAATATGTGGTAGAAAATGAAGAGAGAGAATGAGTGGTGGGGTAGAGTGAATATAAAAATATAAAAACTTGGTTATTTTTGGAAGGTGTCAAGTATAGTGGGACGACCCAAAATGGAAAGAAGTGTCAAGTATAGTGGGACGGAGGGAGTATATATATATCGGTTGGCGCATCAGGATTTGCTTCTTTTTTTTTTTTTTTATTACAGCACTTTTCATTTTGAGCATAGTGAGATTACATTTGTATCCTTTGGCATCATAGTTTTATGTTAAAATAACTTATTCAATATTTTTCTTTTATTATAAAACAAACAAAATTTCATTTTTGTTGTTATATTTACAGTAAGACTTTTTTATATTTTTTTCTTAGATATGACTTTTTAATACTCATTCATTCTATATGAATGTGTCTTTATTATTAAAAAATACTTAATATATCTTACTTTCAAACAACAAGTTCTAATTCATATTTAAATTCAGTATAATAAGATTATAAAAGAATTTAAATATTTATTTTATTAAAATCACATAAATATCCATTAAAATAAATATTTTATATTTCAAATGACAAATTTTAAAAAATCGTGCATCCCCTAGTACTATACTATGTGAAATCCAAAAAGCTCTCCATATCTATCCATTTGATATGAAAGCTCATCTTGACTTAAAAGAACAAATTTATCAATTTCTACCTTAAAATCCATCTCATTGCTTAACCTAAACCTAGTTTAGTGGCGCAGCCAAAATATTGGAAGAACAGGGTCAAAATATCCATATATAGGGTCAAATTTAAAATGACAAAAACTTGGGTGAGAACAGCATGACCCGTCTCATTCATGAGACGGGTCGGTTCCATACCCATCACCCGCCCAACAAAGCCAACCCACGCCTCCGCTCAAGCTTTTTGCATATGGGCGGTCCCCCAAGCTGGAATCGGGCCGCCGGCCGGAATCACATTTGCCTTGGCCCAATCCTTCAGCCAACATAAAGTAATAGTTTGTATACATTAAAGTAATAGTTTGTATACATTAAAGTAATAGTTTGTATACATTAAAGTAATAGTTTGTATACATTAAAGTAATAATATTTTTTCCTATATTTTTTTCGTTTGGCAAAAGTAATACTTATTATAACTAAAATGTAACAAACGTGTTATTTATATATAATAGTATTTGTACATAATTGTAACACATATGTATAGGTATCTATATGTTTTCATGTAAAAGTATTACATTATCTATAGAAATATGTTACAATTTCATCTATCAAAGTGGTACATTTACTTGTATAAACTATTACATTCATATACATAAGTTATTACATTTCAAAAATAATACATATAGTTTGTATTACATTTGAAAAAAATGGGTAAAAACGAGCTTTTATTTTTTTTTAAAACAGGTATTACGTTTACTTATGACCAATGTTACTTTATATGTATACAGTCATTACATTAAGAGATGGTAACTATTACTTTTGCTCTGAAAAAAATAATATAAAAAAAAAAATTAAAAAAAAAAATAAAATAAAAAAAAATTGGCCTATAAAAGGCTGCCACGTGACGGGTCATGCCCCATGGGTCATGGGTCGACCCGTCTCATGCATGAGACGGATCCCATGTTCTCACAGGAGACCGGCTCATTTAAAATATAGTGAAAATTTTATTTAGTAAGAAGAAATGGTAGGTTATTTATAATTTAGGCCTATATTTGCAACAAAAATAAAAACTAGGCCAACGGACCCTAGGGCCCTTGAGCCCAGATTAAAGCCCATTTTAAACCATGTGAGATACTTATTTCCCTAGACACCCCTCGCATTCAAATTCTCTAAATTGCCCTTTTTAATTGCACCTGAACTAATGAACTAAGATGTGCTGGACTATCCTCCTCACAAGCACGTCAATTCCACTTTCACTTTCTATGGGCGTAAAATTTGTAGACATTTGACTTTTTCTTTTTCTTTTTTAACAACCTTTGACTTTTTTAAAAAAAACAAAAATTGTTATAAAGCTAGCCTTACCACCCGATTGATATTATATTAAAGCCCATTTTAAACCATTTCAATCTAGGTTTTTTTAAGACTATTATGACACCTCTAATACATGAATGACTCAGCAGCATGAATCTCTAAGCGATATGCTATTATCTAAACAAACAACACATAAAATTTCACCATTCAATCAAGGTTTTTTTAAGACTATTAGACTCTTGTCAACTCTGCCAATAAAATTTCACCATTCAATCAAAGTTAAAGGGTTAAAATACAATAGTGCCCCTGAAATCAAACTCCACTTACTAACATTATTTTTTCATGTTCTTATTCACATATATGAGGATCATGGATCATTATTGACTTATAATACAAAATTTTCAACCAAAAAATTTCAATCAAAAAAATTAAAATTTTCAATAATAACAACGAATTACTCTCATAATAACAACGAATTAATCTTATAATTGACTTATAAACTTATAAGACTTTTTTAAAAAGTCTTATAAGTAACATATAAGACTTTTTTAAAAAGTCTTATGAGTAACATATTATGACTTTTTAATAAGTCTTATAAGTAACATATAAGACTTTTTAAAAAAGTCTTATATGTTACTTATAAGACTTTTTAATAAGTCTTATAAGTAACATATTATGACTTTTTAAAAAAGTCTTATAAGTAACATATAAGACTTTTTAATAAGTCTTTTTATTTATAATATGACTTATTAAAAAAGTCTTATAAGTAACTTATAAGACTTTTTTTAAAAGTCTTATAAGTTACTTATAAGACATATTTGAACATTGAAAACTATGTTGTAAAAAAGTCTTATAAATAGTAACTTATAAGACTTTTTTTAATAAGTATTTTTACTTATAAGACTTATTAAAAAAGTCTTATAATTTACTTATAAGACTTATTAATAAGTATTATATGTAACATATAAGACTTATTAAATAGTCTTACATATAAGACTTTTTAAATAGTCTTATAAGTAACTTATAAGACTTTTTAAAAAGTCTTATAAGTTACTTATAAGTCTTATAAGTTACTTATAAGACTTTTTAAAAAAGTCTTATAAGTTAGTTATAAGACCTATTTGAACATTGAAAACTGTGTTGTAAAAAAGTCTTATAAGTAGTAACTTATAAGACTTTTTTTAATAAGTCTTTTTACTTATAAGACTTATTAAAAAGTCTTATAAGTTAGTTAAATGACCTATTTGAACATTGAAAATTGTGTTGTAAAAAAGTCTTATAAGCGGTAACTTATAAGACTTTTTAATAAGTCTTATAAGTAACATATAAGACTTTTTAAAAAGTCTTATAAGTTAGTTATAAGACCTATTTGAACATAAAAATTGACGAACCCAACCACAAAAGCATAAACTCTTTAGTTAAGATATGATTAAGGTCATATCAAATTTGAGATGCACTTTCGTTTTACAAATGTTTCCCCCACAATGTTATTATCTCTTTACCCTTAATTCATGAGATAAGCAAATTTGGATTCAGCAAACAGATATTTATTGTTATGGTTACCTCCAACACTAAATGTGTACTCATCTTCATCAGTAAAGCAACATTATTATCAGAAAACTACATTTCAAACTATCGTCAGCTATTCTAAACAGACATTTTCGCATTACCCCTGATTCATGAGATAAATACAATTGTTCTATCAAATACCATTCAAAAAGCTAGAAATTGCTTTTTGTGATAGAACAATATACTTCTTTGATTCGATAAATAAATCAATTTCTGTCACAAAAAGTATATTGTTCTATCAAAAAGAAAGTCAATGAATTGATATTGTTCTAACAAAAAGAAAGTGCAACATCTATTTATCGAATAAAAGAAGTATATTGTTCTATCAAATACCATTCAAAAAGCTAGAAATTGCTTCTGAAATTAGGTAAGCTAAAGTCGCATCAGCAGTACAAACCAAAGTAGTTGTTGCTTTGACTTCTATCAAGGTTCTGTTTGGCTCAAAAATATGTAACCTTGAAGCATTTTCGGGTCCATCATCATTCATGGCTTGTTTAACAGATCCATTGATACCCATTTTCTGTAATGTTATCAAAAGCTTTTCTAAATCAAGATTGCCCCAAAATTGGACCGAATTGGCTTGTGAAGAAACTAGTTGTTCATTTCCAGGAAGTAGCCAGTGCATGCCCTTTTCCACTAAAAGTTCTCCCTTTAATCTAGCTACATGCATATCTTCGCCTTCGTCCAATTTCACCCAACTGAGCTGTGAAATTAAGTCTGCGGCCATGCATAAATCTGAAGAGTCCTTTAATTTTGGTTTTCTTTGCCCTAATTTCTCCCGATCCCCTCACTATGTTCGACGACCAACCTTCTACTCCGATCATCGGTGGCTGTGGACTTGCCAGTCTACCCAGATCCAGAATCAGAGCAGAGGGAGAAGATGAAGGGGCTCGCCAGAGAAGATGAAGGGGGTCGCCGGAGAACAGAGATCGTCGTCGTCGTCGCCGGCCGGAAATGGTTGGGAGAGAGAAGAAGGGAAGTGAGAAAATTTTGAGTGCGCGTGTGTGATTTTTAAAGAGAGAGATATACGTGATAAATGGCGTTGAGGGGAGGGAGAGGGGTGTCTGGGGAATTTAAATTTGGGAATGACTATTTTTCTGGAATTTATCAAAAAAATTTCTTTAAAAGGAAAAAAATCTGGATTGAGGGGCTCTAGTGGAATTTTTCCTAAAAACTAAGCACTAGTATTTTTTATTTTTTTACAAATCATGGGGTTCAGATAACCCCTTCCCTTCAAGATGGCTTCGTCAGTGACATAGTTGCAACACAATACACTACTTAAATATAATGTGCCGTTTCAGTATCCATTTGTGAAAACAAAAAAGCTCTACAAATTATCATGTTTGAAAGGGTAAAGTGTAGATGCCTCTCGTCTCATGAAAAATGAGATGAATCCCATCTACCCTCCCCAAAATCATAAATAAATTGAGATGATTTGTTTCTAGCCATTCCAAAACGAGAATGAATTAGGCTCCGTTTGTTTGGGGGAAAATGTTTTTTGGAAAACATTTCCTCCATCATTTTTCGGTGTTTGTTTCGCACCGAAAAATGAAGAAAATGTTTTACGCTAAACATGTTTATCTCATTTTCCGAAAAATATTTTCATTTTTCGGAAAACATTTTACAGGAAATCATTTTCCGAAAAATGTTTTACGCTAAACAAGCGAAGCCTAATAAGTTGCTTCCATTTTGATTGGAGCTAGAAGCGTAAATAATAGTCAGATCACAGATCTCACGGATTTGTAAGCATTCTCTTAAATCTGTGGAATAATATTTTCAATTTAATATTTTTTTTTAATTTTGAATTAGATCTCCTTTTTTTTTTTTGCAATATCAGATCTGTTATTAAGATAATTTTAGTATGTAAAAGAAAAAAGTGAATGAGATTATCAAGTGGAACGGAATAAGTATACTCCCCCCGTCCCACCCGAAAAAGCACAAAAGTGACATTGCACGAAAATTAAAAAAAGTGTATAGTGGAGTAATTGTTGTGAGTATGAAAAGTGAGATAGGAGAGAGAAAGTGGGGTAGATAATAGTAAGTGGATAGTTATTTTGAACTAGTGCTACACCCGTGCGTTGAACGCACGACAAAAAACTTTTACAAATTGCAGGAAGTAAATAAAAAATTTATTATAACTATAAGGTTTAGATGACTTGGGACAAAAGAAAATAATAGTTGAAAAGATGTGAGTAGCTGTATTTAAACAAATCCTGAAAGACCTTATCAGTTATCTGTGAAGGCACATCAATCTTGGTCTCGGCTACCCACATTCTTGCTTGTTGCAACTCATTATACTTGTAATAAATTACACATACTTAAATGAGAAAATAAACAGTCATACTACTTGGATAAATAAGCCAATAAATTGCACATACTTAGTGTAATAATATTACAAATTTTGAAAAATTTCCTTGTAAACAACATTAGTTGTTTGACTTGTTGGCTTTTCATCTTCATCACATATTAAAATCTTCAAACCAGCACGATTAGTTACTCTTGACAATGCAAGATAAAGCTGACCATGACTAAACACCGGCCTTTTGAGGAAAAGGCCGACATGCGACAATGATAATATTTTATCCAAAGTTGGACATTTGGAAATATAGATGAAGATAAATCCAATAATTAAGACAATAGTTTTCGACAAAAAAAGCTTACACATATTTATGAAATAATATTACAAATTTTGGAATATTTCCTTGTAAACAAAATTAGTTGTTTGACTTGTTGGCTTTCCCTCTTCATCACATATTAAAATCTTTAAACCAGCACGATTAGTTTACCCTTGACAATGCAACATAAAGATGACTATTCACTTTTTAAACTCCAACATTCTGAGGACTGCATCCTGGGTTCTAGCCAATATTCACAATGTTTTGCTTATTTTTCATAAATAGATATCCTTAAGAAGAAAATGAAGCTCACATATATGCACAAGCATGCATATATAGAAAGAGTTACAAGCTGCATTTGTTGAAACCACATAATGCGAGCCATTCTTACACACACACACCATAATCTCCAAATCATAAGTTGCCTCAGCTGCCATCAAACTTCTCCAATGTGTTGTAGTTCAGAAGCTTATCGATGAGATCAACATGAGTCATAAGAATTCTTCTGCAACAATAACGGATAAACCCCAAAGCATCCAGAGCATCTCCCTCGGTGTAATCGGACTGGAGGAGGTCAAGATACGTGTCCCACTTCACTTGTTGCCAATAACCTTGCCGCAGGTGAAGCAACGGACCGGAATTATCATCTTCGGAGCCCTATTTAATCTCCGTCAAGCAACTCCTCTCTCTGTTTCAGACTTTTCAGTAAGGCCTGGACATCTAGATTTAACAAACACCAATTTCTTCCATTTAAGGCCATTCATATTCGCCAAAACATCCAACCACTCTATTCATTGGTGAATTAAAAAATAACGCATGCATATTTCTAGAACAAATGAACTCTATGCAGTACGACCTCGACCAAAAAAAGGATAATACAATATGATGCTTATGCTGGAGCTGATAGGAGTAACGATATCCTGTCCTTAGCTATGGTCCACGAAAGACCTTCTGGCAAGTAGAATGAGAAGATGAGAAATGAGCTTACTAAACCAAGCAAAAAAAAATAAAAAAATATTATAATCAGGGACATGTTGGTATTTCTACATTTAAATGAGGGAAGGAAGTTCTGACATGAACTTCATTTACAAAATTCGACATTATTTATGATTAGCATGACTTCATTTCAAGTTTTCAACCTTAGTCAAGTGACAACAATCACATACATCGTATTATTACTCCCTCTGACCCTGAATGAATGTCCGGTTATGAAATAACATTGCCACTAAAAGAATGCCAATTTTTTGATAAGTTACTTAATCCTCTTTACAATAATTGTGTTGATTTATCTGTAAACATGGGCTATACGTAGTTAAGATTATATCATTCTATAGACACTAAGACCATTTACAATAGTTTCAACTACCCCATTTTTTCAACACCCTTTAGACACATCATCTTCTCTCTCCTCCACCTAATTATTCAACACCCTATTCAATTTTTAACCCCTACAATGGTTTCAACACCCTTATTTTTTTCAACACCCTTCCAACTCATCATCCTATACCCCACCACTTTTATTTTATTTTTTATTTTTTATTTTTATAATTAGTAAAATAATAATAATAATTATTAATTAAAATAATAATAATTATTATTATTAATGATAATTATTATTATTATTATTATTATTATTATTATTATTATTATTATTATTATTATTATTTATAATTAAAAAAATACTTCATACTTATTTTATTTTTTATTCCTTATTTTTCAATATAATTGAAAAATTTATATTGAAAAAATAGTGTTTTTTTTTCTGTGTCCAAATCAAATGAAACAAAACTCTATTTGTAGATAAAAAAAATTATGAATTTTAATATAAAAAAGTTTTTATTTTTTTTGATATAAGATAATTGACTTTGAAAATGCGGAGGATTTAAACCAAAACAAATTTCAGTGTCCAATCATATGGAGACACGTGGCATCTCACAGGGAAAAAGAAAAAAAAACCAAAGCTTTAGCGCCATTTACGCGCCTAATGGGAGAGTGTATTTCACACGCCGTTTTTGGCCCAATGGGGCGGCGACACGTGGCAAAAACGGGTCCCACTTTTTTTTTCAACACCCGTTGAATAATTTCAACAAAATGAAAAATTTTAAACAGTTGAAACTTTTTCAACTACCCCATTGCAAGCATTAAACAATTGAATTTTTTTTTTCAACACCCAAAACCAAACCCATTGCACATGGTCTAATATTGACAAAATAAAAATAAAATATGTTGCTATCAATATCGATGGTGCCTGATCCTCACAATTTGGAGCTATGGTTGAAGGTACAAATTTCAAGTCAATTGTGTTTAATTTCAAGCAATAAATTGATGAAAAATGACTGGATTATCTATGAAGTATCATACAATGAGTTGCTCATTCCACGTCTTTATGCTGATGTAGCACTGTCTGTCACACGCTTCTGAATCTCCAAACTTACCCTTCGATGGATAATTTTGGAAATTCAATTTTTTAAATTAAATCAAAGGGTAAGTTTGGAGATTCAGAAGTGTGTGACAGGGCTACATCAGCATAAAGACGTGGAATGAGCAACTCATTGTATGATACTTCATAGATAATCCTGTCATTTTTCATCAATTTATTGCTTTTATGTTGAATCTCACTGTCCCCATTGCAATCCAGAAATTCCAACTCTTACCCTTCATTCGTTATATATGTGTGAAAATTGAAGAAAACTTCCAGCAATCTTACTCTGATCTGGAGGGACCAAGGGACATGAGAGTCCTAAAAACAGCTTCTGAAGTTCCATCAACCACACCAACAGCCATGATTGCTGGGTGATCATCCCAATGCTGATGGTAAACAACACGAGTATTTCAGAAAAAAAATATGCATTTATTATTTATACAATTACTCCCTCCGGCCCAAGATGAATGACCATTTGGAATTTAAGGGTCATTTTGAAAAGGTTAATTTTTAATAGAAAAATATCATAAACATTCTTGCTCTTCACTTTCAAAATTTTAGTTTTGCAAAAATATAATGAACTATGAATTTATTTATTTTTGAATAAAAATCATTTAGGACAAAGTTATTTGAAGGTAAAGTTTCAAACGGTCATTCAATCTGGGACCAAAAAGGACATTCAATTTGAGATAGAGGGAGTATATCTTTAGAGAGGCAACAACACGTACCCTTCCGCTTGAATCCAACCACTCTAATCGAAAAATAATCATATACAGTATCTGCTGCCAAGACCCTTCAAGATCTACTATGGCATTTTATGAAACTTCATAATATTACAGTCAAAAGCATGAAGAGAATAATCCTAATAATCATAATGAAGTATTCAGGAGGGGAAGAAAGGGAGACAAATATTGGTTGGCTTACCACAACCATATCTCCCGTCTTTGGTATCGGGCCACTTCCTAAACGCAAGTCCTGCATTCTTTTTTATACCGCATCTTCGTCTTGCCGTAATCCTTCCCCTTTAATGCTGGCACTGAAATCCCAAAATGACAAAACTATTAGCCCTCATTATTTATTTAGCTGAACTCATTAATGAGACAATGCTCGCTTAAAAATGTGCTTCCAACAGTACAATATATCAGTGCAAGGATCCAGATAACAGAATGGGAAGAGTGAGATGGGCATGCGCAGAGACTAGACAAGTTCTTAACCATAGAACACATCCTAGTACCAATTTAGGTGGATTAAACCACCTGCTCGTAAAATAGCATATAAATTGACCTATACATAGAACAATTCATAGAAAATAAGGTGACTGTATATGGCCCCACATTGCCCATGCTTCAAAATTAAAAGTCGAAGAAAGTTGTGAGTATGAGTTGATTGAGAATGTACCACACTAATCCCAATAGCCCAATGCTTCAAGAGCAAAGTCTGAAAAAATCCTAAAATTTAGAAAACGTGCAAAAACAGCGAAGAAGGAAACTCGTGATGAAGATACACAAAGGACAATGAGAAGAAAAATGAAGAATTGAGGTGAAATGAGAAATTACTGTCAGCAAATTCAGATGCCACAACAACTCTTCTATCAACTGAAATATTCCCAAATGTTGCAGCTGTTAACATGCCAATAGATGACAACAACATCTGTCTACGATCTCTAACTGAACTATAATTTAAATGAGCACTTTCATATGCATTCAGAAAGCAATCATCATTGCTCAGATATCAAAAATAAAAAGCCCAAGAATGCATTACTCCTTAATCCCGCACTACTTACCCAAACAACAACAAATAAATAAGGATAATGCATGGAGGAGCTGGGGGCTGGTGCCACAATATATGAATGCTAAATGAATGTTAGCTCAGTATTTAATAATAGGAATATCTATTTCCTAGACTTCGATGACCTTTTATAATGGCTGTTGATTGAAGTGGTAACAGATCCTTCATCCCTGTTAGCCGATTATAGGTTTTCTGTCTAGACCTATTTTTTTTCATTTATACTGTAAATTGTCTATTCTAGAAACTCAATGGTTATCATAACATTATACTTGCATCAAAACAGCCACAAGTAATCTCAGAACAGAAAATTAAACTAACAGAAACTATTTCACTAAAAAACATAATAATAAAAAAAAAGTAATGCAGAATTTTAAAGTTGAAAAAAAAATAAAAACCTCTTTGTCGACCAGAATTAATTCAGTTGTTGCAGAAAGCTTCATGGTGTTCTCTAAGGAAATCTTCCATTTCCGGGCAATGAGAACCTTGACGGACCAATTTGACCTACCCTTCTTCAGTTCATTGAAGAGGGAAATCATGCTGGGGCAACTCATTATCTGAAGACTAAAGAAAATTGAGATGGGTGAATAGAAGAGTAAAAATTGAAAAATGTTTTCAAAATACATTTATAGTTAGACTACTTACTGACTGTTCATATGCCCAAGGCTCTTCATTTTTCTAATTTTACAGTGATTTTTAAGTGATTATATGTAAAAAAAATGACTTTTGTAAAAAAAAATTTAGACTTTAATGTATGCCAGCTTGTAAGAAGTAGGATTTACTGAGATTTTAATTTTCTTTTTTCAAATGTTTAACTGCATTTTATTGATTTAACTGTAATAATTTTAAATATGTATTCATTATTATTCCTTGGAAAAAGTTTTATCACATTAACCGAAAAGCATTACTTACAGGTATTAATTATATGCTTTAAAAATCGAAACTACTTTTACAGATTTAATTGGAATGCATAATAACTTAATACCACTCTAAGCCATGCTAATTACAATTTTGACTGGTCTTGAAATTACTTTAGTGCCCTTATTTTGAGCGGGAAAGTTGCTCTTGCACTTGCCTCATTATATAGTTATAGATATGACAAGTGAGTCCCATGAATAAAGAATTATTAAAAAGTTTTTATTTTGAAAGTGTGTCTTTTTAAATTGAACAACCAAAATGAAAATTTGTGCATTTTCTAGTGGAACGGAGAGATTATTTTTTTAGAAGATAAATATTCATTTTAATACATATAAAGTAAATTTTATAATTGATAGCGATTATTCTTATTGATGGCGTTATGGTTAGGCCGAAGGACCCTAGGGTTAGGGGTGTTCACGGTCCGGGTTGGTTCGATTTTTGATTTTTGTCAAAATTTTAAAAAATCAGGATCGGACCAAATACTTCGGTTCTGTAAAAATTTAGGACCAGGACCAGACCATTACATTATAGGACCGGTCCCATCGATCCGGTTCCAATGGTCCGGTTCCGGTCCGGTTCCACCGGTTCTACAAATTACAATGAGCGAATTGCAAAGCTCGCAGGAGGGGTTGTTGTCATTCAGGTAATCTTTGAACAATTAAATGTGCAAATATTTGGCCTGTGAGTGTTTTCTGGTGAAGTTATTCATGCTGACTTTCTGTGGAACTTGGTATAGCTTGGTGCACAGACTGAAACAGAGCTGAAAGAGAAGAATCTTAGAGTAGAAGATGCTCTCAACGCAACAAAGGTAAATTTTCCATGGAGTTTATATAATGAATGAAATGGGCAAGTGTGTGTAGCTTGAGCAATATAAACTTATTTCCATGGAGTATATATATATATATATATATATATATATATATATATATATATATATATATATATATATATATATATATATATATATATATATATATATATATATATATATATATATATATATATATATATATATATATATATATATATATATATACTCCTCCGTTCCGAAAACAATCTTGCTTTCACTTTTGGGCGTCCCAAAACTTACTTCACACATTTAAAACTTACCTAAAATGGAAAGGAATCTTTACTATTCCCTCCACTCATTCTCTCTCCTACATTATTATAATACTCACAACACCATTATAATTTACTATTCTCTCCACTCATTCTCTCTCCTATTTTATTTTCACACTCACAACACTTTCAATATAATACTCCCTCCTTAAAACCAGTGCAAACAGTGTTTGCGAAGATTGTTCCGGGACGGAGGGAGTATATATATATATATATACATATATATATATATATATATATAGGTCTGTTAGGTTTCGGTTCCGGATCGCGTATATTTTTTTCAAAATCAGGACCGGACCAAATAATCGATTCCATAAAAATTTGAAACAAGACCGGACCAATACTATTTTTTCGATCCGATTTTTACTGATCCAGTCCGATTCTATTAGTCCGGTCCAATTTCTCGAATTTTTTTGTACAGCCCAACCTAGGGCAAGTGGCCCTTTTCCAAATCCTTGCGTCCTATCCCCTCCCCCTTCTACCACCACATCCAGCGACCTCTTCCCATCGCCGCACCCTCGTCGCCTCATTCCTCCCCAATCTGCCACTCACGCAGTTCATCGGCGACTGTCGAAACATCGATTATGGGAGTCAGACAAACTCCTGATCGGGTGTTAGGCCAAGAAACCCTAGGGTCACTGCCCTTTTTCATTTTTTTCATTTTGGGACGGTGGAAACCGGAAAGAATAGAGAACTGAGTGAGTGAAGGTATTTTCAGTCACTCAACTCGCACCTCCGTTTAAAACCCTAAACCCTAATGGGAACTTATAGCTTCTGGCTCCATTAATGGCGGTTTCCGCAACTACAACACCTCCCATCTGATGTCGTCTCGATTTGATTACCAGCAGAACCTTATTAGTTCGTGTTGCCCTTGTCTTACCGTCTTGGAGTTCCTTAACCGGCCATCTTTTACGGTCATTTCTTATCTCCCTCTAAATCATTTTATTTCTTCTTCAGTTCATAATTTATAGTTTACTTTGATTATGTCAGAATCTCCTAAATACCGAGGAACAAAAATGATTTCTTAAAAATTACGGCCTCAATCCCGATGAATTCCTCCCTAAATCCTCCCCGAAGGTTCCATTTTTCGTTTTTCATCTAAGCAGATTTAATAGAGCATACTCCCTCCTCCGTCTCTTTTAAACGTTTACATTTCCTAAAATGGATATAGGACCCACTTGTTATAATCCCAACATTTACCCACTTCACATTCTCTCTTATACCTAACTATCTACCATCGCAAAACAATCTTTTCACCTTTTCCTTAATTCTTGTGCCCAACACAAATGGTGCATCTTCAAATGGGACGGACGATACACTCTCCTCCCATAATAAATTTCCAATTTCGTTCTTGATCAACAACAAAATTGAACATTCATTTTGGGATGGAGTTAGTACATACGTTCATTGGTGTTCACATAGTATCATTGCAAGTCATGGCTGGAGAAGTTTACTTTTGTAAATTCATTACATGATACTCTGTTTGGGACATTTCACTTAGTTTTGCAAATGACACTCATTGAGAATTAACATGTTTGGGGTTGAATATGGTTTTGTAGACTAAAAGGAAAAAGGAGCAGCAAAAGATGAAAGAAGAAAGCATGTCCCAGACTCCCAGGACAGGATACTGAGCAGATGCAGCCAGCATGGGAGACTCATAAGCTGCTTCATCTTTGTCTTTGCCTCAAGGAAAAAAAGACTAACCCCATCCAAGCAGTTTGTTTGGAGGTTTATTTTAATCTAAGTGCTTATTGTTTATTTCAACCCAAATGCTATTACTTATATACCTTTATCACTTCATAGGATTCCAATTGTTCTTTCAATCCAAGTGCTTATTGTTTAGTTCCAAACTGCCAGGTGCATTTTGATGAGATGGATCCTTGGGTTGTTTCTGATATCTTGTGACCAAATTTAAAATGCACTGGGTTTCTTGATGTTTCGGTTATACATACTATTCACGTGGAATAGTTCTTGAAGCGGGCATTCTGTAGGTTTGCATTCCTTAATCATATGTCTGAATCGTATGGTACTAGTTTCTTATTTATCGATCACTGAATTCTGACACTCTTGGCATTCATACCAGAAAAATTTCTACCCTTAATAAATCTTGATTTTGTTGAAAATCTCAGTTCCTTAATACTTTTCAACGTAATGCGCAGTTGTATTTGCAATCCAATGCCTGTGTTGACAATTAATTGTTTCCATCTGAGATTGATTCTCTTAATTGTTCCACTATAATGATGGATCGGCTGTCTATTTCTTTGTGTTTCTCTCCTTTTGCAAGAAAATAAGTAGTCTTAGCATGAAAATGAAAACAACAACAACAAAGCCTTAGTCCCAAAATAATTTGGGGTCGGCTAACATGAATCCTCATAAGTCATCGTGTGAAAAGGTTGTTGAAAAAAAAAAAAATAAAAAAAAATGAAGACTCGCAAAATTCCTTATATGCTTCATGAAGCATATAAGGAATCTTGGTAGTTACTGTATCCCATCCTTTACATTTCTGCACACATTTCTGTACTGTTTTTGTGGCAATGTAGCACTTCGCTGAATTAATTTTGACACAGAATCAGAAATGGGGCAGTGAGGAAACTATCTATGCTCTCTGTACATTTCTTACTCTTGTTCTATTTGTAGTAAATTCAAATGGAGGAGCAGTGGCAAAGATAGTATACAGAAAATATTGAAGCAGTTTGTGTTTGTTAGAAAGTGAAGCACTGGACCATGAAATTCTTAGTCTTATTAGATGAAGCCCTTTTCCTTTTCACCAAAAGAGAAAGAAGAGTTAGCGTGTGGAATTCTAGAATCTAGAAACTAGAAAGTGTTATTCGTGTAACCTAGTTCCAGCTCCTTTTATAGTAGGATACTTCACTTTTGCGATTAGGTTTAGGTTAATCTCCTGTTGTGCTGATGTATGACTAATTCAGATCATTTTACTTCACTAAAGGGGGGTAGATAAAGATAGAGCATGGGTAGCTTGGAAAGTTAGAAATATCATATCCTGAAGTGGAAATCCTACCATATGTTATTTCTTTCCTAGTTATTGCCGACAGCCCCATTAACGTAGATATTCTATTCCGAAGTATACTGGATGATATCGAAAACAAATGTATATGAAATTACCAATGTATGCATAAGGAGAATAACAATAAAAGGGGAGTATAGAGAATAATGAGGTCCCCTTCAGTAGCTGCATAAAAATGCACATTAAAAAGCAAAGGGTGATTTTTCCTGTGGACCCAAAGCAACACTGGATACTGAACTTTATCTGTATATTCCATATTATATTGGCAACATTAACCTCACTCTCTTAAAGTGCCACATAATTCCTTCTTGTGTTCCATATAAAGAAAGCCACCTTACTCAACAAGTTAAAAAAACCAGAAAAAAACTTGTCTACCCCTGGTTTCTTCTTTTTATTCCTTGAATACTTCTGCTGAATTATATTCTCCGTGCTCTACACATGCAATATCCTCATCCTCATCCTCACATGAACATGATTGTTTTATGCTCATCTTTATTTGTGCTTTGCAATTGTCCCCAATTCTGTGTGGGTGAGAAGATTTAAAGATAGGGAGAGGGTGATGGGAGGCAACAACAGGGTGTTGAGGGCTTTACTAACTGCTGTTTTAATTGTGGGTTTTCTCTGGTTTTTGTTTGCTGGGGTGTTAGTCAACCAGGCGAAATTGACTAAGGTGACAGATTTAAGAGGAAGTTCCAAGCTCTCAAAACCATATCGAAAAGAGTGGCACGTCGTAAGCAAGAGAAGAGTGCCTAATGGAGCGGATCCCATCCACAACAGGTATGCATATCCAATATTTTATGGTTACGTTATGAATTATACTCCCTCGGTCCCAAAATGAATGTCCAAAAAACTTTAAATTTTGTTCTTGATGAAGAGGAAATTTGAAAAAAAAATTGTTCATTCATTTTGGGGCAGAGATAGTAATTGATTATCCATTGTTGTTTAACATTTGACTTGTCAACGTTTTTAAGCGATGTGCTTTACTTGCTTGTGCATTGCTTGTACAATGATGAAATTGCACTAAGACTTTCCTTATTTGCCAACGTTTCTTCAGGAGAGCAGGGAGTACCAGACAACCTCCTGATCGGGTGTAAGTAAGTTCATCACAAAGCTTTTGAAGATAAACGCTTAGTAGAATATTTAGGCAAAATTCGTGTCGGGGAACAATGCAGTTGCGGTGGAGATTTTTGGTTAGGTTTCATGTTATTTGTTTGCTGAGTGTTTTCTTTGAAGAAAAATTAGAGATGGGTGCAAAACCCTTAATGTGAGCAAAGCTTTTGGAGGGTATGTGATCAGTACTTGGTAAGTTCCTTTAGTTTGAATTCAAAGAGGGTTTTGTAAATTGGGATTTTTTTAGTTTGCAGGAGAAAGAAAGAAAGAAAAGCAGAAGGGAAAAGATTATTATAAAGGGTTATTGTCATTGCTTTACCCCTTTAGGTTGGCTTTATTTTTGGTTAAGTGGGTTGTGTTCCCTAAATAAATAAAGCAGTTTTATTTCTGTTATTTATTTTATTTTTTTAAAAAATGTTGTAATAATTGTTGACACAAATACTGCAAAGTTTGAAAATAATATTGGCTCGACATTTCTAGTTAGCAAGTAAGACTACACTTGATCAAATCTAATGAATGGATAGTAAAATTAAACCGATTCTTCTTTACTCCCTCAATTAAAAATCTTGTATCAAACTAAAAAATAAATGTCATTTTTGCAACAAAATAAAATAAAATACTCCCTCCGTCCTACCTCAATTGGTCCACTTTCCTTTTTGGGACGTCCCACCTCAATTGGTCTATTCCTTAAATGGAAAGTTTTTCCTATATTAATATCCTTATCATCTCCATATATTTACAAAAAAATCATTCATTATACCCACTTTAACTTACTATTCCTCCCACTCATTCTCTCTCCTATTAAATATTTTTAACTTTTACATTCTCTCTCCTATTTCCTACCACACATTTAACTTTTACATTCTCTCTCCTCTAATTTCTACCCACTTTAATAATTTTTCTTAAAAATCGTGTCCCACCTCAATGGACCAATTGAGGTGGGACGGAGGGAGTAAAAATTATTATCATAAAATTAAATGTTTAAAAAATGTGAAACAAGAATATTTATGAATATTTGCTATTAAAATGCCTAAAAAATAATAAAAATAATTAAAGTGTTCCTTAAAATGAAATTTAGATCACGGATGAGAAAGTAATAATTACTGAGTTCACACGTCAATCAAGAATGCAATAAAATTAGTACAGACCCCCCGTGCGGATCGCACGGGTCAGTACCCCCAATCTATCTTTATTATTTTTCTCATCACCTTTAACCTACTCTATTATTCACTATCGAGTACCCGCCACCTTCTATGTAAAATCATCAAAACTAACCTGGAAACAAAGAGACAAATTATGTCGAAAAAGTGATTAAAAGAAAAGCGAAAATTGAGGATCAACCTATTTGTGGCATTGAAAAGTTTTCAATTGTATAGCTTCAACTTTTTATGATAGAAAACATTAAGTACAACATATGAAAAAAAAATATTAAAATATTATACAAATAAAGCATCTTCATTCTGTACTATCCATATTCACACCCTCACCCCACCCCATCAACCGCCACCCCCACCACCACACACACACACAAAGAAAAAGAAAAAGAAGGCAAAAACAAATCTGAAACATTTGGGATTTGGGTGATCGATAAAAAATAGAAAACTTTAAGCACTCTATATGAGTCACCCTTTATGAAGCATCTTCTACATAATAAAAATATATTATATGCACCCCTCACACCCCATGAACCCCCACCCACCCACCAGCTCTCTCTCTAACGGGCACATAAGCGCGCGCACACACACACACACAAAATAAGTAAATCCATAGTCAAAATCCCCCCCCACGCACACAATGTGCCTCCGACCAAGCTATGGCCAAAACGCTTTAGGAGAGTCCAAGAGAGAGTTCGTTATGTGCCAAAATAGGAAGTTACTAAGTCGGGTCTTCCCCGAGCTTAGAACCATAATATCAGATCAGGAAAAAACCCCATATACATACGCTCTCAAATTTCGAGTTTCAGAAGTGGACAACTCAAAAAAGAATATAGTCTTTAATAAGATGATGGAGAAATTTTTAGTCAGCATACAATATCATTTACCTATCAACAAAAATAGTTCCTCTACTCATGTATGAAGCCTTTTCTTAAGCTACTTTTATATCTGCCAAAGATCATAAAAATGGCAAAGAATAAAGAATCTTGAGCAAAGCAAATGAGCCTCTAGATAAACACATAATTTCATTTCAACGAATCAACTATAGGGTAATGAATTATTTCTGAATGACCTCTCTCTTTTACTGTTTTACCTAAGTAATTAATTTGCAGTAAATAACAACGAAATAATTTGGCCATGAAAAATGTTTTTTTTCTAAAGAACGTTAGAAGAAAACGACATATGAAAACGTCATCAAAAACTTGTGAAACGGTTAAAACAATGATGCATGTGCAAGTGCTATTAAAACCACAATTTCAAATTAATAGCCTTTACATTTTTAGTTATCCAATATTTTTCAATAAATTGACAAAATTATCCTTTTTATGGATTTTATGATATATCTTAGGGAGATATTATAGTCACTACAAAATAATAATCTAATATAATAATGAATTATTTTTCTAGAGTAAAGAAAAATTTTCATTTTCTTTTTTAATAAAACTAAATTATTGTATTTGAATTTTTTTTAGGTTTTCATTTTTCATAAAAAAATAATATAATTATTTGTGATCCACTGCCTCCCTTCATTATATTTTCTATAAGAAGGAAAAAATCAGAACATATTGACGTCATATTTTTATTATAAATTTTTCACAATAAGTTTTAATATATTTAATCTACTCTAATAAAAAAATATTTGTTAGTAAATTCACCATTTAGCTTAATACTTAAAATTAATAATTATTTTTACACTGTTAACATAGTAAAATTCAATTTTGTTAATAAAAATTATTAATTATTTACATCAGTTAGTAATCGGTGTAGGAGAGTTTTTTTTATTTTTTTCAACTTTAAATCTAGGCCTCTCTTTATTTTTTGCGAGATCAAATCTGAGCCACTCTTATTGTATTATAGATACTTTAATCTTAATTATTGAGTACTCCCTCCCCCCGTTCCACCTCGGACTTTTGTCATTTTTGTCTGTTTCATTGAAAAGTTACACACTGTGTGTGTGGCATCCTCTCCCTCCCTCCCTTGCAGTTGGATACATTGAAAAGTTTGTGCTAATTCCAAATTTATTGATCCAACGATTTTCAAATAATATGGCTGATATGATGAAATTATTAAAATACTCCCTCCGTCCCACTATACTTGACACTTCTTTTTATTTTGGGCCGTCCCACTTCACTTGACACCTTCAAAAAATAACCAAGTTTTTATATTTTTATATTAATGGACCCCACCACTCATTCTCTCTCTTCATTTTCCACCACTCAATTTATTCAACCAACACTACTATTTATCCCACTCATTCTCTCTCTTCATTTTTTACCACACATTTTCTTTATTTAATTGTTTCTTCTTAGTTTCCGTGCCCACTCCTTGGGTGTCAACTATAGTGGGACGGAGGGAGTATGTACATAACAAAAAAGCAATATACCCTTTTCATGTAAATTCTTGATTTCAATTACATATCATAATTTCGATTCCTTCAACTTCGCTATGGTATAGTATTGCTCACAAAGTTATATTAGGGGTGTAAGTGATTTGGTTAAAACTCGGTTTGAGACTGAATCAATATAAATCATGCGATTTGGCTTGATTTACAAGTATGAATATTTCGTTTTGGCCTTAAATATTGGCAAATCACATATTTCGGTTTGGTTTGTGGCCTAACCATCACAAGTCAAATCAAACCAAACAGCGATTTGAGACCGTGTGACCGAACCACCAAATCGAATCGTGAGACCAAATCGCCAAACCAAACCACATTACATAAACTAATCATAACCTCCGTTTTATATCTTATTTAATATTTTTGTACATTTATTAAAATTTACCGATAGATAAAAAAAATACATACATTAAATAAACTAATACTAATCCCCGTTATTTATCTTATTTAATATTAATTTTATCATTTGCTATTTTCATTGCAACACATAAATAACCAATTTCTCTCCACGGTCAATATTGTAAAGTGTTTTTCGTCTTTCGACCTCTCTCTTCCTCTAGTCTCTCCCTTCCTCTGACTTTCCCCTTAAGTACCCGCCTCTTTCGCTCTTCCACCGTGTTCAAAGAAAATTTTAAAACTATGAAAATAAGTTGCGGTCTGAATGTGGTATGAGCTGTAGTTTAGATCAAGGTCTGAACCAAGGTCTAAATCGCGATATGAACCATGGTTTGAATCAAACCGAACTAAATCAAATCATAACGGTTTGGTTTGGTTTGGTTCGATTTGATTTTATTCATGGTTCGATTTGGAATTTTCCCAAACCGACGAGTAGTAGTACGGTACGTAATTTTCCCAAATCGAACCATTTACACACCTAAAGTTATACTACCTCCTTCCCAGTTTAAGGTTATTAATTTTCTTTTTTAGTCTGTCTCAAATTAAGGTTTTTAGTTACCTTATTAATTAAAATAAATAATGGAATGCACTTGTAATTCTCAAAACAAAAACTCTTCATTCACTTTCTCTCTTCTACATTATTTTTCATACTCACAACATTTATCTTTTCTTAATTAATTATGTATAAAATCAAACTAAAGACATTATACCGTGACGAGGCGAAGGAAGTATATTTTTTTTTTGAATTTTGTTGTATTAATTGTATTGCTAGTATAATAAGCCACATCTTCTACACACGTATGATACAGCACTCGAAGAAGTATGAACTGTTTAAAGATAAAACTGGAGTATATTAGTGCAACTTTAATAATAGATATCAAATGCAAAATTTGATATCTATGTTGAATTACTATTATCTTCTATATAGAGAAAACAAATGGTATCAAAATTTGATTATGATGTAGATCGTATCAAAGCAGAACAACTTGGGGAACAAGAGAACGCCACATTTAAAAACATTGATGTTTAAAACAAAACAGAGCTGATGCACAGGTGCTCGGCCGAGCTAGTCCTTGCCTCGGCCGAGGGTTCGAAGACAGAAACTTGGATTGTGAAATATGTTTTGCTCGGGCGAGTCAAGCCTAACGCTCGGCCGAGCCAAAGCTGTTACACGGCCGTGCTTTTCCTGCGACTCGGCCGTGCTGTTCCTGAAGGGTTGTGTCGTTTGGGTTAATATTGGTTGCTCGGCCGAGCATGTTCCTTGCCTCGGCCGAGGGTTGCCTGGAAGGGGTTTGGTGCCTGTTCATGAAAAGCCATGTCTGATGTCTGTTTGTTCGCAAAGGCTGTGTTGGTTCACGGAAGATCATGTCTGTTTATTATTTTCAAACAACATTTGTAAATCAGTATAAATACTTCATCCTTCATTTGTAAATAGATCAAGTTTATTATAATCAAATTATTGCTTTGCAATTGTGTCCTTTTCAGTTATTATTCTCAAAGTTTAAATAACTTTATTACTGAGATTTCTTTGGAAATTCTCATTTGAGATTCGATTAAGCGAGTCTCTATTAAATTATTCCGCTGCGTACACATCATTTGGTATCAGAAATCGGACGATCTTTGGGGTTCTCCGACGTGAAGATGGCAAACAATGGAGGAAACAACGGTGACATCGCAGCTATTCTGGAACGTATGGCACAGCAAGAACAAGAGGCCAGAGAGCGTAGCGAACGTCAACATGCTGAACTATTGGCTGCATTGGTTCAGATGCGGGTTGGTGATGACAACCCACGGAATCGGGCAAATCATCGGGGACGTAATGTCCGCCAAGAGGACCCGGTTGTTGAGGAAGATTCCGACGTTGAGGACGAGGATGATCACATCGAAGCACCTCGGAACGATCAACGTCCCAAAATTAGGGCGGATATCCCACCCTTTTCTGGAAATTTGAAGATGAACGAGTTCGTAGATTGGCTAGCAGAGGTTGAAAAATTCTTCGACTTGATGCAAGTGGAGGATGATCGGAAGGTTCCTTACGTAGCATATAAACTACGTGACGGAGCATCCGCTTGGTGGGAACAATTATGTAAAAAGCGACATCGTCAGAACAAAGCACCTATTCGTTCATGGGCTAGAATGAAGAGGGAGTTACGATCGCACTTTTTGCCGGATGATTATGAACAAGTAATTTACCAAGCCTTTTTAGACCTTAAACAAGGCGCTCGTTCGGTTGAAGATTACGCCCACGATTTTTATGCCCAATCAGCACGGGCAGATTTGGATGAAACAGAGGCACAAGAAGTTGCAAGATTTGTTAGTGGTCTTCGGGTCGGCATTAGAAATCAAGTGGAGTTGTTTACAAACCGATCTGTAAGTGAAGTTATCACTCGTGCTAAGAAGATCGAGAAGCAGCAATCATACAGAAATTTTTCTGCAGCATCTTCTTCGAGTTCTAAGTATCAAGTGACCGGGTCTAGTACGGTGACGGGTTCAGAAAAAACGCAAGGTGTGGAAACTAGTAAAAATGAAGGGAAGCAGGCGGCCCAAACTGATGTTCAGAATCCTCCAGTTCGACGTAACACCAACACCACTAATCGTGGTCCACAAAATCAAAACCCTTATAGTAAGACATTTGGTGATAAGTGTTTTATTTGTTTGCAACCAGGACACATGTCTAATCAATGCCCTCTAAGACGAGGAGTCAACATGGTAGATCGTGATGACGAAGAAGATGATGAAGACGGTGTGATTGATCTTAATGAAGAAATGGAAGAGACAAATAATCATGAATCTTTGGTGGTTCGACGGCTTTTATTGACAACCCCTAGTGATGATGATGATCCGGAACGACACAATATCTTTCGAACAAAGGGGAATGTTAGTAATGTTGAAGCAACGGTGATCGTGGATAGTGGCGGTAGTGAGAATTTGGTGGCCCGTAGTTTCGTGGATTCTTTGCGGTTGAAGGTTCACAAGCACCCGTCCCCTTACACGCTTGGATGGATTAATTACGGTGGCAATATAAAGGTACATGAACAGTGTCTTATTCCTTTTTCTATAGGGAGTTACAAGGATGAAATTTTATGCGACATTGTTGATATGAATGCATGCCATATATTATTGGGTAGGCAGTAGCGGTATGACGTAAATGTGGTATATAATGGGAGAGATAATACTTTGCTTTTCACAAAAGATGGGTTTCGTTTCCAATTACGTTCGACACTTGATAAGAGTGCTCGTAGTAGTAAGAAATATAAACCTATTATTTCTTTATGTACTCCTCAAGAATTTGTTGAAGATTTAGCAGATGCACCTGTTATTTATGCCATTGTGCGAAAAGAAAGTTTGGGACAAGTTAGTTTGGTTCCAAGATCATTACAAACAGTTTTGGATGAGTTTAGTGATATTATGCACGATGATCTCCCTCAGGGGTTGCCACCCTTGAGAGATATTGACATAACATTGATTTTACACCCGGTGTTTCATTGCCTAATCTCCCACATTATCGTATGAGTCTGCCGGAGCACGAGATTCTCAAAGAACAGGTGGAAGAAGCTGTTGAAAAAGGGGTATATACGGGAAAGTTTAAGTCCTTGTGCGATCCGGCTTTACTTGTGCCCAAGAAGGATGGTTCGTGGCGCATGTGCATTGATAGTAGAGCCATCAACAAAATCACAGTCAAGTATAGATTCCCAATTCCTCGTTTGGATGATATGTTGGATATGCTTCGGGGTTCCAAAGTATTTTCCAAGATTGATCTAAAAAGTGGGTACCATCAAGTGCGGATTAGACAAGGCGATGAGTGGAAAACCGCTTTCAAAACTAAGGAGGGGTTGTATGAGTGGCTAGTTATGCCTTTCGGTTTATCAAATGCACCGAGTACATTTATGCGTCTAATGCACCAGGTTCTCAAGCAGTTTAATGGGAAATTTCTTGTGGTGTATTTTGATGATATTTTGATCTATAGCAAAACAGAGGAGGAGCATATCGGGCATGTGCAAAGTGTTTTGAAAACATTGCGGGAAAATGAGTTGTATGTTAATTTAAAGAAGTGCAGTTTTATGTTGGATAAATTGTTGTTTTTGGGATACATTGTTTCAGCGGATGGCATTCAAGTGGACGAGGAAAAAGTCCGTGCTATTCGTGATTGGCCAGCTCCCAAGACAGTTAGTGAAGTGCGAAGTTTTCATGGGCTAGCTACTTTTTACCGGCGGTTCATACGAAATTTTAGCACTATAATGGCTCCGATTACGGATTGTATGAAGAAAGGAGGTTTCTTTTGGGGTGACGAGGCTGCAGCAAGTTTTGTCTTGATTAAAGATAAATTGACTAATGCTCCACTCCTTGTGTTACCAGATTTTTCTCTTCCTTTCGAGTTAGAAACGGACGCTTCAGTAGTTGGCATTGGGGCTGTTTTGACGCAAAAGAAGAGGCCGATTGCTTTCATGAGTCAAAAATTGGAGGAGTCAAAGCGAAAATGGACTACATATGAACTTGAGTTCTATGCGGTTGTACAGGCGATAAAACATTGGGAACAATATTTCTTTGCATCGTGAGTTCATTCTCCATACGGATCATGAAGCGTTGAAATACTTAAATGGTAAGACAACTCTAAATCGCATGCATGCACGTTGGGTATCCTATTTACAGCAGTTTTCTTTTGTCATTCAACACAAAAGTGGACAGCTTAATAAAGTGGCGGATGCTTTGAGTCGCCGGGCTAGTTTGTTGGTGACAATGCATACGACAGTCGTGGGGTTCGATTGTTTGAAAAGTTTGTATGCGACAGATGTTGATTTTGGAGAAATTTGGGCCAAATGTCAAGATGAAGATCTGGTTGGCTTATATTTATTACAAGATGGGTTTTTATTTTTTCGTGACAAGTTGTGTATCCCTCACGGTTCAATTCGCGAGAGCCTTATCGCGGAGTTACATAAAGATGGTCACCTTGGTCGTGACAAGACTGTTGAACTTGTTTCTCGAAGGTATTTTTGGCCACAACTTCGCAAAGATACGCACACTTATGTCCGGAAATGTATGGTTTGTCAACTTAACAAAGGACAGTCCCAAAATACGGGATTATATTCACCTTTACCTGTTCCGGATGGTCCGTGGGAAGACATTTCTATGGATTTCGTTTTGGGACTACCTAGAACGCAGAGAAGTAATGATTCAGTTTTTGTGGTAGTTGACCGTTTTTCTAAAATGGCTCACTTCATTCCTTGTCGGAAAACATCGGATGCAGCACACATTGCAGGTTTATTCTTCAGGGAGGTGGTTCGCCTACATGGGGTGCCTAAGTCAATCACATCGGATCGGGATACAAAATTTCTAAGTCACTTCTGGCGTACTCTTTGGCGTATATTTCAGACGTCGTTGCAATTTAGTAGTTCATTTCACCCTCAAACGGATGGTCAAACAGAAGTGGTGAATCGGACATTGGGTTCAATGATTCGTTGCCTATGTGGAGATTTTCCTAAAAAGTGGGACTTAGCCTTGGCCACAGCCGAGTTTGCTTTCAACAACATGATCAATCGTACTACTAAGAAGTCACCTTTTGAAATAGTTTATCAAAAGCCTCCTTCGTATACTCTTGATTTGATTCCTTTGCCAAAAGGTTCCGGGATACAGTATAGCCGCGGAGCATATGGCGGAAATGATCGAGGCAGTTCAAACAGAAGTAAGAAGAAATATTACGGAGTCAAATGCGAAGTACAAGGAACATGCAGATAAACGACGTCGTTTGAAGGTTTTTAATGTAGGTGACATGGTGATGGTACATCTTCGCAAAGAGAGATTCCCTCAAGGAACATATAGCAAGCTACATCCAAAGAAACTTGGCCCTTGCAAGATTATTCAGAAAATCAACGACAATGCGTATGTGGTAGAATTACCAACTGGATGGAATATCTCCCCAACTTTTAATGTGGCGGACTTAGTTGCATTTTACCGGATGAGCCTCTTTATGATGACATAGATTCGGGGACGAATCCTTTTAAAGTGGGGAGTATGATGTAGATCGTATCAAAGCGAACAACTTGGGGAACAAGAGAACGCCACATTTAAAAACATTGATGTTTAAAACAAAACAGTGATGCACAAATGCTCGGCCGAGCTAGTCCTTGCCTCGGAGGGTTCGAAGACGTAAACTTGGATTGTGAAATATGTTTTGCTCGGGCGAGTCAAGCCTAACGCTCGGCCGAGCCAAGGCATTACACGGCCGTGCTTTTCTGCGACTCGGCCGTCTTTGTTCTGAAGGGTTGTGTCGTTTGGGTTAATATTGGTTGCTCGGCCGAGCATGTTCCTTGCCTCGCCGAGGGTTTGCCTGGAAGGGGTTTTGTGCTGTTCATGAAAAGCCATGTCGATGTACATTTGTTCGCAAAGGCTGTGTTGGTTCACGGAAGATCATGTCTGTTTATTATTTTCAAACAACATTTGTAAATCAGTATAAATACTTCATCCTTCATTTGTAAATAGATCAAGTTTATTATAATCAAATTATTGCTTTGCAATTGTGTCCTTTTCAGTTATTATTCTCAAAGTTTAAATAACTTTATTACTGAGATTTCTTTGGAAATTCTCATTTGAGATTCGATTAAGCGAGTCTCTATTAAATTATTCCGCTGCGTACACATCAGATGTGTTACTAATTTAGGTAGTAAATTTGCTACCTATCTTAGTAACACACCAAATTTTAATTCTACCTTGATTATGCTTAGTACCACATCAAATTTTAATTTCTTTGTTAGAGCTTTTTAGAAATTATTAAACATAATGCAAAATTATTTATTATATTACAAAATTATTGATTATTATGTTAAATTGTTATTTACAAAATAAATAATATAAAAATAATTTATAATTTCTTTTTGTTTTTCTTTTTGTTTTTATATAATTATTTATAAAATAATTAACTAAAATACTGAAGCACGTGCTCTCCACCAATTAGTTGAGTCAACCAAGCTTATTTTCTAACATTTGTTAGTCCCGACCTAACTTCGTCCAACACAGGATCTACCCCTTGTACAATATCTGCCTAGACAAGGCACGAATTCAGGTTTAACTCGATCAATTAGGCGGCCTCGAGCAAACCAAACGCGCGTAAACCCACGTCGCCATACGTATCCGCTTCCTACATTCTCGAAAACGGTTATGCCTACAATCCCTACATGATTTAAGGGATTCATTAACATCAATGACAACATTATAATTACCAATCCTTACCCAACCTAAAAAAGGTAACGCTATTTCGGCATTTGAGATATACGTCATTTTTTCCTAGAGTTTAATAATCATCTACACTATATCTCTTAATCACGCCGGAGGGTATTAGCCGGATATAGAGATGCCCAATCGGTTCAGACCGGCAGTTCCGATTCTGAACCGGCGGTTCACAAAATCGGCAGGATATGAACCGTAAACGGACCGGATTTGGGCGGTTCTGGTTCCCGGTTCCGAACAAACTTTCTTACGGTTCCGGTTCCGGGTTGAATCGTGATTTTCAAAAAAAAAATTTTTTTGTTTTTCATTTCTTATGTTTTTTGATTTATTTTCTAAACTTTGTAAATTGTAATAAATTTTGTATATATTTTTTTTCGTTTTTTACTTGTTATGTTTTTTGATATATGTTTTTAAATATTTTATCTATATTTGAAACTTCATAAAATTATCAATTTAAATAATATCACATCCAAAAGTATTTAAAAAAAAAACAGGGACGGCATCCTGACCAATTTTATTAATAAAAATAAGAAATTACAATGAGGGAGACAACCAATGAACCAAAGTCAAAGTCAAATGAGCCTTACCTCTAATTACATTATTTCAAAAAAAAAAATAAAACAAAGTCTAATCTATTTAAAAAAAAAGAGTCTAATCTATATAAAAAAGTCTAATCTATAAAATTACAATTAACTTACCTTATGGAGCGGCGTAGTTCATTCGCTCCCCATCGATGTATCTTCATCAAAGGCCGCCTCCTCCTCGAAACTTCTTCATTTATCTTTAGTTCTTAGTTCGGCTTTTGTCCAATCGCCGAGTACCATTTGATATTCTGAATTATATGGAGTTAACCTTGACCTTCGATCATCCAAGACACACCCTCCTTGTGATGTACCCGATTTTTTGGCCGCCCGACAATGCTTTTTGGGAGTTTGAAAAATCTTTATCGGACTTTGAAAAATCAACGGAGTCGCCACACCATTTTTAATTTAAGGGCCAAAACTTTGAAAAATGCCCAAAATTAGAGAAATGAGTTCAGAGGTCACGTTACACTCCGGGAAGAACGTTTGGCGTTCACCCGAAATGCCTCGTATGACGAGTATTCCTCACTTAAAATCTTTTGTGTGTGTGTGTTTTGAAAAAGATTTTGAATTAAAGGATTTTCTGAAAATAACAGAAATACAAAGAACTGGACTGGAAAACAATTTAAAAACAGTGACTAAACTGGAAAATAACAGAAACTGGAAATTTGTTTGCAGATGACATTGTCATCCGCGTGGATGAGATTGTAGTGCAATCTTATCCGCGCGGACTAACCTGCAGTGTCAACATTTTTTACAGTTTCCTAATCAGTCACTGTAATTTCCCGAAATTTAACTGGATTTACAGGACGTAGCTGGAAATATAACTGTAAACAGAATATAAAGGAAATGTTTGGATTTTTGGCATCCATGTTTTGTCCTCTCTTTCCCTAGACTTTGATTAGTGGTCATAAGTGATGAATCCACTTAATCAAGCTATTCCGGGGGTACATTAGGACTTGAAAACATGTCATTTGCAAAGGAAAAGGGGGCTTTGACATGAAAGTAAATTTGATAAAACAAGGAATAGGTCAAGATGTATCAACTTTAGAGGAAGATCTCTAAGGTGGTCACAAGAAGGACCATCCTTGAGACCTACACTCAAGTGTATCTCATACATCTTGTGTGACCTAATTATGTGAGTCTAGATGATATTCATCCAAGGAAAGAGTTCCAAGGTGAGCATCTTAGACTAGGGAGAGGGATTTTGCAAGAAAATGAACAATTTAGACCATTTGGAGTGATCATCTATGGAGATAAACTCCAAGATGACCACATCCTAGGTCAAGTAACAAGTAAGAACTAGTTAATGTAAAGAGACATGTAAGTAAAAATATAGACCATTTAGAAGTAATCACCTATGGAGATTTACTCCAAGATGACCATCTTCTAGGTCAAGTGAGCAAGTAACAAGTAAATACTAGTTAATGAAAAAGGGGACAAGGGAAATACATAATAAAAAATGTGAATCCTTGTAGAGAATCATCTATGGAGATGAACTCCATGGAGATCCTCTTGGATCCTAGGACAAGGGGGAGGGGGAATGAGCAACAAGTAGAATCACATCATGGAGACATGAAATATATGCATGAATGAAGGAGGTTTGAGTAGGGAGGATGAGGGTTTACCAATGGTTAGACCCTAATTCTTGGATTAGTGTTTAGGGTTTGAGGAGTTTAAGGCTTGTGTTTGGTTTGGTAGTGGAATTTGGTGTTGGATTTGAGTGTTAGAAGTGTTTAAGGATGTTTTGAGGAGGGATTTTGGCTGGGGTGCAATCTTATCCGCGTGGATGAGATTGTAGGCACAATCTCATCCGCGTGGATGGGATCAGCAGCGTGCCTGGTCCTGTGCAGAAAGCTATTTTGGCTGTTTGTTAAATGGTCAATATTATTTTTTATTGAAAATGACAAATTTCCAGCGAGGTATTTGCCCATTTTTTAATTTCTAAGAGGTCCTTCCTCATTCAAATTGTCAAAATAATGTCTAAAATGCCCCCAAATGATTATAAATCATTAATTTGGGCTGACGGAACATTAACGACCCAGATTGGGGCACTTACAGTAGCCCCTCGATGACGGTACTTCTAGGGGAAGTGGGGTCGTTGACAAAGTGAGGATCCCAATCTGGCAAACTTTTACCTAGGTGGGTGAGGAGGTGACCGAGGTGGTCGGGTGGCTGGACCCTTAAAGGATTCCTACTTATCCCAAGTGGGAATCAAGCCGGTCGTAGTTCAGATCTTGTGGGGGAAAGGAGTGGTCAAACGAATGTACCTCCCACCGCATTTTCGTTGCCGAAGGTAGACTCGACTAATGGAGGCGTTGTCGAAGATAACTCGACTAACAAAAGCATTGCCGAAGATAACTCGACTAACGGAGGTGATGCCAAAGGTAGACTCGACTAACGGATATGTTGCCGAAGGTAAACTCGACTAACGGAGGCGTTGCCGAAGGTAGACTCAACTAACGGAGGCATTGCCGAAGGTAGACTCGACTAACGGAGGCGTTTCCGAAGGTAAACTCGACTAACGGAGGCGTTGCTGTGAGTACGCCAATCCAATTCGCGACCCTTTTAGGTGCATTTTAATATGATAAAATTGCACTAGGGGCGTTTTGGTAAATTCCCGGTCCATTCCGAGACTTTCGGGAGCTTTTTATAAGTTTCTCACTAAGAAAGGACCTAGAAGGAATTATTGGCTTTGGACCTTTAAAGAATTAGCCCAGAATGTTCCAGAACCAGTTGCTGGTGCCAGAAACGGTTATTGACACGTTATGTCACGCGACAGTTTGAGGCATGAAAAAGCGGAGCGGGAGGTCGTGCGACATCATAAAGCATTTTACCAAATCAGCTTTAAATACAATTTTCATTCATTTGTTAAGGGGGGGGGCACTCTCATTTTCTCTCACACACAGACGGTTTAGACCCTTTCTCTCTCTCTCTCTCTACTCTCTCTCTATCTGCAAAGCACCATACTCCGGCCAAGCTTCTTCACCAATCTTCTCTATCATCCCTAAGCCAGTCCGCCGGCGACCTCCCCTCTACCCAAATACCAGTTCTCCATCATCTCAAAGCCCAATCGCCGGCAACCCACGTTCCTTTCAATCGCCCACCGTTCTCCACCTCCAACAACCGCGTCATCACCGTCTCCCTCACTCCCCCAAAACCAATTCACCGGAAACCTAACCCAATCTCTATTCATCCCAACAACCGTTTTCTTTCTCTCTCTCCGTTCACCGTTGCAACCTCACCAACCAAACCCACCAACGCCGCTTTCCTCCCCTGTTTACAGATTCCAAGCCGTTCATCACCACTGCATCTCCAACAATCAAAGGTGTTCACCGTTCTGAAGCTGATTGAAGAATTCTATACCTAATGTGGTATCAAATTTGAGGATACTACAAGGGTAACGCCCTGATTTCTCCTCTCTCTTTCTCTGTTTTGGCTGCGTAGTGCAATTGCTGTGATTATAATGCTCGTGATGTAGAATCTGGGTGTTTGGTTTTGTTACAATTTCAATTTAGCAAGTAGTATGCTCTGTTTCATTTGGTAGTTCTGTTTCTCATCTGCGTAGTGCGATTTGTCGTTGTTTAAAATGCTTGTGGTGTAGAACCTGATTATTCTGGCTTTGTTACAATTTCCATTTAGCATGTTGTATGCTCTGGTCGTTGGGATTTGTCTTATACGTTTGTCGTGGTGATAATACTTGTTTTGTTCATGTGATTATGTGCGTTGTGCACGAATTATGCTAAGGTGAGCGTGGATCGTCTCATATCCACGTTCATCTGAGCTTGGATCTCTTTGAGGTCGTTGGGACCTGTTTCGTACATTTATCATAGTAATTATGGATGCTCTTGTAGTGATGTCGTGCGTTGGGCATGAATTGCTAAAGTGAGTGTGGGTTATTCCATAACCACACTCACCTGCAAATTGGTTCTCTTTGAGGTCATTGGGATCTGGTTTCTATTGTCGTTAATCTCGGATTGTCATTTATTATTTCTGTAATTCATTGATTGTAAAATCTCTGCAGATGGCGGAGTATGTCCCGCGACACAACTGGCCATTCATGGTCCTGCGTCGTGCGACATACTTGGCCTATCTGCAGCTGGTTATTTTTCAGTTGTAAGTTGTTTCATTCCTATGTAATCAGGTGGTGGTCTCCTGAATTAAATGACTCACAAGTTGTAATTAATTTCTTTGAGCAATAAAATAAAGCATTAAAATGCATTTTATACATATTTTGTCTCACACATTTGCACACACATTTGAATGATTTGAATGTTGAACATAGAAAGACTCGTCCACGGACGAGGCGTGTTGGGTGAACTCTCGGTTCTTCCCAACACGTAGCCTGACCCCCGGACCCATTTTCTCACTTTCAAAAAAGGTTTTCAATGTTTCCTTAAAAACGGCGTGGCGACTCCTTATCCTATTTTTTCGGCGAGCGCACATTCAGTTGCCGAAGGTAAACTCGACTAACGGAGGCGTTGCCGAAGATAGACTCGACTAACGGAGGCGTTGCCGAAGATAGACTCGACTAACAGAGGCGTTGTCGAAGACAGACTCGACTAACGGAGGCGTTGCCGAAGAGAGACTCGACTAACGGAGGCGTTGCCGAAGAGGGACTCGACTAACGGAGGCGTTGCCGAAGACAGACTAGACTAACGTAGGCGTTGTCGAAGATAGACTCAACTAACGAAGGCACTGGAGGCGTTGCCGAAGATAGACTTGACTAACGAAGGCGTTGCCGAAGACAGACTTGACTAACGGAGGCATTGCCGAAGACAGACTCGACTAACGGAGGCGTTGCCGAAGATAGACTCGACTAACGAAGGTGTTGCCAAAGACAGACTCCACTAATGGAGGTGCTGCCGAAGATAGACTCGACTAACGGAGGTGTTGTGGAAGATAGACTCGATTAGTAGACTTGACTAATGGAGGTGTTACCGAAGATAGACTCGACTAACGGAGGCGTTGCCGAAGATAGACTCGAGTAACGAAGGCATTGCTGAAGATAGACTCGACTAATGGAGGTGTTGCCGAAGACAGACTCGACTAACGGATGCGTTGCCAAAGACAGACTCGACTAACGGGGGCATTGCCGAAGATAGACTCGACTAATGAAGGTGTTGTCGAAGATAGACTCGACTAATGAAGGTGCTGCCAAAGATAGCGAAGACAGACTTGACTAACGGAGGCGTTGTCGAAGACAGACTCGACTAACGGAGGCATTGCCGAAGACATACTCGACTAACGAAGGCTTTGCCGAAGACAGACTCGACTAACGATGGTGTTGCCGAAGACAGACTCGACTAACGATGGTGCTGCCAAAGACAGACTCGACTAAGGAGGCGTTGCCGAAGACAGACTCGACTAATGGAGGCGTTGTCGAAGACAGATTCGACAAACAGAGGTGTTGCCGAAGACAGACTCGACTAACGGAGGCGTTGCCGAAGACAGACTCGACTAACGGAGGCGTTGCCGAAGATAGACTCGACTAACGAATGAGGCGTTGCCAAAAATAGACTCGACTAACGTAGGCATTGTCGAAGATAGACTCGACTAACGGTGGCGTTGTCGAAGATAGACTCGACTAACGGAGGCGTTGCCGAAAACAGACTCGACTAACGGAGGCGTTGCCGAAGATAGACTCGACTAACGGAGGCGTTTCCGAAGAGAGACTCGACTAACGGAGGCGTTGCAGAAGACAAACTCGACTAATGGAGGTGTTGCCGAAGACAGACTAGACTAACGTAGGCGTTTTCGAAGATAGACTCGACTAACGGAGGCACTGGAGGCGTTGCCGAAGATAGACTTGACTAATAAAGGCGTTGCCAAAGACAGACTTGACTAACGGAGGCGTTGCCGAAGACAGAATCGACTAACGGAGGTGTTACCGAAAATAGACTCGACTAACGGAGGTGTTGCCAAAGACAGACTCCACTAATAGAGGTGTTGCCGAAGATAGACTCGACTAACGGAGGTGTTGTGGAAGATAGACTCGATTAGCAGACTTGACTAATGGAGGTGTTACGGAAGATAGACTCGACTAACAGAGGCGTTGCCGAAGATAGACTCGAGTAACGGAGACATTGCTGAAGATAGACTCGACTAACGGAGGTGTTGCCGAAGACAGACTCGACTAACGGATGCGTTGCCAAAGACAGACTCGACTAACGGGGGCGTTGCCGAAGATAGACTCGACTAATGAAGGTGTTGTCGAAGATAGACTCGACTAATGAAGGCGCTGCCGAAGACAGCGAAGACAGACTCGACTAACGGAGGTGTTGCCAAAGATAGACTCGACTAACGGAAGCGTTGTCGAAGACAGACTCGACTAACAGAGGCATTGCCGAAGACAAACTCGACTAACGGAGGCTTTGCCGAAGACAGACTCGACTAACGATGGTGTTGTCGAAGACAGACTCGACTAACGATGGCGCTGCCGAAGACAGACTCGACTAACGGAGGCGTTGCCGAAGACAGACTCGACTAACGGAGGCGTTTCCGAAGATAGACTCGACTAACGAATGAGGCATTGCCGAAGATAGACTCGACTAACATAGGCATTGTCGAAGATAGACTCGACTAACGGTGGCGTTGTCAAAGATAGACTCGACTAACGGAGGCGTTGCCGAAGACAGACTCGACTAACGGAGGCGTTGCCGAAGACAGACTTGACTAACGGAGGTGTTATCAAAGATAGACTCGAGTAACGTAGGCGTTGCCGAAGACGAACTCGACTAATGGAGGCGTTGCCGAAAGCAAACTCGATTAACGGAGGTGTTGCCGAAGGTAGACTCGACTAACGGAGGCATTGCCGAAGATAGACTCGACTAACGAGGGTGTTACCGAAGATAAAATCGACTAACGAAGTTGTCTATACCTGAGGGAGACTTATTTAAAGGCGTCTATACCTGAGGGAGACTATTTGAAGGCGTCTATACCTAAGACTATTTGAAGACGTCTATACCTGAGAGAGACTATTTGAAGGCGTCTATACCTGAGGGAGACTATTTGAAGGCGTCTATACCTGGGGGAGACTATTTGAAGGCGTCTATATGTGGGGGAGACTATTTGAAGGTGTCTATACCTGGGGGAGACTATTTGAAGGCGTCTATACCTGGGGGAGACTATTTGAAGGCGTCTATACCTGGGTAAGACTATTTAAAGGCGTCTAAACCTGGGGGAGACTATTAGAAGGCGTCTATACCTAAGGGAGACTATTTGAAGGTGTCTAAACCTGAGGGAGACTATTTGAAGGCGTCTATACCCGAGGGAGACTATTTGAAGGCGCCTAAACCTGAGGAAGACTATTTGAAGGCATCTAAACCTGAGGGAGACTATTTAAAGGCGTCTATACCTAAGGGGGACTATTTTAAGGCATCTAAACCTGAGGGTCTATACCTAGGGGGGACTATTTTAAGGCATCTAAACCTGAGGGAGCACTTCATCACCGCACACTCTCTTGGTTGGAAATACTTTGTCGCTTTGCTGGGGAAACAAATTCGGTCTTACGATAACTGCAGGGCAAAAGAGTGACCGTGTCGGTCAAGTGGCTGGACCTTTGGTAGGCTACCTACTTATCCTTAAGAGGAATCAAGCTGGTCGTAGTTCGAAGACTGCTGGGGATGGTCTTCTTTGCCGAGGGCGCACTTTGTCGTGTTTCAATACCATAGACTTGCTAGGTTGCTGAGGGCATTTTTTGTCATGTTTCAACACCATAGACTTGCTAGGTTGTTGAGGGCATTCTTTGTCGTGTTTCAACACCATAGACTTGCTAGGTTGCTGAAGGTGTTCTTTGTCGTGTTTTAACACCATAGACTTGCTAGGTTGCTGAGGACGTACTTTGCCATGTTTCAACACCATAGAATTGCTAGGTTGCTGAGGACGTTCTTTGTCGCGTTTCAAAACCATAGACTTGCTAGGTTGCTGAGGACGTAATTTATCGTGTTTCAACACCGTAGACTTGCTAGGTTATTGAGGACGTACTTTGTCGTGTTTCAACACCGTAGACTTGCTAGGTTACTGAGGACGTACTTTGTCGTGTTTCAACACCGTAGACTTTCTAGGTTGCTGAGGACGTACTTTATCGTGTTTCAACACCATAGACTTGCTAGGTTGCTGAGGACGTTCTTTGTCGTGTTTTAACACCATAGACTTGCGAGGTTGCTGAGGACGTTCTTTGTCGTGTTTCAACACCATAGACTTGCTAGGTTGCTGAGGACGTTGTTTGTCGTGTTTCAACACCATAGACTTGCTAGGTTGCTGAGGACGTTCTTTGTCGCGTTTCAACACCTTAGACTTGCTAGGTTGCTGAGGACGTACTTTGTAGAAGTTGTATTCACCTTGAGACTTCTTGATGTGGAAGGTTTTGGGTTCGAAAAATGCAAGAACCAGGTTTGAAATGAGAAGGTCCTTGTTAAAAAGGCATCTAACAATTGGTAAAAGGGAAACCAAAGGAATGGTATCAATTTGGTAGAGAGGAACTCAAAGGCACTTTGGTCGAGTTGGCAATAATAACAGCGTGACATGTGGAAGAGATCTTCAGAATCTTCAAACGTGTTAGCTATGGTGATGATCCTTTGCAAATGAATCCTTGTACTAGCTAGGGTAGAGACAAATCAATATGGATGTATGCAGAGAACCAAAATGATTCGCAATTGCTTAGGGTTATTTCTATTGATTCATGTTTTTGTGCATGCTACATGAGCCCTGGGGAGATTTTTGTGGGGATGCATGGTGGTGAGAGGGTTTATATGTGTTGTGGACTGTTTGGGACAAGTTTTAAGTAAGTGGGGGGTGATATCCTTTGGTTGCGGACTGAACTGCAGGTCGTTGATGAGGTCTTATTGTGGGTTAGCAGTATCATGCATACCTCAATTTTGATCTTGGGATGAAATTGGATTCGAACCCCGGGTCTCGATTGAAATTTCCCTCTTAATCTCAGACATTTGAAGCTGATGCTGACAGACTCTAGAATCAAAAGTATGTTGGTATGAATGAACCCTCTTTCGCTTGGTTAGTTGTGACTTGAGAATGACTTGGCGAAATGCTGTTATGAGGAGATTCCTAATTCTCAACCTCTGATGATGCAGGGAGTTGCCATATACCTAGTTCTAAAGCTGAAACTCCAAGATAATTGTTGAGGTGACTAGATCTTTCTTCTGAAGATAGGTGTGGCTTGACAAAGCCCCATTCCGAGGAAATGACATGTCAAAAGCCACAGAACCTTTCTCTAAATGACTTGATGAAGCCCCAGGTTCGACAAAGCGTCACGACAGAGGTCCAATTAATGGTTTGACTGTAAAACTGACATACTGATGAAGTACCGAGCCGATCGATCAACGTAAGAGACCTCGAGGTGAAGTTGATGTAACCCCATACTCATTGTAGCATTACGTCATGAAGTGAGAAACCCACCTTTGAAAACGACTATGCAACTAGAATCCTCGAGGTGAAATTGACAACAACTATGCAACTAGAATCCTCCCTTCGAAGGGTATCTTCCATATGGGAACTGTTAGCTATAGTAGCACTTGGCTTACTCATGGCTTCAATCATATTCACCCTATTCTTAGGGAAGGGATTTTCGGCTGTGTTGGGCCCTTCGGGTATCTCAAACTTACCCTTTTCAATCAGTTCTCACATCGCCCTTTTCAGGAGCATGCAATTATTAGTAACATGCCCATGATACTAGTGGAAAGCACAAAGCTTAGTTGTGTCCAAAGGGTTATTGGGATCCCTGGGCTGATAGTTGTCTAAAGGTCTGATCAGACCTTCCTTTACAAGTCCTTGAAAGACTTCACTCATAGGCATTCCGAAATCTTCAAGCCTTAGACTCCGTGGCTTAGGCACATCGCCTTTCCTTGGCACTAAAGGAGTGGCAATGTTAACATCCTGGCCCGCATAGTTAATTGCTTCCTTGCCTTTTGGGCAGGACATGAGCTGGAAAATAACAGAAACTCGAAATTTGTTTTCAGATGACAATGTCATCCGCGTGGATGAGATTGTAGTGCAATCTTATCCGCGCGGACTAACCTGCAGTGTCAATATTTTTTACAGTTTCCTAATCAGTCACTGTAATTTCCAGAAATTTATCTGGATTTACAGGAATTAATTGGAAATGTAACTGTAAACAGAAAACGAAGGAAATGTTTGGATTTTTGGCATCCATGTTTTGTCCTATCTTTCCCTAGACTTTGATTAGTGGTCATAAGTGATGAATCCACTTAATCAAGCCATCCCGGGGGTACATTAGGACTTGAAAACATGTCATTTGCAAAGGAAAGGGGGATTTGGCATGAAAGTAAATTTGATAAAACAAGGAATAGGTCAAGATGTATCAACTTTAGAGGAAGATCTCTAAGGAGGTCACAAGAAGGACCATCCTTGAGACCTATACTCAAGTGTATCTCATACATCTTGTGTGACCCAATTCTGTGAGTCTAGATGATATTCATCCAAGGAAAGAGTTCCAAGGTGAGCATCTTAGAATAGGAAGGGGGATTTTGTGTGGGCGCCTCCCAACTCCTGAAACCTATAAACTCGTGTCCCAGGATGGAGGGTCCCAAAATACCTTCTTTAAAAAACTTTTCTTTACTTTAACTTGAAAAGTGTAACATTCCTTTTTCAAAACAATTTCAAAATAACCCCTCTACACGGAGGTGATATATAACCCTGTTTAACCAGTTATAACCTGTATAAGTTACAAGTACTACAACTGTAAAGGCTTGCTCAAGCCAACTTTAAAACAAACCAATCCCACGTTTAATTACAACACAACTGAAACATGTTTATGAAAGTTTTATATATAAAACTTTTCCCAAAAGAATAACCACCACAATCTATCCCCAACTCCCCAAACCAACACATACCCTTACAACCCAAAAGAGGTCCAAACTCCTTTTCGGCCTCACCGGTCCGGTCCTCCTGTCTCAGCGGGATCTAAAACAGAAAAGGGAGAAGGGGTGAGATAAAATCTCAGCAAGCTATTATGTATGCAACAATACGCCATACAATATGTAACACATAAATAGGTTGCTCATAATCACATTGGAAAAATAGTAAACACTTTACGTTACCTTTCCCTCCTGACCAATAAGTCATATAATATGACACAAAACAGGTTGCTCAATAACCACATTGGTAAAGCAGTAAACACATTCCGTTACCTTCATTTTACCTTTCCCATCTGAATCATATGTAGTACTACGGTGGGAGTAATACTCCACTCATTTTGTGAACTGCTGGTGCATATCCACGTCTTATATGCTCCCTTTCAGAGAACCATATAAGATACCAGCTATCATATGAACTGTTTATACATATCCACAGAAGCTGTAGACCCCCAAACCGTGGCCACAGAAGGGGGAGCGGTCACAGGTATATGGAAATCTAAGCAACTTATGAAATATCTTCTCATAAGTGATAGTATTCCATATACCCCCGAGGATCAGCTGATATAAACCATATTCAAGCACATAACAGATACTTGAAAATATGTCCACCCCATGGGACATCAATACATATATATAACATGGTACTGCAACTCATGTTAAATCAATCACAATAGTGCACATATATTTCAACACTATTGAATAACAACAATCTAATGACATGGTATTAATACTTATGCTCAACAAATGAAACAGTGCAACACGTATTTAAACACTATGTGCACCACCAACTAAGAATATGTAAGCACTTATGGCACAATGTATATCACGTAAGTCCTACATATTCGTTACACAATATATCACCCAGTAACAGGGTATTAATACTCCTGTCCAAACCAATAAAGTAGTGTAACATCTATTTAATGCACTATATAAACCAATAACTATCTATGGTAACCACGTAGAGGTACAATATCATATAAGTAGACCTACGCGTTCATAACATAACATTAAACACCTTCTATAAAGGTTCCATGTTCAAATACCAAGTTTTACTAACTTTGGTTCAAGTTTAACAATTGCCTTTCAACCCTTTTTAAGACAATATTTAAAGCCTTTCCCATTATCCATTTGGACCACTTAAAGTTCCATTGTATAGTACTAAATTTGTACTAGAATCATAGTTAAAGAGTGGTCAATTATATGTTGGTTAGACTAGGTGTTCAAAGCTTGGAAAACTGTTCACAGGCTGTAGGTCAGGGCACGACTCGTGCCCTAGGGCACGACTCGTGCCCAGTTACACCCCCACCAGACTCTGTCGTCCCCAGTAGGTCACGACTATTCCCCATAAGACAACAACTATCGCATGACTGGCCTTGACTGTGTCACGACTCATGCTACAGGGCACGAGTTGTGCCCAACATCAGAAACCCCAGTTCATGCTGAGCAACATCAGCACCCATTAAACAACCACCAGTTCTCAGTCCAACAACTATAAGGTGCCATAAACTAACTTTAAACATCAGTATACATAAGTTTAACCCTTTACATATACTCCCTTCATGCCATATAGCATAGATAAACACTAACTCTAACATTTTCAAACCACTTTCTCAAGCCATGACATGAAAATGTTCAAGTTCAACCCAACTCATTTTCCTTTCCATTTTCAATACTCATTTAATGATCCAACCTTTACAAAACTTATTCATAACATCATAATAGCATCTTAATACATATTATGAACAGTTATTTGAAAGAATCATAACAACTTACCAAAATTTATCAAAATAAAAGGAAGATATAATCGGCTATTCTTGCTCTATTCAACTCCCTGAGCAGTAATTTGAAGTCCAAATTAACCACAGATCAAGGGTTGAATTTCTAGGATTTTTGGAAGATAACATAGGTTTTAAGCCTTTTCTAGAACGTAGAAGCATGGAGAAGAACTAAGGAAGTAATAAGGCTGCTTGAAGAAGCTTAAAGAGATTTATATAAACTATTTTACACATAAGCTCCTCCATGCTTGAAATCATACAAACCACTACCTTGAGGTTATAATTACACTCAAGCTCCTCAACAACTTTCAGAATACTTTCAATTCAAAATTCAAGTATTATCACTTTACTACACAAATCTCCCATTTCTTTTATTTAGACATTATATATTCAATATCACTTTAATAACATCTAAATTCGCGTAGTTCATCAAAAATATCAAAATGAACACATAATAAAGCCAAATAGCATATAATGCAATATATGAGATGCAATGCACCCCACCCCACGTGCTCCACGTGTGACCCAAATGGTGCCTAGGTTTAGGGTCATGACATTTTGCAAGGAAATGAACAATTTAGACCATTTGGAGTGATCATCTATGGAGATGAACTCCAAGATGACCACATCCTAGGTCAAGTAACAAGTAAGAACTAGTTAATGTAAAGAGACATGGAAGTAAAAATATGGACCATTTAAAAGAGATCACATATGGAGATTGACTCCAAGATGACCATCTTCTAGGTCAAGTGAGCAAGTAACAAGTAAAGACTAGTTAATGAAAAAGGGGATAAGGGAAATACATAATAAAAAATGTGAATCCTTGTAGAGAATCATCCATGGAGATGAACTCCATGGAGATCTTCTTGGATCCTAGGACAAGGGGGAGGGGGAATGAGCAACAAGTAAGTAGAATCACATCATGGAGACATGAAATATATGCATGAATGAAGGAGGTTTGAGTAGGGAGGATGAGGGTTTACCAATGGTTAGACCCTAATTCTTGGATTAGTGTTTAGGGTTTGAGGAGTTTAAGGCTTGTGTTTGGTTTGGTAGTGGAATTTGGTGTTGGATTTGAGTGGTAGGAGTGTTTAAGGCTGTTTTGAGGAGGGATTTTGGCAGAGTAACAGTAGCGAATGTGTTTGTTGCTTGTTAAAACTGAGGGAGAAGGGTTGTATTTATAGGTTGGCTAGGGTGCAATCTTATTCGCGTAGATGAGATTGTAGGCACAATCTCATCAGCGCGAATGGGATCAGTAGCGCACCTAGTCCTGTGCAGAAAGCAGTTTTGGCTGTTTGTTAAATGGTCAATATTATTTTTTATTGGAAATGACAAATTTCCAGCGAGGTATTTGCCCATTTTTTTATTCCTAAGAGGTCCTTCCTCATTCAAATTGTCAAAATAATGTCCAAAATGCTCCTAAATGATTATAAATCATTAATTCGGGCTGACGGAACATTAACGATCCAGATTGGTACACTCCTACACTAAATACTTCTTCTACGGCGACGGTTGAGGCGGGAGCGGCTAGGATCTCCTTTGCTATCAACAATAGAATAGGATAGTTTTTTGACCTTCGTGCCCACCACTTTACAATAGCAAATTCTTCTATAGGCTCAAAAGAAGTGGTTAAATATGATTTAAGTTCAAAATAAGTGGAGCCACCTCGTTGACGTTTTTGATTTCTAGAATTTATTAAATTATCTACCCATGAAAATGGATCGGTATCATCATGAGAACTACTACCACCTACATTTTCACTATTAGGATAAACGATATTATCAAAAATATCATAATATTCTTTATAAAGTTCATATAAAGTATTTTTAGTATTAGTTACAGCGTCTTTTGCCTTTGGGATAGGTTTATCTAAGTTAAAATCAATGCCGGTGGGAAATAGATTCTTATAATAATATGAAAGTATTTGTTCTAAACCATCTTCTCTTATCCTAGGATCTAATAGTTTAGCTACTAAAAACAATGGTGGAATGTTCAAAAAATATTTAATCCATTTTATTCTTGTCAACCTATACATTCACCTAAAACTAGACAATCTTTAAAATGCATAAATATATAACTAATTTTAGCACAATGTTCTAAAACTAATGGTGAAGTGGGATAATAAGAACAGAATAATTGTTCGGTATCATCTTTAAAAACTTTCAAAATTTTCTTTAAATTATCACAAACATCCCATTGATGAGACAATATTGTAGTAAGATACTCTATTTGTTGAAAAAACTGACACAATGGTTCACACAATTAATAAGAGTCGGATAACATTTTATGGGTGGAATTCCATCGGGTTGGAACATCTAGGAAAAATCTTTTAGGTGGGATATTATTTGATTTACAAAATCTAATCCACATTTTTGTTATAGTGTGATTTCTCATAGATAAGAAAGAACTTCCTTAATTGGGGTTATATAAGTCTTTAAAGTTGCTAAACCATCTTGCACACACAAAATTAAAATATGACATATGCACCGAACATGAAAAAATTTACCACCAATGGATGGTTCACAAATTGCAATAAGTGATGGTAAACTAGCAGTATTATTTGCAGCATTATCAAATCCAATTGAAAAATTTTGTGAACTAGATTATATTCTTGTAAAACTGTAACAATTTTGTTAGAAATATTTTGAGTGTTATGAACAGTAGCAAAAGCTTTATATGCAATTAATCGTTTTTGTATTTTCCAAGTATTATCAATCCAATGACATGTAATTCCTATATAATTATGAGCTTGCCAATGATCACTCCATATATTGGCACATATTGATAATTTTTGTGGTAAATCTTTAAACGTATTAATTAATGTTAATTTTCCTCGGAGATATTGGGTCTTAGTATCACGAGTACTTGTATTTTTATGAATTTCTTTAGCGGCGGGATTTAAAGCAAGTTGTGTAAAATTAGCCCATAATTGATCATTAGCAAAATTAAAGGGTAATCCTTTAGAAGCAATAAATTTAGCCATTTCTCTTCTATAAGTTGCATTATCAAATTTAAATAGTTGAGAAGACGTACCTTGTGAGGACCCACTCGTAAATCCTTGTAGTTGTGTTTGATCTTCATTGTGTCCAACTTGATCGGGGTGCTTAGCCACTAAGTGCCTTTTAAACGACCATAGCCACCTCCATATGTAACGGCAAATGTTGAAGTGCAATAGTTGCAATACACAGTGAATTTGTTGGTACCTTCAATTGGCACTTTTGTAAAGTGCACGGTCATGATATCGGATCTCCCTGTTGTTCGACCTCCTTGACCTCGACCTCGGATTTGACCACCACCTCGGTCTTGGGCTTCATTTTGAGTTTGACTCTCTTCGTATGACGACCCATAGGATTTGTTGCATCAGATTCGTCATCGCTCAATTCGAGCGTTTCATGCGCTTGTAAATTTTGCCAAATACTATCATCGGCGAGGAAAATTGGATTCGAAGTTGGAGTGATTCCCGTTGACTTTGTCTTGCCCTTATTGCCTCGAGATGAAGACATTTTTTGTGTAGTGGTTTAATGTGGTATAATAAATTTAAATTTAAAGTTGAAGTAGAAACCTAAAATTTAATTAAAAAGCTTAAACGTTGAAACTAAAATTTGAATTAAAACCTTAAAAGTTACTAATTAAATTTAAAATTATTAATTTAAAATTAAATTTGAAGTGTGTAATTAAATTTAAAATTAAAATAAAAACGAATTTAATCAATTATGTATAAAAATAAAAACGAATTAAGAAAACTTGAAATTAAATTTTGATTGGGCTAATTAATAATTTAGAAGTTGGAAATAGGTAATTAAAAATTAAAATAAAAATAAAAACGAATTTAATCAATTATGTATAAAATAAAAATGAATTAAAAAAAAAAACCTTCTTGAAACTGGCCAATTTGAAGTTGAACACTTGAAGAACTTGAGAGAATATGTTGATAATTGTGTGAAAAAAATGAAGGGAGGGTGATGGTATTTATAGGTTGGAAAATGGAGAGATAAAGAAAAAAAATTAATTTTAAGCAGTTTAAAGCCCGGACGAACAGTCACCGTTGGATCAAAAAATGGGCGACCGAGATCAGCTGACCGTTACACCAACGGGCGAATAACAGCCACCGTCGGATCAAGCAATAGACGGTCCAGATCAAATGATCGTTATCTAGCCGTTAGCCTTGCCGGTTTCGGTTCATGAACCACCGGTTCCGGTTCACATTCACCGGTTTTGAAAAAGCTGAACCGTGATTGGACCGAAAATCACCGGTTTCGGTTTAATGACGGTTTCGGTTTCCCGCCGGTTCTTGGCCGGTCCGGTTTCGGTTTGAACCGCCGGTTTAGGACTGGATGGGCATCTCTAGCTGAATACCATCCCAGCTATTCGTTTGTTCATGGTTTCAAGTCCTAGTAGCTGGATTATAACATATTGCTGGACTAAGACTGATTCGGACGATTCCTGCATCATTAGTTTGGTTCCATTGCCGTGAATCGTTGAATACTAGACCTTGAAATCTTGCCAACTTGCTAACATGGTATCAGACAGACTTACCGCAAATGCCTCAAGCAATCAGGCAAATGATAACGTCGATGGCGGCAAAAACACAGGCATGGATGTTAGCACTAGAAACCACACGACAAACATTCCTCCTCCTCCTCCTGGGAACCCTCTTATGAGACCTACCCGTTCAAATAGTGTGGCGAACGTGGTAGGAATCCAAGACAGAAGGAGAGAGAAGAGGCCAATGACTATCCAGGGAGGTGGTCAACAGAGCAAGAAACACGAAACGGGTCGAACGACTGCAGACGACCTATTAGGTACCTCAGCCCCTCACCCTAGTAGGAGAGACATACTCTTAGAAAGGGCAAAGGTGTTATAGAGCATGTTGGAAGTTCATGATGAGCTACTTGAGCTACTAGAGTCTCCTAGAAAGGACGACCACAGATCCCACCAGGTAGCTCCATCGCAAATATCTCATCGACCTAAGAATGGGGCCCCTAGACCCTCCAAAGGTGAATGGAGGAACGAGAGACCTCACCCAGTGGTTAATTCGATCGTTCGCACATGTGACCTAAGGGACAGGCTCAAGAACAACCAGGAACAAGATGCTGACTTAGCACATAGGAGGCAGTTGTAGGTAAACAGAACCAAAGGCAGGTCACCTCCCTAAGCAAGAGGTGCGCCCTCAGCGGGAGGCCGCTCACCTCCAAGAGGAGATAGAAGGAAAAGGTCCCCTCCTGGGGTTGAAAGGGAATGAATGCCTTATAGGAGGATACATCAAAGGGAGGAGCGCCAGAAGTCAAACTCCATTTCCCTCCATAGGGAAGTGCCTGGTTTGGATGCTAGGGAGTTATTTAACCTCAAGAGGAGACTAGATGATATGGAGGCAGATCGCCAGGTGACCAATGGCAGGGTCGATTGAAACAATAGCACTCTTCGACCGCTAGCCTAATGGATGTTGGATGAAGGTCCTCCCAAACTAGGTTTCAAATTACCCGTCCTAGAAAAGTATGTCGAGACAACCAATGCCTTGAATCACATGTAACACTTTGAGGCATATATATATTCTGTCTCCTCAAAAGATGGCGCTTTATAAGGAGTTGATGAGCACGGTCACTGGTGCCGCCCTAACTTGGTTCTGTGGATTGTCTACGGGCTATATCAACACTTGGAGGCATATGCGACGTAAGTTCCTGGTGAGATTCTCGACCGCTGGAGCACATAAGAAGACGGTCACCGACTTGAATAACATAGCTCAGGGGAAAACGGAGAGTACTATGAGCTACTTTACGGGGTTCAAGGAGTACCAAATTGAGGCACACTTGACGGACTGAGAAGTCATCAATTGCTTCAGAAACGGGGTTGTCCTCCCCTGGTCTAGATTACGAATTACAGGTCAGGCGAGCGTCCACGACGAAGGACTTATTTGAAAAGGCATATGACGTCACGGTGGCTGAGGAACGCAAGGAAAGAAAGAGGGGAACCAAGAACGCTGACACAAGAGAGTCATCCAAAGGGGTGGCTACCAGAGTTGACACAAGCAATGGTAAGGGGAAAAAACGTACTAGGGCGACTGAGAGAGTCCCCGAAAACTTCACTCCCCTCATTGTTAGCCGAACTGAGATAATGAATACGATCAATCTGGCTCCCCATGTGCCTATGGACCCTCAAAAAAAATTTCGACGAGACAACAACAAATAGTGAGTATCATAAAGATTGAATATTGCTTGAGCCTTAAGAGGAACATACAGAAATGGGCTAATGAGGGGAGGCTTGATCGTTTTGTGAAGGGAGATCGTCCATCAGGGGGATCGGTGTTGGTCCCAAAGGTGGCAACAAGGGTGAAAAAATAGCTAGAGGGGGGTGAACAGCTGTTACAAAATTTTCGACCCTTTTTGACAAACAAAACCTCTTGCTTACAAAACCGCTCTTGCAGTATATCAAAATCGTAATTGAGGTTTATAAAATGTACAACATAATTTTTTAAGTAATGGAGTGAGGTTTAGTAGTGTGTTTTACAAAACATTAAAATGAGGTTTTACAATGATTAACTATAAATACAATTCACAAATCTGGACAACCTATAAATATTAAACATATAAGATAAATTAGTTTGAATGATGAACAATAAAGAAAATGCAGAAATTAAAGAAAACAATATTTGGTGTGGTTCAATCGTAAATGATCTATATCCACTACCAAGATGGTTAGTCTTGGATTTTATAACTACTAAATTTGTATTAGATGATGAGAGAGATTACAAGATTACAAGAATCAAACTCAAATCTAAAATCTAAACAATGAAGCAAATCCTAAACTATAACTGGTGTATCTTAAATGATTTAATCAATGCGATTAATCAGATGAGGTGTGTATGAGATAAACAAGATTCAAAGTTTTTTAAATCTGTATGATATAGAGCACAATAAATCTTGGTGTTACAAGGCTTGAATTTCTGGGCTGGAGATTTGTTCTTGAAGGTATGAAAGTTGAAGATGAAGATTCAAAGGATTATGAAAATCTGGAAAATATTTTCAAATCTTCAAACTACTCTCTTAAATCAATATTCTCAAGCAATCTTCAAATGATAAAGATTGGGGGTATTTATACCCAAGCACCAAAAAGTAGCCATTTGGTATAGCTGTAGCAAGTATAGTGCTGGTGCGGTCTGATTGGTCCACGTGTCCACTTTTGTCCTTTTGTTCAAAAGTTGTTGATAAGGTTTTACGGACCTCAGCTGACATTCTGGGATGAAGGACATCTATCACCTTTTCAAAATTCTTTTAAACTCTGAGTGATCGTTAGTCATGTTGATTGAACTCGTAGTTAACTCAACGTTGCTGACGTGGATTAATTAGTTAAAAGTGGTCCAGCTTTTAGTCTTCATCATTGGATGAGGTTGGTGAGATGCGGTTTAGAAGTGCGGTCTCACAAGAGAGGTTTGCTTTGCAATTTGCTTAGAGCGGTTTCATGTTGAGGTTTTGTTGGGTATGCATACTTTAACCCTCCTAGCCTTAGCTTTAATTTGGTTGATACCATAGCCTCATCTTTATTTTCTGGACTTTAGGCCCATATGTAATGAAGCTTAGACTTCAATTTTTTAGTACAAGTCCAATTTATAGAATAGGTTTATTTAGGCTTGAAGACTAGCAATTACATTGGACATGAGGTTTCAAAGTCAAGAGGTTTTGAAGACCTGCAAAACTGCAGTGCTAAGTGCAAACCTCATCATGAAAACCGCACTCAGCAAACCGCAGGCAAACCTCCCATGTGAGACCGCACGCCTTAAACTGCATCTCACCAACCTCATCTAATGATTGAAGACTTGAAGAGCTGGACCACTTTTGACTGATTAAACCACGTCAACACCGTTGAGTCAACCACGAGTTCAATCAATGTGACTAAAGGTCACTCAAAGTTTAAAAGAATTTTGAAAATGTGACAGGTGTCCTTCATCCCAGAATGTCATCTGAGGTCCGTAAAACCTTATCAACAACTTCTGAACAAATGGACAAAAGTGGACACGTGGACCAATCAGACCGCAACAGCGCTGTATTTGCTACAACTGTACCAAAAAGCTACTTTTTGGTGCTTGGGTTTAAATACCCCCAATCTTCACCATTTGAAGATTGCTTGAGAATATTGATATTAAGAGAGTCCTTTGAAGATCTGAAGAAATTTCCAGAAATTCATAATCCTTTGAATCTTTATCTTCAACCTTTATACCTTCACGAATAAATCTCCAGCCCAGAAATTCAAGCCTTGTAACACCAAGATTTATTGTTCTCTATATCATACAGATTTATAGAGCCTTGAATCTTGTTTATCACACACACACACACCTCACTTGATTAATCACATAGATTAAATCATTTGAGATACACCGGTTATAGTCTAGGATTTGCTTCACTGTTTAGATTTTAGATTTGAGTTTGATTCTTGTAACCTTGTAATCTCTCTCATCATCTAATACAAATATAGTACTTAGAAAATCCAAGACTAACTATCTTAGTAGTGGATGTAGATCATTTACGATTGAACCACTCCAAATATTGTTTTCTTTAATTTCTGCATTTTCTTTACTGTTCATCATTCAAACTAATTTGTCTTATCTGTTTGATCTTTATAGGTTGTTCAGATTTGTGAATTGTGTTTATAGTTAATCATTGTCAAACCTCATTTTATTGTTTTGTAAACCGCACTACTAAACCTCACTCTGTTACTTAAGAAATTTCGCTGTGCATTTTGCAAACCTCACTTGCGGTTTTGATACACTGCAAAAGCGGTTTTGTAAGCAAGATGTTTTGTTTTCAAAAAGGGTCAAAAATTTTGTAATAGCTATTCATCCCGCCTCTAGCTTTTTTTCACCCTTGTTGTCTCTTTTGGGACCAATAAGTGGTATCAGAGTAAACACCTTTATAAAACTCTTTTGTTTTTCAAGCATAACAGCTTGGGTTCCGATTCGTCATGGTAAACTCAAAAACCATGACAACGATTAACTACTCACACATTTCTGGATGAAGACCACTTTGACATCTGGAATACCCAAATATTAATTCATTCGTAAACCACTGATGAGATGCTGGTGAACTGCGTGATCAATGGCCCCTTTGTTCCCATGTAGGCCAACATTAATCCAGCTACCAACACTGAAACTCCAGAGGTCAAAAAGTTGAAAGCTGAGTGGACTGATGAAGAAAAGAGATTAGTTGTTTTGGACAGCAAAGCAAGACATATCATCTCTAGAACCTTGACTGTTTCAACCCTTCAAAAGGTCATGAAATGCAAAACCTCCAAAGAGATGTGGGATGCAATTGAAAGCTACCTTGAACGAGACGATCTTTGCAAGGAAAACAAGAAATTTGCTGTTGAAAGGAAATACAACAACTTTAACAGAAAACCAAACGAAACCTTGTGTCAAACTAATGATCGTTATGTTGCGATAGTAAACTCTTGTCTATCTCTTGGTAAGGTTTTCACTGTTAAAGAAATCAATATGAAATTTCTTGCTGTCTTGGGTTTAAGATGGGTTAATAAAGCCACTTCTCTTGAGGACTCTATAGATTTAAATACTTGGACTCTAAGTAACTTGTATGCAAATCTTAAGGTCCATGAACTCAAGTTGGATCATATTGAAGAGGTTGAAGTAAAATTCAAAACACTTTCTATGTCTGTCATGGAATATAAGGAGAAACCTTCTTCATCAAAGCAAACCTCAGATTCTTCTATTTCAAGCTCATCACTCATTGATATGGATGATGATGAATTTTCCATGTTTGTGAAAAGGTTTCAAAAATTTCGTAAAACCTCAAAACCATTTTCAAAAGGCAAACCCCCAGCAACTTTTTCCAAGGCTGCTGATACAAAGAAAAAGAGTGACCTCGTATGCTACAACTTTAGAAAGCCTGGTCACTTTTCTTCTGAGTGTCCACAACCAAGATTTGAATACTTGAAAAAGAAAACCTCCCCTGCAAAATTTTCTCGTCGTAAGGGAATGGTTGCTGAGGAAAAGAACTCAAAATAGCTAGCTACTTGGATTGAAACAGATTCTGATGAAGGAAGTGAAGATGAAACCAAATAGGTTAATCTTCTGCATTGTTGCCAAGGACGCTTTTGATGATTAATATAATGAATCAGTTGAGTCTCTAGATATGGAGGAAGAGGTTTCTCCTAAGAAAACCAAAGCTAGGATCATTAGTGAGGATGATGATGTGAAACTCACTCCTAGTTATAAGATTGGGAATAGTTCTTACTCTCGTCCAATTTTTCCCTCTAAAAATGAAACACCTTCAAAAACTATTTCAATTAAAAAATCTTTGAAAAAGGTGGAAGAGTTATCTCCCATGGAACATGAAGAGATGTTCAAGAAAGCTGAAGTGATGATCCGTAAATTTGAAAATGTTAAGATTGCTTTGCCTTTAGCAACTGATTAAATTACTCAGCTTAAGACATAAAACTGTACTGAGGTGTGAAATTTCACTTCTGAAAAACCAAGCCAAAAGCATGAATCCTCTTACTGAACAAAACCTCATTATAGAAACCAAGGTTGCTGCACTTCAACTTAGAAACGATGGCTTGGTTGCTCAAAACAATGACCTCTAAAAGGTAATTTTTGAGTGGACCAAATCTCGTGTTACCATGGATCAAATTCTTGAATCCCAAAAGTTTAGTGGTGACAAAGAAAGTTTGGAATTCCAAACTGTTGACAATTTGAAGTGTGCATCTTGTTGTGGAAAGAATGAGAAATTTTCAAAACAAACTCATGAAATTCGTAAGGAAAAGCGTTTTGCTTTAAAAGGTAAAGGATAGGAACAAAAGGCTAAACTTAATTTCCACTATGTCTACCTTAAGAAACAATTTGGGAAAAATTCAAAAATGAAAGGAAAAGAATCTGAGGATGAAACGCTGTTGAGGTTTCATTTGTGGCTGACCGCCCTTCTTCTTTGACCGTATCTCCTGCCTTCAAAGGTAAGAAGAGCGTTCTTAGAAAAACCGCGGTCAAACCTAAAATGACCACCTTTGTTAAGACCAAAACCTCAATCCCAAAAACAAATGCTAATCCTAAGAATAGTAAAGAGTATGTTAAACCTCAGTTTGCTCACAGCTTTTATTATTGCTTTGTGTGATGGTTCTGGTCACAAGGTTGCAGAATGCCTTTTGAGCTTCACACGTAATGCCAGAAAGCATAATCCACCTTCTGTCAAATAGGTGTTGGTTATCAAAAGATGCTAACCTCAGGACCTAAAAGAATAAAGGGGACCTCGTTTTTAAATGTCTATTTTTCAGGTCTGCTTAATGGCTGGTCACTCCAAGGCAAAATCAAATGAATGGTATCTTGACAGTGGATGTTCAAGACACATGACTGGAGATCTTTATTGGAAAATGTCATTGAAGCAAGCGGTCCATCTGTAACCCTTGGTGACAACAACAAAGGAAAATTGTTGGCTAAGGAACAATTAGGAGAGGAAACCTCACCATTAAGAAGATTTCACTTGTTGAAGGACTCAAGCACAATCTCCTATCAATTTCTCAATTCTGTGACAAAGGAATGTACTGCAACTTCACTTCATCAAATTTCTTTATCAAAGATGGCATCGTTGGAGTCACATTGCTCACAGAGATTCGTAAGAGTAATATTTACATCATTGATTTAAATTCTATATGTAGTATTACTAATCTCTGTTTTGTAGATAAAAATGTGAGCAAAAATAGTTGGCTATGGCACAAGCGTTTGAGCCACTTGAACTTCAAGTATCTTGCAAAAATATGAGGGGAAAACCTCGTTCGTGGTTTACCCAAAGTGGTTGATCATCATGCAGGAAAGTGCCATGCTTGTCAACTTGGTAAACAAACCACGTCATCTTTCACCGGCAAGACCGCTCCATCAACTTCAAGATGTTTACAATTGCTTCACATAGATTTGTTTGGACCCGTCACCACTGCTAGCATTGAGGAAATAGATACACTCTATTAGTAGTGGATGATTACTCAAGATACACGTGGGTTGAAATGATAATCACAAAGGATGATTTCTATAAAATTCTAACCTCACTCTTTAGAAAACTACAAACTAAAAAAAATTACATTGTTAGTGTAAGGTCTAATAATGGAACATAATTAAAAAACAACGGTGTTGCTCAATATTGTGATGACCATGGAATTGATCACAATTTTTCTACTGCTGGTGTTCCACAACAAAATGGGGTGGAAGACAATGATTACTGAAGCCAAGCTTCCTCAGTATTTTTGCGCTGAAGCAGTCAACACAGCGTGCTTCACTCAAAATCGCTCCCACATCAACAAGACCTATAACAAAACTCCATATGAACTTTGGAGAGGAAGAACCCCCAACATCGCCTTTTTCAAAATCTATGGCTGCAAATACTTTATCCTCTACAATGGAAGAGAAAACAAAGGTAAATTTGGAGCTAAGGCTGATGAAGATATTTTAGTTGGGTATGCTAAACATTCAAAAGCTTTTTGCATTTTTAATAAATCTAGTTTAAAGATAGTAGAATCTGTCCATGTTACTTTTGATGAACATTCTCTCCTTGAGCCACATTTGGCTCCAAATGTTGCTGATGATTTTGTTGAGTCTAATGAAACAGGTGAAACTTCTAAAACCTCACCTGAGCCAAATCAATAACTTTTCAATCATCCAGCTCAAGGAAATACATCAACCTCAACTGAACCTCCCTCAGACAATTTTGAAACCGCATCTGAAATTCCAACTCCAAATGCATCTACAATGGAAGATTTTGATGAGAATTCACCCATTCAGCAAATTGAACCTCTCCGTCAACTTACATTCAATGGATTCACTGAAGGATCTAACGATATACCAATAGAAGATCTTCAGCAAACCTCTGTTCAACCAAATTTATCCCCTGAGGTTTGTGAAGTAAGCAATCACCCTCTCTCAAATGTCATTGGTGATTTATTTGCTGGAGTTCAAATAAGGAGATCAAACTATGATGAGCATACTTCTCTATTATCTAAAATTGAACCCAAGAAAGTTGATGAAGCACTCCAAGATTCAAGTTGGGTTGTTGCTATGCAAGAAGAAACCAGTTTGAAAGATGTAAGGTTTGAACATTAGTTCCTAGACCTAATGATCAAGGAGTTGTAGGTACAAAATGGGTGTTTCGAAATAAGATGTATGAGAATGGAAGTATCACCAGAAACAAAGCAAAGTTGGTTGCACAAGGATATATGCAAGAAGAAGGAATTGACTACGATGAATATTTTGCTCCAGTTGCAATACTAGAAGCAATCAGAATTTTCTTGGCCTATGCATCTTACAAACGTTTCAAGCTTTATCAAATGGACGTTAAGAGTGCTTTCCTCAACAGTGAACTTCAAGAAACCATGTATGTGACTCAACCTCCAGGATTTGAAGACTTAAAATTTCCAAATCATGTTTACAAACTCCAAAAGGCTTTGTATGGACTCAAACAAGCTCCAAGGGCATGGTATGAAACTCTATCAAAATTTCTTTTAGAAAAGGGTTTCAAACGTGGTAAAATCGATACAACTATATTCATTGCTAAATATAATAATCATTCTTTACTTGTTCAAATATATGTTGATGATATTATTTTTGGCTCTACTAATGAATTATTGTGTAAGCGTTTTGAAAAGCTAATGAAAAGGAAGTTTGAGATGAGCATGATGGGAGAATTGACATTCTTCCTTGGGCTTCAAATCAAACAAGGTGATGAAGGAATCTTCCTCAACCAAGCCAAATATACAAAGGAGTTAATCAAAAAGTTTGGACTGGAAAATGCTAAAGTATATGATACTCCCATGGCTACTGGCAACAAGCTTGATAAAGACCTAAAAGGTAAAAAGGTTGATCAAACCTTATATCGAGGTATGATTGGCTCATTACTTTACTTAACTACTAGTAGACCAGATATTATGTTTAGTGTTTGTGTTTGTGCTCGTTATCAAGCTGATCCTAGAGAAGCACATTTAAGTGCAGTCAAGCGTATAATCCGCTATCTCTCTGAAACTACTAATCTTGGACTTTGGTATTCCAAATATTCGAATTTCAAACTCGTAGGTTATTCAAATGCAGATTATGCAGCTTGCACCATTGACAGGAAAAGCACTAGTGAAACTTGTCACTTCCTTGGAAATAGACTAGTTGTTTGGGCCAGAAAAAAGCAAGCCTCAGTTTCAGTTTCAACTACAGAGGCTGAATACATTGCTGCTGGAAGTTGCTGTTGTCAAATACTTTTGATGAAGCAACAGCTGGTGGACTATGAAATCAATGAAGAAAATTAATGCCCAATCATGTGTGATAATACCTCAGCAATTTCAGTCTCCAACAACCCTATCATGCACTTAAAAACCAAACACATAGACATCAAGTACCATTTCCTCAAATACCATGTGGAAAAGGGGAACATCCATTTAGAGCATGTGGGGATAGAAAATCAAATTTCTGACATCCTCACAAAATCTCTTGACTTCAAGAGGTTTACATTCCTTAGAGGAGAAATGGATATGCTTGAACTTAAATAAGTCCAAATGCATTTTGTTACTAACTTGTGTGCTTAGTATGTTGTTGAGGTCAAAATCCTGTTGAGGTTTTAAAACCTCATTCCTGTTGAAACCGCGTGAAGTAAACCGCATGCAATCAACCACATGCTCTCAATCGCATGCCTCAAGACCGCATGATCCAAACCGCATTTCTACACTTTGAAAATTTTCAACATTTTCATTTCTTATCTTTAAAGAAGCTTAAGCAGTTTGATATTTTTCTTATTTAAAAAGAAAAAAAACTATTATTTTATTTAGTTTATCAAACTGCATGCCACGTGGACCCAGATAAGTTTTCTATATTTATTATTTGGTCTTTATCTCTTTTGAGACAAATTAATTGCATAAGGATACTTTTGAAATTATTTTTCCACGATTTTTCAAAATTTAAATGCATTTAATGCAAAAGGAATATTTCCTTAAACCCTTCACATCAGCCGACTTTGGGCTACGTGAAGAAGGTGAAGGGGTAGAACTGTTGAGGTGGTTTACTTAGTGGGATAGTGAAACCATCATTACCTCCTATTTTCACTACACCCTAGAACCACCTATATAGACCAGTTTTGTGCTTCCACTTTCTCTTTCTGCATACTCACTGTAAAACCGTACTTCTTATCACTATTCACTTTCTCTCTCCATACATTCTCTCAATTGATAATCTGAAAACATTTCATGGTACCAAAAATATCATCTGAATCTACATTTCCTAGAGTTCCTAGAGTTCCTAAGAAATCTTTCAACAACATGGTATGTTTTCTAAACTCTAAATCTTTACATTACTGAGAAATCACCATTAATGTACTGAAAAAACCCTTCGTATGCTTGAATGAAGTTTGGCTGATTATATATTTGTTTCTTGCTCATTTTGATTGGTGTATGTTTAGTTTTGTTCGTATTTATGTATAGATTCCTGTTGTGCAATCTATTTGATGATCTATATACATTTATGGTGTTAATTTTTGAATTTACAGTTTTTGGGGTTTTCGAAACCCAGCATATGTTCTTCGAGTTTTCTTGATGATTATGGACAAAACTTGTATTTTGTTCTTATAATTGTTGTTCTACAACCTTTTAGGATCATTTTGATATGCTATTTGTTGATTTTAGTGAACTTTTTCATATCTCTGTTTTTGGTGTTCTTCGTATGTTCTTGAACTGTTCATATGATTTTCTAAAAATATTCTGTATGTTGGATTGAATGATTTCAAAATTTTGTTTTCCATACTTAGAAATTTTTGAAAATTTACATTGAAAATACCTTAGAACCTCATCTCTCAAAACCTCAGTTTCTAAAACCGCATGTTTTTCTTGCTAAAAAGCGCATGTTCACTTTAGAGTAAAACGGCATGTGAAAATTGCATATTAACTATTATTTGAAACTGCATGCTGCTTTTCATTTATTCTAATTTTTTATTTTATTCTAATTGTTTGGATGTTATGATGTTTATCTTCATGATTAGATAGACCACATTTCACCTAAACCGCATGCTCTTTTCTACTCTTTTTATTGCCTGTGACTTATTGAAATGGATCTAACTTAATAAAATTCTAGGACCCCCATTTCTTTCAACCAGGCTGGGAGATTAGAGAAGATGAACTGAAGCAAGATGCATTGGGAAGGGAAATGATCAAGAAGATAAAGCTTCTGGAGTTCTACTCCTCTTCAACAAAAAGCAGCACTAAACCATCCCCTTTTTTGTGGATTAGTTCTACACCAACGCGATTTCAGAAGTTAGAGTTCTGCGCCATGGAAAGACAATTCCATGCCTGACTGTAAATGTTGAAGGTTTGGATATCACAATTGATTACATGGACATCAGGGATACCTTTGAATTCCGTGTGCCCAAGGCTGAGGAGAGGGTATCACAAGAAGTCCTAGATGCAATCGCGTCTACAATTTCTGGGCTCCCAAATATAACTGGCAAGTACAAGGCAGTCCCTAGGAAGGACTTTGGAGAATTAATGTCTCACCTATGCTTCTTAACTGGCAAATCTATCTGTGGCAAGAATGGGAATCACAATAACTTCACCAGCCAGCAGTGGATGTACTGCTTAGCTATCCACAACGAGATTTCTCTTCAATGGCCCAAGATCTTGATGAGGGAATTATCTTCCCGTATTGATACCTACAAGTCAAAGGAGAAATGTGTTGACCAAAGGTGGAGACCATTCCGTAGGCTCCTGACCACAGTCTTTGCAAATTATGAGCATCTGGAGGAACTTAGGCATCTGAACCCTGAACTTATGGTGGATGGTCTAATGGAGAAGAGTCACTTGGCCTGAGTGTGTGTCATGCATTCAGGTTCAAGAATGAAGATGCAACCTACAAGGAAATATGGGATAGGGATACCCTTCCAAACTTATCTTTTGCCCGTCCTCGAGTAAAATAAAACTAAAACAAAAAATAAAATAAAATCTAACTAACTAAAGCAAAAGAAAATATTTTTAGATTTGTTCAATTCATATAATAGGCCGTTGGCACAACAAGTCTCAGATTTTTACAACACACATAATCTACAAGAATTATCATGAACATGGGACTATAATTACATGGATGCATCTAACTTACAATTTTCCATCACATAATGAAAGATGAATGAAATATGGGAGATCATTGTCACCAAAATAAGATATTTTATAGGGTCACTAACCACATGTTCTAAATCAATGATAATAAGATGAAATTTCACAAGGAGACTCATATGCATGTTTAAACAAAACTGTCAACTCGGCTACTCTTTAGGGATCAAATATGGCTTAATGGCTTGTAATGTATCGCGTAAAATGCGGGCTAGGTTCATGGTTCTAAAAGAAGGTAAGGACATATGAAGTCAAGCAAGTGAAACTAAGAAGTCTTCATCATATATCCTCTGTTGGGCCCTACGTTTTCAGTCAACTTGTTTTCAACTTGCACATAACATCTTGGTACTAACAACTTGAGTTGTCCTACTACATCTTGATCATCTTGCAGGTTGAATTATTGTTACGTTAAATCCAACTTTTCAGGGAACGTGTCAATGGAATAGAAGACTAATTCCATGACGTTTCTTCATTAAAGTCATCAGCAACGGACCATTATCTCCTCCATTAACAAATGTGGCGAGAATATCTCAACAAGATCAACCTATTTTCCGAGATTCTAGGCCTGTTATTTTCCTTGTATTTTAGCCGTTATTTGAGGTATAAAAAGGGGATAAACACCTGTATTTTACACAAAAGTTCTCACTAGCTTAAGCTCCCTTGTATACGCTCTTAGCTCTGTACTCAAACTCGATCTTTAATATACCTTTTGGTCAAGGCAGGTTCCTAAACCTCCCGGGGTTTTGTGCCGGCGAACAAGTTGTTCAAGGGCTTTCCCTAGTCAACAAATTCCTTGTGTTCATTTCTATTCTATCCAATAATCATTGTACCCTGATTCATATCACTTTTGTCATTTTTCTTGTCATTGAGAATACTTGTTGAAATTTGACCAAAACATCCTCCCATTAAAATTTATCACTCCGCTCCAAGCCAATCCATTGATTAAACCCCCAAACTTATAATTTTGCATACTTTCACACTTGGGATTGATCACCTTTCTTACTTTTTTTTTTTTTTTGGTCACTTTCCACTTCAACATCAGAGAGGGAAAGGCTTTTCAATCTTTTTTTTTCTTTTTTTTTCCTTTTTTTTCTTTTTTTTCCTTTGCACAAATATATCACGAAGAATGTGCATTCAATACTTTTTGCTCAAGCCCCTCTTTTAATTACATAACATGAACCTTTTCTTTTATTTCATGACCACTTCCCACCCTTGATTTTTCACACTTCACTCAAACATTCTCATTCATTCCCTATTTTCACTTTCTTGAAAAGGTGAGAAAATATTGTATAAGTTAAAAGGGTAGGATAATGAGGGTACAAATGAAGGCGAATGGTGGTCTAAAATAACCTCCCACTTTGTGAGAGATTTCATTATTTTTTAAGCTCAAAAGGGGTTCTAGCAGAAATTTTTATATAAGTGACGAGAAAGTTAAAGGCTCACAAATAGGGTTCAAAGAAAATAGCCACATATCACTTCCCGAATAGCCTAATTGATGTGTTATTGACAGTCATGCAAACATGTTCTAGGGACCCCGAGAATGCCAAAGTGATCCTATCACTACAAGAAAAAATAGATTTTAGCGACCGAAAAATCTGTCACTAAAAGCCAAAAATCCGTCGCTAAAGGCATTTAGCGACGGATTGGCGACGGAAATTTTCCGTCATTAAAATCCTTGTCGTTAAATTACAGCGACAGATTTTTGAGCCGTCGTTAAATTAACGACGGATTATTCCGTCGTTAAAGTCAAAAAATCCGTCGCTAATGTTGAAAAATAAACGACAAATTTTGATTGAATTAGCGTCAGATGTAACGACGGAAATTTTCGTCGCTAAAATTTATTCCATATTTTCACAATTTTATTAATTTTTTAAAATTTTCTTTTTTCAATATTTTTTATTTTTGATATACCAAATTACCGACGGATATTTTCGTCACTAATTTGATATTTTTTATTAAAAAAATTATATATATATATATATATATATATATGTATATATGTATGTATATATGTATGTATATATGTATATATATATATGTATGTATATATATGTATGTATATATATATATATATACATATATATATATGTATACATATATATATATATATATATATATATATATATATATATATATATATATATGTATACATATATATATATGTATATATATATATATATACATACATATATATACATACATATATATATATACATATATACATACATATATACATACATATATACATATATATATATATATATATATATATATATATATATATATATATATATATATATATATATATATATATTCTAAAATTAATCCCTTAACTTTTTCTATTCTCAAATCAATCCCTACATTTTTCAAAAGTTACACTTTGCTCCACCACCATCCACCACCATCCACAACCACCACAGCCACCACCACCCATAGAAACATACATACACTCAGATCTAAGGGTACCAACAACATTAACAAAGAGAGCTTTGTGTGTTAATCCACCATACAATGCTCTCCTGTACTCCTCATAATCCTTTAAACCCAACCCCAATTCGGCCCATCTCGATCCCTCCGTCTCCGCCGCTACCACCGACGACGAGAAGCGTGATCGGAAACCACCAACACCAAATGGGTCGACTCGAATCTTCGCTAAATCACCATTGTAGGCCAAACGAGACCACCAAGATGCCAAATTACTCGATGTATTGTGAGACACAGAGCTCAGAAACCTACTGATCTTTGAACGTGTCGCCATTGCAGCCATTTTCTACCTTCATTTGTTGTTTCCACTCCCAGTTTTTTCGTGATTATGCAATGTATTTGATATACCAAGAGAGAGAAGAAGATGACGTTGGGGGAGAGATAGAAGAAGACAGCGTTGGGGAGAAAGAGAGAAGAAGAAGCCGGTTAGGGAGAGATTAAGACAGATCTAGAAGAGTGAGAGAGAGAAGAATGAGAGGTGGGTAGGGTTTTGTTTAGTGAAAGTGAGTGAATTAGGAAAATTAGATTTGAAAAAGATTAATGGTGTGGATTGATTTATTGATAATCTATGTGAATATTAGAGGGCCAATTAAATGAAAGTGTGTTTTTGTTTTTATGGAATGAATTTGAACCATTGGATGTGATGCATCTAATGGTGAAGATGTTGCTTAGATAATGATCCATGTATATACTTGTATTTCTTCATGATTATAATAATTAATAAAAATAATTAATAATAATAATAATTTAAACTATAAAATAATATTATGCCAATAAAAAAAATAATAATAATATTTATTATCAATAATATTTATTAATGAATTATTAATTATATAATTGATTAATTAATTAAAATTAATATTAATTATATAAACAGTAATAATATTAATAATAGTACTAATAATAATTAGTAATTTTTATTATTTTTTATTGACTAAGAAAAAATATTTTAGACTTTTTTTATTACAGAAATTTACAAAAAGTTATCTAAAATATTTACATGCTTTTATTTGATTTACCCAAAATTTTAGTTAAAGTAGTATGTCTAATATCAATTTTTTTAAATAACTTTTTTGAAAAAAACTTTCTTACTAAAAAAAGTCTAAAACATTTATCTCTATTCAAATTTTTTTTTTTAAAAATACTCATAGTGAAGGATATTGTCTGTCCCTCATTTATTTAGTTAATTTCTAACTTATTTTATATAAATTTTTTAAAAAACTTCCTTACCAAAAAAAGTCTAAAATATTTATATCAATTCAAAAATAAATTAAAAAAATAAGTATACTTTTAAAATATTAATAATACTTATTAATATACCCTCATACCCTAAATCTCATATACCCAAAACCCTAAACCTCATATATCCTCATACCCTAAACCTCATATACCCTCATACCCTAAACCCTACACCCTAAACCATAAACCCTAAACCTCCTATACCCTATACCCTATACCTTATACTCTATACCCTATATACTATACCCTATACCCTATATCATATATCCTATATACTTATAGAGTATAGGGTTTAGGATTTATGGTTTAGGATATAGGGTATAGTATATAGAGTATAGGGTATATGATATAGGATATAGGGTATAGGGTATAGGTTATACTCCCTCCGTCCCACACCAAGGTTCCTTGGTGTGAATTTCATGCTTTTTAAGAATTTTCTTTAAAATGGGTAGAAAATTAGAGGAGAGAGAATGTAAAAGTTAAATGTGTGGTAGAAAATAGGAGAGAAAATGTAAAAGTTAAAAATATTTATAGGAGAGAGAATGAGTGGGAGGAATAGTAAGTTAATGATTGGTTTTTTTGTAAATATGTTAACTTTGAAGTGGGACGAAGGGAGTAGGGTATATGGTATAGTATATAGGGTATAGGGTATAGTATATATGGTATAGAGTATAGGGTATAGTATATAGGGTGTAGGATAAAGGGTATAGGGTATATGGTATAGTATATAAGGTATAGAGTATAGGGTATAGGGTATAGTGTATAGGGTATAGGGTATATGGTATAGGGTATAGAATATAGGGTATGAGGTATAGAGTATAGGGTATAGTATATAGGATATAGAGTATAGGGTATAGGGTATAGGATATAGGGTATAGGGTATAGAGTATAGGGCATAGGGTATAGCGTATAGGATATAGGATATGGGGTATAGGATATGGGATATAGGGTATAGGATATTGGGTATAGGGTATATGGTATAGAGTATAAAGTATAGAGTATAGGGTATATGGTATATGGTATAGTATATATGGTATAGAGTATAGGGTGTAGGGTATAGGGTTTAGGTTTAGGGTATAGGGTATAGAGTATAGGGACGGGTAAATTTCTTTGATTTTTATTTAGAAATGTATAGTTTTTTTTATTTTTTATGATTATAAATAAATATTTTGGACATTTTTTAGTATTGAAGGTTTTTTTTTTTCAAAAAGTTATATAAAAAAAGTTAGAAAAAAAATAAACAAATGAAAGTATAATAAAGAAATCAGGGACAGGTAAAATTCTTTAATTTTTATTTATAAATGTATAGTTTTTTTTATTTTTTATGAATATAAATAAATATTTTGGACATTTTTTAGTATTGAAGTTTATTTCAAAAAGTTAGAAAAAAAAATAAATCAATGAAAGTATAATAAAGAAATCAGGGACGGGTAAAATTCTTTAATTTTTATTTATAAATGTATAGTTTTTTTATATTTTATGTATATAAATAAATATTTTAGACATTTTTTAGTATTGAAGTTTTTTTTTTCAATTTATATAAAAAATTTAGAAAAAAAATAAACAAATGAATGTATAATAAAGAAATCAAGGACTGGTAAAATTCATTAATTTTTATTTATAAATGTATAGTTTTTTTTTATTTTTTATGAATATAAATAAATATTTTTGACCTTTTTTAGCATTGAAGTTTTTTTCAAAAAGTTATATAAAAAAAGTTTGAAAAAAATAAACAAATGAAAGTATAATAAAGAAATCAGGGACGGATAAAATTCTTTAATTTTTATTTATAAATGTATAGTTTTTTTTTTTTTATGAATATAAATAAATATTTTGGACATTTTTTAATATTGAAGTTTTTTTTCCAAAAGTTATAGAAAAAAAGTTAGAAAAAAATAAACAAATGAAAGTATAATAAAGAAATCAGGGACGGGTAAAATTCTTTAATTTTTATTTATAAATGTATATTTTTTTTTATTTTTTATGAATAGAAATAAATATTTTAAACATTTTTTAGTATTGAAGTTTTTTTTGCAAAAAATTATATAAAAAAGTTGAAAAAAAAATAAACAAATGAAAGTATAATAAAGAAATCAGGGACGGGTAAAATTCTTTAATTTTTATTTATAAATGTATAGTTTTTAATTTTTATTTTTTATGAATACAAAATATATATTTTGGACATTTTTTAGCATTGATTTTTTTTTTCAAAAAGTTATATAAAAAAGTTAGAAAAAATAAACAAATGAAAGTATAATAAAGAAATCAGGGAAGGGTAAAATTCTTTAATTTTTATTTATGAATGTATAGTTTTTTTTATGTTTTATGAATATAAATAAATATTTTGGACATCTTTTAGTATTGAAGTTTTTTTTCAAAAACTTATATAAAAAAGTTAGAAAAAAATAAATAAATGAAAGTATAATAAAGAAATTAGGGACGGGTAAAATTCTTTAATTTTTATTTATAAATGTATAGTTTTTTTTATTTTTTATGAATATAAATATATATTTTGGACATTTTTTAGTATTGAAGTTTTTTTCAAAAAGTTATATAAAAAAAGTTAGGAAAAAAAATAAACAAATGAAAGTATAATAAAGAAATCAGGGACAGGTAAAATTCTTTAATTTTTATTTATAAATGTATAGTTTTTTTTAATTTTTATGAATATAAATAAATATTTTGGACATTTTTTATTATTGAAGTTTTTTTTTCAAAAAGTTATATAAAAAAGTTAGAAAAAAATAAGCAAATGAAAAAAGTTATTTTTTAAAAAAAAAAACAATTTTCGTCGCTAAATTCATCGCTATTCCGTCGGTATTTTAAAAACAGAAATATTTTTTTATTTTTTATTATTTAGCGACAAAATACATCCGTCGGTAATTTATTTTTTTAAATCCGTTGCTAAATCTGTCGGCATTTTAAAAAGAAAAATATTTTTTTCTTTTTTATTATTTAGCGACAGAATATATCCGTCGGTAATTTATTTTTGTTAAATCCGGCGCTAAATCCTTCTCTAATTTTTTTTAAAAATATTTATTTATTTTTTATTTATATAGCGACAGAAAAAACCCGTCGTTAAAAATTTTTGTAATCCGTCGCTAAATCCGTCGCTAAAATGGGCGGACTTTTTTGGCGCCACTATTGTGATGAATTAGTGACAGATTCATGTCTATCGTTAAAATCCGTCGGTAGCTGATTTTTTCGTTTTATTTTGCTTCCGTCGTTATTCCGTCGCTATTCCGTCGCTAATATCGACAGAATTTGATCCTCGCTAATTTCCGTCGCTATTTGGCAGTTTTCTTGTAGTGTATAAAGGTCTCCTAAATTGGTAACAATGATCAAGAAAAATAATATGAAAGTGAAAGGTGGAGAAATCATACTTTACATGAATTAATGCAATTATATCCCCATATTGACAATAATACTCAAGATTTTAAAATTAAATCACTCTCAAATCATCATTGACTCTTGCCAACTTCCCAAAAATATGAAAAGAACAATTTTTTAAATATTTCTATTTTTTTGAGGGTGACACTATATACACTCCCCTATAAACCCACAAACTCGGAGAGATATCTACTCCCAAACTCAAAACATGCTATGTCCTCATAGCAAAGAGAACAAAAACATGCCTCGGGTTCAAAGGACGACATGACACAACAAAACAAATAAATAAATCAAATAAAACGTACCTACTTGGGTTGCCTCCCAATAAGTGCATTTGGTTAAGGTCATTAGCCCGACCGTTGCTCCCATTTGGACTTCACTTTTTGTCCTTTGGCCAACTTCATGGTTTCGTGGATTCTTATTTTCAGTTCATGCCCCATATATATTCCTCGAGCTTTGATATTATTTTGTGCCCAAGAAAATTTTTGACGTTTCATCTTTTTGGGCTTCTCCTCTTTCAATCCTTCGTCACTTTCTTCACCCTCCGGTACAAGAATGATGGAGAAAAAATCTTTCACACTTTTAATGAGATGGAGAAGATCTTCGTTGAGATATTGTTCGTCAATTTGGTCGGGCCCAACCTCATCAACATTAACGCCCTCACCATCTTTTAGTTTCTCGTCCACCCCATATTTTTCGCAATCAACATCTTCATCAACAACCACAACATCATTAGCAGGAGACGGAGAGAGAATCGGTAGTTCGTCACTAATGGAAGCGTCCTCCCATTCGTAACGTTCAAGTTGGACAGAACTAGTATCTCACTCAAAACCCCTCAAGGCCTCTACTAGTGTGTGACTTGTGCTTCCAACCTACCTATGGCTGCACCAAATTGCTATTTTTGTTGACGATTTTCCTCCTTCAATCTTGTTAGAGCCTCTTTCCATGATTGCTTTTTAGGTTGCGATGGATCATAATAATGTGGCTCATAATTGTTCCATGCCCGGCTTGAGTGGTTTTCCCTCCATTGTGTATAACAATTGGGGGAATAATCGTATTGTGATTGCCATGGGTGGAACGAACTCCTTTCTTGCATCTGTGGAGAATACTCATGAAAATATGTCCTAGACGAACAATCATTAGTAGCATGAGAGTATAATCCACAACAGGAACATGCATCTTGTATTATATTAGCACTAGGCGAAGCACTTTTCGTATTGAACAAATCAATTAATTCTTTTACTTTCCCGGCCAACTTCTCTTTAGAATGTGAATCTTGCATGACCTTTAATTTTTTAAACAACTAAAAAAAGAAAGAAAATTATTTACACTAAAAAGAAACTAATAAAAGAAAATATTTACAATACATTAACAAAATAAACTTGTTCAAATCACAATAAATCCCCGGCAATGACGCCAAAAACTTAATGGATAAAAATCCTCTTGTAATAAAAACCTTGCAAGTGTAAAATTTACCGAAGTAGCAATATACAAAAGTAAGGGTCGAACCACAGAGATTTGTGTGTTGAACAAATTGATTTAATTAGTGTAAAAAGTAACAAAGGAAAAAGGTTTTGATTGGTTGAACTATTTATACTAAGAAAGCAAAATAAATAAATTAAAGATATCAAGAGACAAGAGATTCATGGATTGGGGATCATAAAAATTATCAGTTTATGCTTTTTATTTCATGTAAAAATAATTCAATCTCATTCTTGGGTTCGTTCACAAAAATCTAGGGTTAAGATGTTAATATCACAGTTACGTCTATAAGAATATTAAAACCCTAATATCTCTATCTCATTTATATATTCAGTTACGTCAATATAAACTTTCAAGATATTCAATTTAAATCACAAGAACATAAGAACCTAGATTTATTGATTTCAGTTGCATTCTCAATTAAATATATTCTCTCAACAATGGTCAATGTATAAATGTCCGAGTTACTGAAACAATTTATACCCAAATAGATTCATAGGCCAAAAGTATCTTAACATACAATTGAAGCCTATGGATGATCTTGAAGAATGTTGAGAGAACAAGAACGAAAGAGAGATAGGAAGAATTAAAACCCTAGCATAAAGATAAAATTGTTACTCACCTCAATCCACAAATCAAATAAATTTAGCTACTCATAATAAAAATTACAGAATTCAAATAAAGAAAAATAAAACCTGACTTCGAATCTTAATAAAATTACAACAATGGTTGCTGTTCTTGATTTCCTGGGAACAGTACCACCCTTTTTCAATACCAATTGATTCCATTATATAATAACCTAGTTGAAATTTTTTGGAAACAGCCGTGTTCAAACAGGCCCAATACCAAGCCCAATTCGCCCACTCGTGAACATGAGTCGTTCCTCTTGGCCCAACTCGTTCTGATCATGCACACTTGTCCTTGGCCAAAGCCTCCTGTTTCTCGGCCAGTTCTTGCCATTTGGTCGGCCAGCCTTCAGCATTTCCTCGGCCACTTGGCCCAGCCCATGCTTCTTATGTCTCGGCCATGGCCTTGATTTTGTCCCATTTTGGATTCGTTTCGCAACGTTGGCACAGTGGAACTTTGGCCACTATAATTTTCTCTTTTGCACTTTGATCTTTGAACTTTCCATACTTTCACTTTTGCCCCTGAACTTTTGTAATAACAGATTTTTCTCCTTTTTTCACCAAATTGCAGTTTGGTCCCTGAATTTCCAAGATTTACATTTTGGCCCTTGAACTTCATAATTTCAGTTTAGTCCCACATTTTCCAGAATTGTAATTTCGTCCAAAAACTTCCAAAGTAGGCACAAATCTTCTATTTTCAGCATTGTTGCACTTCAGTCCCTGAACTATCAAAACACTAAAATATACATTAAATTTCCAAGGTTTCAAGCATCAAATAAGCTAGGAACATATCTTTTGGATGGGTAAAACCACATCCATAAAAAGCCTATGTGGCTATGAATCCAGAGACTGCTGAAACAACCATTAGCAAAGCAGTAAAGAATGCAAGGAAGGGGAAAAGCAAGGCTGAACCGCCCCAGAAGAAATCCAAGATCGCACCTACCTCAAACCGCAGGTGATGCATTTTGGTGGGTCTAGCAAACCAAGTGGGGCAAGAAAACTGAAGAAGAAGGTGCTGATCGATGAACCCATAAAGGAAGAGGTTGAAGAAATGGATGTTGAAGTTGATGAAGCTGAAGAAGATGAGGAAGAAATTGAAATTCCATCTCTTGCAACTGCTGCAAAGATGGCAAAGCAGAAGTTGACTTCTGATGAGGAGCTGCTGAAGTTTTATAGGGAAGAAATGGAGAGACTGGAAAGAAAATATGCAGAAAAGAGAGCTGCAAAGGGGAAGCAAACCGCATCCCCCAAACCGCAGTCTCCTCCCCAACCATAACCTTCTCCCCAATCACCTTCTCCTTAACCGCAGTCTTCCCCCCAACTGCAATCATCTGAACCGCACGTAAGTGCAGAGGTTCAGGGGGAGACTCCCAAGAAAAGATTTAAGTTGGCAGTCAGAAAAATCTCCACCAAGGGCAAACCAAGAAAAACCCTTGGAGATGTAAAGAGAGGAGTTCAAAAATTTAACTATATTGCAAAGAGGTTGCCCAGAACTATGGGGAATTTGATGAGTTTGGGACTTGATTAACCCAATGGCTGGGGAGACAGACTCTTATTTCAACAAAGAGTCCTCCTCTGCTCCTCTTCAGATTCTGACCTAAACCAACCTGAGCATCCTCTAGACTACCAAACCTCCCTCCCTCCTGCCTTCAAAGACTGGTCCCCCTAACCTTCTGCTGGACCAACAATTTTCACATCAGCTATGAAAGGGCCTAGATATGATGACGAGCCTAACCCTCCTCCTAGACCTCACCATCCAAATCCTATCAGAACCATGGAGGATTAGACAGAGGACTCAGTATTCTTTGCAGAGCCTCTTCCTCAATCTCAAATTCATCTATCTCCTCCATCAAATCTTAGATAACCCTCACCCCAAACACCTCCACCTTCTCCTAAAACTCAACCACAACCTCATCAATCCCCCCTTGCCCATATTTCCACTCCCTCAAACTCATCCTCACAATACCTTCCATCAAAACCCACCATTCCATCCTCACCCCCTCCTCAAACCGCAGTTCCCCCAATTTCTACCATTCATCCCCACACTCAAACCGCACCCCAAACTATTCCTTCTTAACCAATTCCAACTATTCTAATCCTTCCTACCCAACCTCAACCTCAATCCATTCCTATCACACATATCTTCCAAAACCTTTCCTCTCATTTCAACCAAACTGCACCCCCTACCCAAACCACCCCAATAACCCAAACCTCACCTATTCCCTTAACCATACCTCAAATCTCAAATATTCCTTCCACATCAATCCCTTCTTCAGACTACTCCTTACTTCTTTCTGCCCTTCACATAATTTAGGGCTAGCTGCACACTAATCAGGGCCACATGATAAAATTGGCTGCCTCAAACCGCACTCTACAAGAGCAGGTAAACTCCCAGTCCCTTGAATTGACCAGGCTAAAATCCTCTTTTGATGATGCCATTGAGGAACTGCAAATATTATGAAGACCGAAGCTGAAGCCTATTTCACTGCCTTCAGACATGACTTAGCCAATGGGGTTCTTCAAGCTATGGGAGACGTGGTTTCTAAGAATCAGCTCAGAGACATGCTGCATATGATAACAAATGAATTATGCACCACTGTGGATTCAACCCTTGGAAATCTGAAGACATAATTTTTTGAATTAATTAGAACCTCCAGATTGCATCCGGATCATGACTTGAGGTCTACATTGGACTCAATGCAAGCCAACATCCAAAATGATGTTGAGGTTCTGAGAGATGAGCTGAAAATGAAGATAGACATTGTTGGTGATGGTCTAACCGCAAGGTTGACCAACCTAACTGAAGAGGTCAGAGACAGGTTGGATGACCTCAAAGATAGCTTGAATGATAACATCAGCTTCAAGTTTTAGGAGTTTGATAACAACGTGAGGGGGAGCTTTGCTGAGTTGGAACTAAATCTTCAATCATCCCAGACCGCACAAACAGCTGCAATTCAAGACTCAATTCACACTTTTTATAACACTCTAAATGCCTCTATTAAGTTGCAGTTAAATGGAATTCTTGATGAGGTCAATAGAAATCTTGATGAAAATGCCTCAAATATAGATGAGCTCAAAGATCAAACGGAAGGAAATTCAAGAGCGGTTGGAGCAAACAATGCGAGACTGATAAATGTAGTGCATGCTGTAAGGGAAGTTGAAGCTGCTCAAGTGAGGACTCATGATGAAGTCAGAAGACTTAGAAGAACTCTGAGAGCTGAAAACTCAGTATTCAACTACACTGGACCGCAAGCTATAGATGAAGTCATAAATGGACCGCTTGCTCAGAACTTTATGGATTTAGACAATCAACCTCATCCTCCCCAGTATAATGCATTCTCATTATAATTTTTTCTTTGTTTTTGTTTTACTTTTTTCTTAATTTCATTCCTACCCGTAACTGTAAATCTCAAACCTTTTTGAAGGTAGAAATGAAAGAATGCATCATTGTTGGTTTTAAAACTTTGTTCATTCAAACCGCCTGTTTGTAGAATAATGAATGCATAACTTAAACCTCATGCACAAAAACTTTAACTTGAAAACTCATATTTTGTGTTTGTCGTTTAAACATTCAGTTTAAACCGCATACTTAAACTCATATTTTTCATGTATTCACTGAATGCATTTCTATACTTTCAATTTGTAAGTTTTACATCTTTTAATAGTATATAAATCTATAACTTAGCCTATTATGTGCATTGACTTGGGACATGATTTACCATGTTAATTATTATAGACATGTTTTTACCAAGTACAATGTTTATCTTTGCTATAGTAGGTAATGGCATCATTCAAATAGGGGGAGAATGTTGGGTATGCATATTTCAACCCTCATAGCCTTAACTTTAATTTGATTGATACCATAACCTCATCTATATTTTTTACTTTAGGTCCATAAGTAATGAAGCTTAGACTTCAATTTTTTAGTACAAGTCCAATTTATAGAATAGTTTTATTTAGGCTTGAAGACTGGCAATTACATTGGACATGAGGTTCAAAGTCAAGAGGTTTTGAAGACCTGCAAAATCGCAGTGCTAAGTGCAAACCTCATCATAAAAACCACACTTAGTAAACCGCAGGCAAACCTCCCATGTGAGATCGCATGCCTTAAAATGAATCTCACCAACCTCATCCGATGATTGAAGACTTGAAGAGCCGGACCACTTTTGACTAATTAATCCACGTCAACAATGTTGAGTCAACCACGAGTCCAATTGACGTGAGTAACGATCAGTCAAAGTTTAAAAGAATTTTGAAAAGGTGATAGGTGTCCTTCATCCCAGAATGTCAGCTGAGGTCGATACAACCTTATCAACTACTTCTGAACAAAAGGACAAAAGTGGACATGTGGACCAATCAGACCGCACCAGCGATGTACTTGCTACAGCTGTACCAAACGGCTATTTTTGGTGCTTGGATTTAAATACCCCCAATCTTCATAATTTGAAGATTGCTTGAGAATATTGATATTAAAAGAGTCCTTTGAAGATCTGAAGAAATTTCCAGAAATTCATAATCCTTTGAATCTTCTACTTCAACCTTCTTACCTTCAAGAACAAATCTCCAGCCCAAAAATTCAAGTCTTGTAACACCAAGATTTATTATGCTCTATATCATACATATTTAAAGAGCCTTGAATCTTGTTTATCACACACACACACACACATACACACCTCACTTGATTAATCATATAGATTAAATCATTTGAGATACATCGATTATATAGTCTAGGATTTGCTTCACTGTTTAGATTTTAGATTTGAGTTTGATTCTTGTAATCTTGTAATCTCTCTCATCATCTAATACAAATCTAGTACTTAGACAATTCAAGACTAACTATCTTGGTAGTTGACGTAGATCATTTACGATTGAACCACTCCAAATATTGTGTTCTTTAATTTCTGCATTTTCTTTACTATTCATCATTCAAACTAATTTGTCTTATCTGTTTGATCTTTATAGGTTGTTCAGATTTGTGAATTGCGTTTATAGTTAATCATTGTCAAACCTCATTTTACTGTTTTTTAAACCGCACTACTAAACCTTACTCTGTTACTTAAGAAATTCCGCTGTGCATTTTACAAACCTCACTTGCAGTTTTGATACACTGCAAGAGCGGTTTTATAAGCAAGAGGTTTTATTTTAAAAAAGGGTCAAAAAATTTGTAATAGCTATTCACCTCCCCTCTAGCTATTTTTCACCCTTGTCGCCTCTTTTGGGACCAACAGGTTTGCATAAGCAGTTTGCTAAGTGCGGTTTTCATCCATGAGGTTTGCACTAGCAATGCGGTTTTGTATGTCTTCAAAACCTCTTGTCTTGAAATCTTATGTCCAATGCAGTTGTGCCAGTTTTCAAGCCTAATAAACCTATTCTATAAATTGGGCTTGTACTAAAAAATTGAAGTCTAAGCTTCATTACATATGGGCCTAAAGTCCAAAAAATATAGATGAGATTATGGTATCAATCCAGGGGCGGATTTAATGTATTAGATGGGGGTGCACGTGCACCCGGTCAAGTTTTATTTCTAGTTTTAAAAAATTATAAAAATGTACACTACTTATTAAGTGCACCCGCATATAAGATTAGTTAATTTTCTCATTTGTTATTAATAAGTCTTATGATTAGTTCAGTTGGTAAGCTGTTATCGTTTATCACTAATGACCAGGTTTCAAATCTTGCTAGCTACAAAAAATTCACTTTATTTTTGGCCTCTAATATGAGAAATGAAATCTTTTTCAAAATCTTACTTATATTCTTTTATCATCATAGTACTAGTTTTTATTTATTATTCTAGTTAAACTTTTTACCCCTATTATGACAAATGTTTTTTTCTTTTAAATATTCTTATTTTGGATTCTTTTCCTCATAATTTTAACTAATATAAATGAATTTTATTTATTATCTATTAATTTTTTCATCGTTTATTGTTCGTAAAAATAAGTAAGTTCGAAACATATAAGCAAAAAATTACAATATTAACTTCAAGAAATGCTTCCAAAAATGATGTCATCATTAAAACAACAATAATGTAAATATCTTTTTTTTTACTTCTTCATGACATAAACTTACTATTTTCAAGTAAACAATAAGAAGAAAATGGTGGGTTAAAAATTAGCATATGCATGTTAATAATTAACTTATGTTTTAAGTTATGTATTATAATTTACTCGCGTTTGAAAAAAAAATAGTTTGTACTTTTATAGTGTAAATTGTGCACCCGCTGTCAAAACATTCTAGATCCGCCACTGTATCAATCAAATTAAAGTTAAGGCTAGGAGGGTTAAAGTATGCCTACTCAACAATCTCTCCCTATTTGATTGATGCCATTACCTACTATAGTAAAGGTAAATATTGTACTTGGTAAAAATATCTACATAATAATAAACATGATAAATCATGTCCCAAGTCAATGCACACACTATCCTAAGTTATAGATTTCTATACTATTGAAATATATCAAACTTACACATTGAAATTATAGAAATGCATTCAGTGCATACATAAAAGATATGAGTTTTAGTTTAAGTATGCGGTTTAAACTGAATGTTTAAACATCAAACACAAAATATGAGATTTTAAGTATATGTATATGTATATGAGGTTTAAGATAAAGCATTCGTTGTTCTACAAACAAGAGGTTTGAATGAACAAGGTTTTAAGATTAACAATGATGCATTCTTTCATTACTACCTCAAAAAAAGTTTGAAATTTACTTTTACAGGTAGGAACGAAAATAACAGAATAGTAAAACAAAAACAAAGAAAGCAAAAAATTATAAGGAGTGTGAACATACCCCGTCCGCATGCAAAAAAAACACGGGAGCTTTATTAAAATGATTTAGAAAAGGAACGGGAAATATGTAAATTATGAAAGGAGTCGCCACGTCGTTTTATTGAAAACATTGAAAAACCATTTGAAATCAGAGAGAGGGTTCGAGGGTCAGGTTACATGTTGGGAAGAATCGAGAGCTCACCCAACATGCCTCACGAATGAGTCTTTCAATGAAAAAATCCAAAATATACATGAGTGTGTGCATTGGGTGAGACAGAAATGTGTTTCTTTGCTTTGCTTTTCATTACTAATATGAGAGAAATACAATTTGTGAGCCACTTGGTGCGGGGAGCCACATCCCGATTACACTAATTGGAACAGATTACAACTGAAAGGAACCTGCTGCAGATTGGCTATGTGTGTCGCACGATGCAGGACTTAGCATGGCTAAGTGTGTCGCGTGACACAACGATCCAGTCTGCAGAGACTTAAAAAAGCTTATTTGCAGAACAAACAAAAGACAATCTAGATCGAATTATACCAGATATACATTCCAGAAATTGCAGAGATCAACTAACAATCATTCAAGAGGGTGTGGATATGAGAGATCCACACTCATCTTGATGAACATGCAAAACATATCAAAATTGACTTATAAACATGCAACAACATGGAATAATGAACGATCCACAGAATCAGAGATTTAAACAGAGATATTGCGATTGAAATCCTACACTAATTACCTCAAATTAAGCATAATTAGCAGATTTAAGCAATATATATTTACATTAATGATAAGGGAAGAGAGAGAGAAGGAGGGGGAGAGAGTGTTACCCTTGTAGACCTCAATCTCTATACCAAGTTGGGTATAGAGATCTTCAATTCAGCTTCAGGAATAGGATTAGATCTCAGATTAGATGAAGAACTTGGATCTCTAATGTGTGTGAGAAGTGTGTGAGAGAAAATGAGTGAATTGTGTGTGAGAGAGAGTGAATTGAGAGATAGTTAGAGTGTGTTTGTGTGTGTCTGGCGTAATTTGACCAGAGTGACGTAAGGATCTCGAAATGGGAGGAGCAGGCCTCAATTTATAGCTGCATGGGAGTGGCTAAGTCCGTCGCATGACCTTGCCTTTCTATTTTCCATGGCCCGAGATGTCGCACGACAGGACGAGCCTTAACCGCTTTCTGGCACCAAACAACAGTCTGGAACCTTCTTGAGTTAATTCCATACAGGTCCAAACTGGATAATTCCCCATAGGTCCTTAGACCAGGATTAACGTCCTATGGGTACTTCCTTAGCAAGAAACTTATAAAAGCTCCCGAAAGTCTCGGAATGGACTGAAATTTACCAAACTGTCCCCTAGTGTACTTTTGTTGTGTAAAAGACATTTTTATTGGGTCGCGAGTTGGATTGGGGTACTCACAGAAGCCCCTCGGCAACGTCACTTATGGAAGAAGTGGGGTTGTCGATAAGAAAGGAACCCAAGCCTAACGAGAGGCTGTTGGGAAGAATGGAAGACCAAAGTGGTCAAATGGCTGGACCTTTTGAGAAAGGATTCCTACGTATCCCTAAGAGGGAATCAAACCAGATCGTAGTTCAAGGAAGTGGGGACATGCGGGACCCGAGAGATTGACTTTTTAGGGGAGTCATCCGAGATTTGGCTATGTGGTAGTCAACCAAGATTTTGACTATGTGGTAGCCAACTGAGATTTTGACTATGTGGTAGTCAATCGAGATTTTGACTATGTGGTAGTGAACCGAGATTTTGACTATGTGGTGGTCAACCGAGATTTTGAGTGAAATATACTCAAAGAGGATGATGATCTATAGCTGACTGAGATATATTTTAATACATGTGTTGTGCTTACCTGTAGCTGCCGGAAGGACTGATACTATGACTGATGATGATGAAGAGCTGTTGGCTTGCCATGCAAGGGACGGTTTATGTTGATGATTTACCGTGCAGAACGGGCTTTTGATGATGATTCGCTGTGCAAGATGGATTTGCCGTGCGAAACGGACTTTGTTGATGATTTGCCGTGCAGAACGGGCTTTTGATGATAATTTACCATGCAAAAAGGGCTTTTGATGATGATTTTCCGTGCAGAACGGTCTTTTGATGATTTGCCGTGCAGAACGGGCTTTGTTGATGATTCGTCGTGCAGAATGGACTTTTGATGATGATTTGCCATGCAGAATGGGCTTTTAACGATGATTTGCCATGCAGAACAGACTTTATTGATGATTTGCCGTGCAAAACAGGCTTTTGATGATGATTTGCTATGCAAAACGGGCTTTTGATGATGATTTGCCGTGTAGAATGGAATTTTGACGATTTGCCACGCAGAACGGGCTTTTGATGATGATTTGCCGTGCAGAACGGACTTTGTTGATGATTTGCCGTGCAAAACGGGCTTTGTTGATGATTTGCCGTGCAGAACGGGCTTTTGATGATTTTTCGTGCAGAACGGGCTTTTGATGATGATTTGCCGTGCAGAACGGACTTTGTTGATGATTTGCCATGCAGAACGGGCTTTTGATGATGATTTGCCGTGCAGAACGGGCTTTTGATTATGAGGCTCATGAATATTGCTTGGAGACTGAGGCCCATCAAGTTCCTTTGGATGATCCAGAATGAATCCGAAGAAGATGAGAATGATGAAGGCGATGAGGCAGAAGTCACCACCTGCAGGGCTTGAATTCTTTTGCCCAAATTTTGATTGAGGAATAGTCCTCATGATCAGATTGTGATCATTTGATTATTGTACCCTGTGGGGGAAAAACACAACACTCTAGGCACTTTGCATGAATTTGAACTCAAATATTGTTAATTTTATGCATTGTTAATCTTGTTACACGAGTCCATCTCAATCGAGGATGAAAATGAAGTGTGGATTTTGTAGATAGTGATTGTATGTATGTAGCAAATGATTGATTGTCTATGTATATATATGATGGCCAAATGAACCCTCTCCCATGTATTTGAGAAGTGTATGGGTGATGGATGATATGGTGCAGCCTAGGCCAGTCGGGGCGTGCCCTGAGAGTACAAATTGCAACAGGTGATTGCTGGCTGATAAGAACAAAGTGTGTCGCGCGCCCAAAGCGGCAAGTAGCAGAGTGAATGCAGAGAATGTCCTGGCAAAAATACTGATACGAGAGAGCCTGAGAGAACATCTTAGCAAAGCCCAAGCTTGAAGAAATCCAATGCAGCCCTATTGCTGACAGAATCATCATGTGGCCAAGGAGGCACCCATCTTTCAAACTTTAGTCAATCAGTCATTGGAAAAGAATCCGGAATATATACATGCAGAGCCATATCTTTTGAAAAGTGGGAACGAAATCCGATTTTGTGTAAGAAACTCGCTTTGGGCTTGACTCTTTTGAGAGAGTATAAGCATACAAGGTGTGAAAAAGTGTATGGAAGCCCCTGCTGACAGAAAGACAGTGTTTGGCTCTATTTTCCTATGATGTAGAAAAAGAAGACTTATCGAGACATTTGAAAACTTATTTTATTCATGATGATCACAAGACTGCATAAAACCCTTTATTGATGTTCGGGTTATTCAACCACTAATCTTGATATGAACAAACATTTAGAGTAATCATGAGGAAAAAACCAACTGATATCAAGAATCAAATTTGAAAAGATGGAAATAGGATTTGTGTTTAGGAGAGGTCATTGATGAGACCGAATTTTCTGAGATTTGAAAGTGCTTATGATCGGACCATTTCTGGTTGTCTAAGTTCCCCTCATTGTGAGGAGCTCAGGTCGCTGTTGTTCGGGCTTATCCCGATTGAAAAGAGAAGGAATGCAAAAATATGAGATTTTGAGGACCTTTGAGGATTTTGAGGATTTTTTGAGAATCGGAGAATTGAAGAATATGTCTTCTTGGAGTGTCATCAAAAGACACGAATGCGAAGTCCCAGTGAGGCATTCACGGAAAGTGTTTGTGAAGAAGAAATGAAATATGCTCACATGAAATGTCAAATGAATTGGATTTGCACAATTTCTGATTGATGGTCTTAAACCAAGGTGGATTAGGTTCCAATTTAAACAAGCAATGAAGTATTAATCTGATTTAGATCTTGATGAGATTAGAATGAAGCTGCTCTCCGATAGGAACTGTAGCTAGGTCTCAGGGTTTCGATCGGCCATCGGGTGATTTGGATTTTTGTTTGCATCATGACCCCTTGAGGTGAGAGGTCGGCTGGGCTTTTTTTGCTTACTAAACCTCTAAAGATGAGAGGTTGGCTTTCAAGGATGTATTTAGGATTTCTATGGTAAGGAGATTGTGATTGCATCTTCAATGCCTCTAAGAATGAGACGTCAAATTTGGCTTTGGCGAGGTCAAGGTTAATGGGAGTATCCTCTGAAAGTGAGAGGATGGTTGGAATCGGTTGGAAGGTGTTGGTGAGGGGAAATCCATGTTGTCTCTTTATTATTCAAGAGACTCCCTTTGAGTAGACAGCTAGTTCCTTATTTGCTTTGAGAGAATCACTAGGGACTAGGCTTTTTCTTCTTCTTCTTTTTATTTATTTATTTATTTAATTTTTTTTGAGAGAGAGAACTTCTGCTAGCCCCTAGTGTGGATCGCTGCATTCCGCCATTCTTGAGCTTGGAGGCGGTCAATTTTCCTGTGAGTCATGGGAGCCTCTAGGATATTACCTCTTTCTTCTGGAGGTAGCTAAACGGGGTTTCAAAACATGCCGATCTTGAAATGAAAGATATTGTTTGGTGAGGGTTAGGTAATGGCTTTCTGAAATTACCCGGATTCGCGCGAGCGAAGGCGGTTGTCTTTCGCGGGGGGTTGGTGTCTGAGACCTCGCTTCATGGGAAGGAAAATGTGAGGAGTCGCCACGCGGTTTTTGTATTTTGAGCCCAAACGTTGAGAAACGGCTTTTGAAAATGGTGTCGTTTTTATTGGTAGCAAAAACTTAGGAAAATGCTTTGAAAACGGGGGATCATTTTTATTGGTAGCAAAAACGAGAAAAAAGCTTTTTTAGTACCAGAGATTGTTAGGTTCGGAGGTCACGTTACGTTTCGGGAAGAGTATTACGAGATCACCCGAAACGCCTCGCATGACGAGTCTTTCTACCTTTCTCGAAAACGTGTGTGTGTGTGTGTGTGTATGTTTTCAAATGGGGGCTTGAATGACAAGCTTAATCTTGGTTTGAATGTCAAACGTTGATTAGGTGACTTTGAAAAGGCGAGCGTTTGAATGACAAACGTCGGTTTTGAGACGGAAATGAGCGTTTGCGTGGCAAACGTCGATTTTGAGTTGAAATGAGCGTTTGCGTGGCAAACGTCGATTTTGAGTTTGAAAAGGAGTTCGAAGGTCGAACTCCGGTTTTTTGAACTGGGCGTGTCATTGTTATCGATTTTTACGGGAAAAAATGCGTATTAAATGATTTTAAGTGTCAAATGGCGGCTTTTAGTTTGAAGATGAGCGTTTGGGGGCCAAACGTCATGTCGTGCGTTTTAAAAGAGAGTTCGAAGGACGAACTCCGGTTTTGAACCGGGCATTACATTGTTAACGATTTTTACGGGAAAAAATGCGTATTAAATGATATGCGATCAACGAATCGGGTTGCGACTCGGACTTTGAAAAGTAAATACTATCACGATCCAAACGGGTCGAACTTTATAAATGACAGTATTTAAAGTGCGGTATCAACGGAATCAAACGATCCAGAATCGTAAATGACGATCGACGAGTCAAACGACTCGGAATTGTAAACGACGATCAACGAGGCCAATCGGCTCGGAATTATAAATGACGATCAACGAGGCCAATCGGCTCGGAATTGTAAATGACAAAAAGTAAATGACGATCAACGGATCGATCGATCCGGAATTGGTAAATGACGTAAAAGTAAACGGAACGGGGTCGGAACGCCGTTTTAACCCGTGATTACTTCTCTTACGGAAAGAGAAGAGGATCGAGGGGCTAAAACGTATCAGACCCCATTAGACGGAGGCGTCTACATTTTGATAACGTCGTTCGAAATGATTGTAGCGACTGGCGCGTAAACCGAGACGAAATGAGAGATTTAGAGAGAGGGAGTTATACCTATGGCTAGGGTCGACTCCTTTGGCTCGGAAGGTGTGTACGGGACACAAAAATTGGTTCGAAAGGGTGTTTCGAAGTGATGAGGGGCGTATTTGATCGAAATACGGAAGTTTCACGCGAATCGAGGCAAACAGGAGCTCGGGAAGGAGTGAAATCAGTTTGGACACTTGATTGATGATCAATGCTGAGTCTCCATATACATCCAACTATGAGATGTTGCGCTCGAGGGCGGCTTCCAGACCTGCTGCACAGGCTTCATATTCTGCTGCATTGTTGGTTGCTTCGAAATTCAGCTTGATAGCTATGGGAGTATGCTCGTCCTTGGGATCGACAAGGAGCATTCCAATACCATTCCCCTTCTTGTTGGCTACCCCATCGAAGAAGAGTTGCCAGCGGTTTATGCTGTCGAGTGAGAAGATTCCGTCATCCGGAAATTGCGGATCAGGACCCTTAGGTTCCCTTTGCTGGGAAGTCGGCTGATTCGCCATGACTCTACCCTTTGTTGATTTTCTGACCATGTACTTGATGTCGAACTCAGCCAGGAAGAATGACCACTTGGCTAGCCGCATTGACAGGGATGGCTTGTCAAAGAGATATCGGACGGGGTCCACTTTGGAGACCAGGAGCATTGAATGCGACTGGATGTAGTGTTTCAGTTTCCCGACTACCCATACCAAGGCGGTACAAGTTTTCTCTGATGCTGAGTAGCTGAGTTCACTTCCTTGAAGCTTCGGCTTACGAAGTTGATTGCATGCTCAACCTTGGAATCTTTCTATTCTTGTGCCAGCATTGCTCCGATTGACGTGTCTCATCGTCGAATACGGGAGTAGTGGCTTGTCTTCATGTGGCGGGCACGAGAATTGGGGAATTCACCAAGTAGGTCTTGATCTTCTCAAAAGCCGTTTGGCACTCGAGTCCCATTTGATGTCGGCATTCTTTTTCATCGGTTTGAACATGGGCTCGCAGAGATGTCAACGGTTGATGAAGCGGGTGTATCAAGTCTTCCCATGAAGCTCTTCACTTCGTCAAGGTTTGAGGCGGCTTCATGTCGATGATGGCCTTGATCTTCTGGGATCGGCTTCGATACCTCTTTCGTAACCATGTACCCCAAGCACCTTTGCCGCGCTTGACGCCGAAGGTTCACTTTGCCGGTTCAACCTCATGGAGTGTTTTCTGAGTGCATTGAAGAACTTTCTCGGATCTGTCATGTGCTACATGTCCCGATCCCTGGAGTGGATGATCATGTCATCGACATATACTTCGATTTCTTTGTGAATCATGTCATGGAAGAGGGTCTGCAGGCCACTGGTAAGTAGCCCCAGCGTTCTTGACCGAACAGCATGACCGTGTAACGATGTCCCCACTGGAGTGGTGAAGGCAGCCTTGGCTTGATCCTCCTCGGACATTTTGACCTGGTCAGATCTAGCGAACCCGTCCACGAAGGACTTTACTGAAATTTTCCGTGGTGTCGACAAGCATGTCGATGTTAGGCGATGGGAAATCATCTTTAGGGTGGCCTTGTTGAGATCCCGGAAATCCACACAAAGATCTCGACCTTTCCGTTGGCCTTGGTGACCGTCACGATGTTGGAGAGCCAAGTCGGGTACTCAATCACTCCGATGAAACCAACTCGGAGCATTTTATCAATCTCTTCTTTACTTGCATGGACCACTCAGCTTGATCTTGCGCAGCTTCTGTTGAGCGTGCTTGGATTCGGGATCCAGGGGAATTGTGCTCCATGATTGAGGGATCGAGTCCTGGCATGTCCTGGTATGACCAGGCGATAACACGTCAACATACTCCCAGAGGAGGCTTATCAGGGCTTCCTTTCTCAGACGGCGAATAAACCGCCCACTTGTGTCTCTTTAGGCTCTTGCACCGACCCCAGGTTCACTTTGGTCATAACCTCTTCGGCAGCTTGGGCCCGGTTGTCCTCTTGGTCGACTACACGTTTGAGAACTTCTCTAATGTATTGTTCGTTTAATGTGTCCGCTTTCTTTATCAATTGAGTTATTAACGTCTTTTAAGTTGTTTGTTAACTTATCGGTTGTTAAAGTGGCAATGAGAGGATACTCCGAAAGGTCGACTTTTCATTAAACAAGAACGGAAAATACATGATTGGCTACATTATCATAGTCCTCCGGCGTAAGGCCGTTGGATGACTCGAGAGGACTGGACTCGACAAGGACTCGACTCGAGGGTTTGAGACCGGGTTTAGGGAGATGTGGGTGCGGGCCCAGCTTGTCTTTCAATGCCCGGCTTGCCCTTGGTCGGTGAAAGTTACCCAATTCTTGATGGCATTGCTTGGATGCTTGATGAGGGTTCGGGGATCGAGAGACTTGGCTTCGCCGTCCCAATCATGGCGATCATGCCGCTTTTTGGAGCCCAGGAGTCAATCGGAGTTTGGCACCTCCATGACTTCTTCAAAAAGACTCGTAGAGCCGGGTCCACCGAGAGCGTCTTCTATGAATTCTGGTTCCTTCTGCTTTGGAGTTACTGTCTCGAACGTGGCCTTGGCGGTTGATCCGAACAATTTGTTTCCCATGGAGAGTACCCTGAGTTGCTCCTCCAAGTCCGGGCTTCCCTTGAATGTGTGCTCATCGTGTGGTGGCGATTGGTCCAGGTAGAGCCGTGATGTCGAGGAACGCTCCCCTTATCGGATTAGCTTTGAGTCCTCTGAAACGCTTGAGGTCCCGTGCTAGCTGTTCCCTTCTTCCTGTAGTCTCGGTGCTGACTATCCCTGCTTCTTCATCTTCATCAGTTCCACTGTCGGTCCCCCCAGTTCTGCTGTTGGTTCCGCTGTCGGTCCCCTCAGTTCTGCTGTCGGTTTCCTTGTCGGTCCCCTCAGTTCTGCTGTCTGTTCCCTTGTCGGTCCCCTCAGTTCTGCTGTCGGTTCCTGAAATTACCCGGGATTTTGCGCGGGCGCGAAACGCGGTTGTCTTTCGCGGGGGGGTTGGTGTCTGAGACCTCGCTTCATGGGAAGGAACAAAATGAGGAGTCGCCACGCGGTTTTTGTATTCTGAGCCCAAACGTTGAGAAACGACTATTGTGAAAAGGTGTCATTTTTATTGGTAGCAAAAACTTAGGAAAAGGCTTTGAAAAAGGGGATCATTTTTATTGGCAGCAAAAACGAGTAAAAAGCTTTTAGTACCAGAGATTGTTAGGTTCGGAGGTCAAGTTACGTTTCGGGTAGAGTATTACGAGATCGCCCGAAATGCCTCGCATGACGAGTCTTTCTACCTTTCTCGAAATCGTGTGTTTGGGTGTGTGTGTGTCTTTTGAAATGGGGGCTTGAATGACAAGCTTAATCTTGATTTGAATGACAAACGTTTGATTAGGTGACTTTGTTTGAAAAGACGAGCGTTTGAATGACAAACGTCGGTTTTGAGTTTGAAATGAGCGTTTGCGTGGCAAACGTCGATTTTGAGTTTGAAAGGAGCGTTTGCGTGGCAAACGTCGACTTTGAGTTTGAAATGAGCGTTTGCGTGGCAAACGTCGATTTTGAACCGTACGAGTCATTGTTAACGATTTTTACGGGAAAAATGCGTATTAAATGATTTTAAGTGTCAAATGGCGGCTTTTAGTTTGAAGATGAGCATTCGGAGGCCGAACGTCATTTCGCGCGTTTTGAAAGAGAGTTCGACGGACGAACTCCGGTTTTGAACCGGACATTACATTGTTAACGATTTTTACGGGAAAAATGCGTTTTAAATGATATGCGATCAACGAATCGGGTTGCGACTCGGACTTTGAAAAGTAAATACTATCACGATCCAAACGGGTCGGACTTGTAAATGACAGTATTTAAAATGCGGTATCAACGGAATCGAACGATCCGGAATCGTAAATGACGATCGACGAGGCCAATCGGCTCGGAATTGTAAATGACGATCAACGAGGCCAAACGGCTCGGATTTGTAAATGACGATCAACGAGGCCAAACGGCTCGGATTTGTAAATGACAGAAATTAAATGACGATCAACGGATCGATCGATCCGAAATTGATAAATGACAATAAAAGTAAACGGAACGGGGTCGGAACGCCGTTTTAACCCGCGATTACTTCTCTTACGGAAAGAGAAGAGGATCGAGGGGCTAAAACATATCGGACTCCGTTAGACGGAGGCGTCTACATTTTGGTAACGACGTTCGAAATGGTTATAGCGACTGGCGCGTAAACCGAGACGGAACGGGAGATTTAGAGAGAGGGAGTTATACCTATGGCTAGGGTCGACTCCTTTGGCTCGGGAGGTGTGTACGGGACACGGAAAGTGATTCGAAAGGTTGTTTCGAAGTAGTAGGGTGCGTATTTGATCGAAATACGAAGGTTTCACGCGAATCGAGACAGAACGGAAGCTCGGAAAGGGTGAAAATCAGTTGGGCCGAGGGGGTGGTGAATTTTTGGGAGTAATTTGTTCTCTTTAAAAGCTTTGACAGCAACTTTTATTTATAGGTGAAAATTGCAGTAGGAGTCCGGACGGACTTGGACTGAATTCAGGGGGTTTTTTGGTATTTTGGAAATTTGGGGGACTTGCTGGCAATTTCAGGAAAAGTGCACAGGGAGTCCGGCCGGACTAGGCTTGCAAATCAGGGTATTTTGGTCTTTTCCCTTTGAATTTGATTGAAGGGTGACTAGAGGGAGGTGGCATGGCTGCCACGTGCCCTCCGAGTCACGGCCATGTGGGATTTTGTCCCGGTCCCGGTTTTGTCCGTTTTTAAAATAACGAATCGGAAATGTCCGAAACGCCCAGGAAAGTGTCGGAAAATGCGTTTCGGGGAAAGCCGTGCTTTTACGTGAGATGATACGTGTTAAATGCGGTTCGGCATCGGGATGCACGGGCAGTCCCGGACGTCTCGTTGTACAGCAGGCAGGAGTTTAACGAGTTCCGGTTAACACTGGAGCGGGCCGGTTAACGGATTTCGGTTAACTTTCGACGGATTTGGACGATCCGGATTTGGGTACTTACAGATTAGCCCGCTGGCCCGGCGTCTCCTCCGAAGGAGGTGGGGTCATTGAAAAAGATAAGGATCCAAATCGGGATGCCTTACTTTGAAAGAGACCTGGGCGGTCGGGCCGGACCCTTAGCGAAAAGGATTCCTACGTATCCGAGCGGGAATCAAGCCGATCGTAGTTCGAAAGGGGGGGTGCAAGGGCCGCGCACGGGGACCTTGACCCGAGCGAGACCTGTTAGGAGGCGTCTAAGCTCGGATGAGACCATTCGCGAGGTACCCGTACCTGAATGGAGACTCGTGGGAGGCGTCCGAACCCGGGACTTCCGAAACCTTCGAGGGCGTGTGGCGCCTCAAACCGGAGTTGCGATGCCGACGAGGGCATTCGTGCCTTGGTGTGTTGGGCTTATTGCTATTGCCGGTTTTATCTGCTGGGGATGAGCGTTCGGGCTTACCTTGATGGCCGAAGAGGATTGTTGTGCGGGCTTATTGCAGTTTGCCGCCGAGGTGGAAACGATCGGGCTTACGGCGCGGCCGGGGAGATGAATGTTCACTTGCTGAAGTGAAAAGGTGTTCGGGCTTACGAGGATGGCCGAAGAGGGATTGTTGCAAGGCGTTCGTGCCTTGGGGTTCGGGCTTATTGCTGTTGCCACTGAGGTGGAACGATCGGGCTTACGGCCGCGGCGGAGAGTGGATGTTCACTCGAAGTGAAAAGGTGTTCGGGCTTACGAGGATGGCCGAAGAGGAATTGGACCGTGAGGCGTTCGTGCCTTGCTTGGAATCGGGCCGTGAAAGGTCGCGGTGGAAGACGAATGGCGAAGGTCTCGATAGGAGAGTGGAGGTCGGACCGCGAAGGTCGGGATTGATTGTTTGAGATGGGACCGTGAAAGGTCGAGATGTGAGATTGAATCGGACCGTGAAAGGTCGCAATTAAGGATTGGAATCGGACCGTGAAAGGTCGCGATTGAGGATTGAAATCGGACCGTGAAAGGTCGCGATTGAGGATTTGAAATCGGACCGTGAAAGGTCGCGATTGAGGATTGAAATCGGACCGTGAAAGGTCGCGATTGAGGATTGAAATCGGACCGTGAAAGGTCGCGATTAAGACTTTGAAATCGGACCGTGAAAGGTCGCGGTTGAAACATGAAATCGGACCGTGAAAGGTCGCGATTGAGAACTGGAAATCGGACCGTGAAAGGTCGCGATTGAGAATTGAAATCGGACCGTGAAAGGTCGCAATTAAGGATTGGAATCGGACCGTGAAAGGTCGCGATTGAGACTTTGAAATCGGACCGTGAAAGGTCGCGATTGAGAATTTAATGGTGAAGACCATTATTAAATTTTAACGTCAGGAGACGGAATAGTAACTGAAATGTCCGGAGACATGGTTGAACGTTTGAATGTCAAACGTCAACTGGACTGAATTTAACGTCAGGAGACGAGCGTTAGTGAAAACTAACTTTGATTTATCCTCGGGGGAGGGGCGTTAGAAATGTCTAACTGGGGAATTTTATACTTTTGGGGAGGCCCAAAAAGAGGTAAAATTGGAATTGCCAAAAGTTGAGGGACCAAAATGGAAGGAATCTTTTCCTGGTGCAGTAAGAGTCCGGCCGGACTTTTACTGAGTTTGACCAGGTTGTTATCAGCGCCGAGGCAGAAGAAGAGTTGGCCATTTTCTTCCATTAATTCCGACGAGAGAGGGAGAAAGGAGAGAGAAAAATCCAACCCAAATTGCAAGGTTTGCTCGAATTTGTGAAGGAAATTCACTATGGAAGGTGAAGGAGGACCAATGGCTCGCCACGGAAGGACCGATGACGAAAGAACACGGTTGGTTCGGACCATTCAAACCATTGTTCACCCATTGAATCCGGCGGAGTTTTATCCGGCGAAGGACCGCCACAACTCCAAGGGAGGGATAGAGAGACAAGTAAGCTTCCTACAAATTCCATTAATTTTAAGAATGTGCATTCTTTAAATGTTAGAAATTTGTTAGGAATGAACTTAGGGATTTTGGTGCCCGAATTGGGGCTTTTGAGTTTGCCATGAATTGTTGTCGAAATTGACTAGGATGTAGTTCAATTGACACTATGGGTAGATGACATAAAAATTTTGGTTGCAAAATTCCATGTCTAGAGGCATTTTCCAAAATTAAAGTAGCTTTAATTCGGGACGGAGCGAAATTTTCGAAAAATTCGAAAGAATTTGAAAGTTCCGGATTCGACGGAGTTTTCGAAAGATTTTGAAAGTTTCGGATTCGACGGAGTTTTCGAAATGTTTTGAAAAGTTCCGGATTCGACGTAGTTTTCGAAATGTTTTGAAAGTTCCGGATTCGACGGAGTTTTCGAAATGTTTTGAATATACGTAGGAAATGAATGAGAACCGTATCTGCATTGCATCCTTTTGACATGCGTTGGTGCATTTCTGTTGACGTTATACATGTCTTGTTTGTCTGCGGGGGACGGGGACGGTTAATACTCATAACCGAGAAGAGTCGGGGTGCCTTTGAGGCGGTGCAAGCATTGTGGGACATTATCCGGACGTGGCTCGAGAGGAGAGAGAGGAGTCCGCGGCGGCGGTGCTTGACTCCGGGTTGGGGTTTATCAGTCTTGTGGCTGCGGCAGTCGATACGCCGAAGCGTGTCCATGTATGTTGCGGCGAAATGCGGTGGGATACGACCCACACTTTCCATTTCGAGATGGGGGAGCGACGGTGACTCCCACGGATTTTGCCGCTATCATTTGGGTTGCCGACTTATGGCAACACGGCGGGTGTGGGTTGATGGTTACACCCGGAGCGGTTATGCAGGCTGGGTTTTGATATTACCGATGCCGGGGGCTTAGGCATTCGGTACGAGGCCGATGGAGAGGCATACGGAGGCGGGTGTCGCCGCTTATCTCGGGCCGGGTCCTTGAGGATGACCGCGGAGCGTCTGGCTCGAGGGTTCCTTTGGTTTGCGATGTCGGCGACTTTATTCCCGACTTCGACACGTCTTGTCACTTCCCTTTGCTCGGGTCGGCGGTAGACTTGGATGCCGTGAGGGGTTTGCGTGGGGGAAGGCTGGGTCGGCCGAGCTCTACCATTCCTTGGACGGAGTTCTCGCGGGGAGAGGAGCACTCCTTTAGCCGCTTCCACGCCCGTCTTGGATGTAAGTTCACGTACTTTTATCTTCCTTGCCTCTTTTATGTACTCGTATGTATACGCTTTGTAGGCGACATAACTTTCCATTTTCTTGGCAGTGCGGTGCTATGAGGTGTTCGATCCGCAGCTTAGGACATCAAGGAGCCGTACGGACCCGTTCCCTGCCATGTTGGTTTTGGCGAGTAAGAAGGCGAAGAGGGCGGTCTCTTCGAGAGTTGGCACTCGAGTGTCATACGAGGAGATATCTCGGCCTTGAACCGGGAGTTCTACGAGAGGATCAGTGACCCGGTGGAGTAGGTTCGATCATGTCGCGGTGCGGTGCAGGCGAGACTACACGGAGGCGGAAGCTCTGGTGGGACTTCATCGCGACGCCATGTATCCGGGGAGAGGGTGACTCGTCGGCATAGGCGGGGTCTCTTCCCTTGGTGCCGGTGGATCCTCCTTTGTACATGCGGCATCCCCGGGAGATGCCGATGGATGAGATGGAGGGGTACATACGGGCGTATACTTCTTCCGAGTACATCATAGCGGGGGCCGCCTATGATGTTTTCTTGAGGATGAGGTGAGAGCCCGCGGGTACAGCATAGAGAGGCGAGGTCCACTGGAGGTCCTCGAGATTTTCCGGTCCCGCGAGCTAGGTTAGCGTACGAGGGGCTTGATGGTTCGCGTAGGCGACTTGTGATCCCGCTCCCGGCTGAGCCGAGACCACGATACAGGGCGGACCCCAATGCTTCGGTGAGCCCTTTTTTTTTTTTTGATTTTCTCGTATTTGATAGTAGCATTACTGCAAATGTTGCATCCGTACTTTCTGCGCTTGCTTTCGATGACTTTCTGGTTCGCAAGTATCGGCGTACGTACAATGACGCCCGTAGAGGCTGGTGGACGGGTGGTCCGCCTACGCTAGGAGGCTCGTGGAGTTCATGCGGTGCGGTTCCGGAGGAAGCGTGGACGTCCGTGATCGGGGCCGTCTAGGCGAGATTCGCTGCTCCCACGGCCGGTGGGGAGGACTTTACGGGGTTCGGCCGGTTCGCGGGCGGAACAGGCTGGATTTGGAGCTCCTTCTTCGCGCACTCGGGCGCGAGAGGGGGAGTCCTCGAGTTCGCGTACTCCGAGGAGGCCCTTTGCCTATTCCCATTTGGAGGAATTTGGCGAGTTCCTGTTTGCGACGGATCCGGCGGCGGCGGAGCGGTACGTCGAGTGTACGGATGACGAGCCGGGACTCGAGAGTAGTCCCCTTTTCTTGCTTTCTTTCTTTCTTGCTTTGTTTAGACAAAATGCATGTATTTGTCAGGAACAAATTTTGACTTGAACTGTATTTGCAAAAAGGCGCCCGTGGGGCGGAACCTGTACTTCGCATATTTATTCTGTGATCACCTTCTGTTATTTTTGGCAAATAAGGAAGTAGGTTAATCAAAAATAAATAAGAAATGCACTAAAAATTGAACGGGTCAAAAATTAAGCATGTATGCACTAATTATTAATTATTTGCACTGTTGCACGAGCCCGGGGCGGAAGGGATACTGATATTTGTTGCAGGAAACCATGGGCAGCACGCAGATTTCTCAAAGGTGAACAGGGAGTGGCTTGGAAATGTTTCCAATTTAGGGGCAGCTGGCTGCAGAGTTGACCAAGTCAACTGCAGAGGGAGTCCGGCCGGACTAGGAGTGAATTTCCAGATTCTTTAAATTGCAGTTTCAGCTTTGCAATTGTTTAAGAAACTGCGCATAGTTTTTTTGATCATTCTGGCTGAATTCTCTCAAACTTCCAAGGTTCCTTTCATTTTCTAACATGGCTCCCTTTCCCAAGTTATCGTCTCGGATGCAAGAGCGATATTTGGACAACTTTCAGTCGTGGGTACGGAACCACACGAGGCAGAACAAAGGGTTTTTCGAAGGCTGTTACGGGATTAAAATACATTTGGGCTTTGAAGGAGCTCATGCCGGATTGGGATCTTTTGAGAGCCACGTCTCGGTTGCAGGACGTACGGAGGAATGTGTACAGCTTTTCGTACAACGAAATCACTCCTACGTTTGAAGATTTCCGGGCCGTGCAGGAGGACACGAGACGGAACATCTAGTTCTTCCGTATCTTTGGTGGCATGGCCTTTGTTGAGAAGCTAGTGTCTTTGTTGGGTATCTCGGTTTGGAGAAGCATACGGGATGCTTGTCTGAGATACCGATTACGTTGACATTTGGGGCTTGCCGAAAGATTTGCGAGGCGAGGGAGCGTCTTTTCGTGGGACGCGTTTGCTCGTGCGCGCGATTGCTACTCTGTTCACATTCACGTCTCGGGTGTGTGCCATCACGGTGTCCTGGAACTGGTGAGCGATGCGGAGTGGGGAGACATCGTGCCATTGATCTTGGGCGAGACATTCACAGGGCATAGGCCGGATGGCGACCGGTAGCCGATACATGTGGGGAGGGAGTCCCGCTATGCGACAAATGTGGTTGAGGAGAGGCTGCAGATGATGCCCGAGGTGCCAATGTCTTGTGACGCTTGGTCTTTCTCGCGACGTCCTCTGGTGATAGGGGCGTCAGGTGAGTGGAGCTCTGGATGGCGGACTTTGCACGCATCACTTGCGATGGTGGGTTCCCCATTGGAAGTTCTGAGACTTGTAGGGACCGCTCGGGAGGGTGCGTTGATTGTCGAGTGCCGGGGCTGTCTCGGACGTCTTTCTATATTCCATCATTGGGTTACGTGGCGATGCACGGCTGGGAAGCAGATGCCACCGACCCGATCCGAGTTATGCCGCTACCTTTGAGGTGGGATCTTTGCGGATGGAAGATCCTTCGACGCTATTGTTGATCACCGGTGGTGGCAATACGCGTCCTTTCTGCCCGGGGTTCTCTTTCACCGGAGAGAGGGCATTGTTACGTCGACGCAGTATCTACGGCCGGTACGAAGAGTGTATAGGGGAGACACGAGATGGCTATCTTGTGGAGACGGAGTGGTGGTGGAGTGCCGATCACCTGGACGGCTCGACCTTGAGGAGGACGAAGCAAGGGGCTAACCACAGGAATCGTACGGGCGATGCCATGGGCGATTATGTGGCAAGTGCTGATCGGGAGGCCAATCAAAGCACTTTGATGATGGCTCGAAGCGAGGTGGCTCGAGACGAGCTAGAGAAAGGGCTGCGTTGACGGCCGCGGGCTTGACGGAGGCGTCGGGAAGAGTCCACGAGCCGGGTAGAAGGCCTGCGGAATATTTCTGCGAAGGTGAAGAACACTCGCGGGGAAAAGGGAAGGGAAGAAGGATGAAGGACCTCAGTACGGGAAACTAGGTTGACCTTCTTTGTCCAGTATCCACCCATTGTCATTGCGAGACACATTAATTGATTAATGTTTTATTGTAGTTTTGCTAGCGTGTAGCGAGTCAAGAGTTGACCGTGCTTGAACTCATCAAAGAATGTTTTAACCGTTATGAATTTGTAGGTTAAAAGAAAAGAGTTTTTCGAAACACAAGCAATTGATGCTTATTGTATTTTTTTGTTTTTTAGACCGAACCAAAGATGGTGCCTACGTTCCCCTTTTACGGTTGGACTAAGGGGCTCGGGTCACCGTAGTTCGACACTTTTAGGTGAATTTGAGAAAAACAAAGACAAAAGAAGTGCGACCCTGTTTTTACTGGATCATTAGCGGGAATGTATCCGGTTGGGTATTACTCTTTTAGCACTTTAATTTGCCGAGGGACGGTGTATGGGGAAGGTGAGTTGACTCGTGCTCTTCCTCAAACGAAGTATCTGCGGAGCTTGCTTCCGTTCACGGGATTAACGAAAGGGTTTCCGTCCAAGTCTGTTTGCTAGCCTTCATAGTGGCTCCTGGGAGAAGATTCTTTGTACCACGAACGGTCCTATCTAGGTAGGCTCCCACTTTCAGGGGATTGGTCCGCGTAGGAGGCTTTTCCTTTAGCACCAAGTCGCCTTCTCGATGTCTCGGATCTTGACTTTCTTGTCGGAATGCTCGTGCCATTACGCTCTGGTAGGCTCGAGTGTGTTCCATGGCTTTCAATCTGCGCTCGTCGAGTAGAGCAAGTTCGTCGTGACGGCGCCGTAGCCATTCGACTTCATTGATCCCGTTTTCCAAGAGGACTCGGAGGGATGGAATTTCCAATTCCACGGGTAACATCGCTTCCATTCCGTAGGTAAGTGCGAACGGAGTCTCCCCTGTGGCGGTTACGGCGATGTTCGGTATCCCGAGAGGGCTAGATGTAGCTTTTCGGGCCGGTCCCGACCTGCAGTGGTCATCTTTCGATTATCATGGCGAGAGTCTTGTTGGGTTTGCCTCTCTTGCACCATTGGTTTGTGGTACGTAAGGAGAAGACTTGTGACGTGTGACTACGAATTCGGTCGGTAGTTGGTCACAATCTCCTTCAAAGTGGGTCCCATTGTCGGAGATGATCTCGTTGGGCACTCCGTATCGGGACATGATGTTCTCTCGGATGAACTCGGCCACCTTCTTAGAATTCGTACCTTGTACGATCGGCTTCTACCCATTTGGTGAAGTAGTCTGCGACTAAAATGAACTCGTGACCATTGCTCCCTGGAGGAGTGATCTTGCCGATGACGTCGATTCCCCATGTGGCGAAAGGCCGTGGCGTAGTCATGCAATAGAGTTCATGAGGAGGGATGTGATTGAGGTTGGAGAACCGATTGACATTTGTCGCGGCTTCGGACGAAGCTGGATGCGATGCTGTTTCCATTGATATCCAATAGTATCCCATACGGAGAATGATGCGTGTCAATGCTCGGGCGTTCGTATGTGCGGACCGCGGGTTCCGTTGTGAACTTCGTTCATTAGCTCGGCTGGCTTTTTCTTTGTTTACACACCGAAGGAGTGGCCCTTGGTGGCGCTTCTTGTACAACATACCCCGAGAATGACGAAATGGGATGCCGGGCATTTTAATGCCATCATGTTTTTGGCTTTGATCCCTTCTTTGTATTTTCCATCTTCATTTGTGAAGGAAGCTTCTCCGCTTTGGAAGGTGTGGTAAATACGATTGTACCGGGGTTCGTCGATCGTTTCTTTTTCTTTTTCGATCTCACAACAATAGGCGGGTGTTTCCCGTGCGCCTATTACGAGGGGTTTCTTGCTTTCCCTTCGGGAATTTCGACAAGAGGCGAGGTTGCCGGGCGTCTGCGAGCGGTTCTGTCTCTTAGCGAAATAGTGAAAAGAGATGTCCTTGAACTGAGCAATGAGCTCCTCCATGTACGCGTGGTACTTACGAAGGCGAGAATCTACCGTCTTCCATTTGTTGGATACTTGATTGATGATCAATCTTTGAGTCTCCATATACATCCGGCTACGAGATGTTGCGCTCGAGGCGGCTTCCAAACTTCTTTGCACGAGCTTCGTATTCTGGCTGCATTGTTGGTCGCTTCAAAATTCGACTTGATGGCTATGGGAGTATGCTCGTCCTTGGGATCGACAAGGAGCATTCCAATACCATTCCCCTTCTTGTTGGCTGCCCCATCGAAGAAGAGTTGCCGGCAGTTTCTTATTTGTCCAAGTGAAAAGATTCCGTCGTCGGAAATTGCGGATCGGGACCCTTAGGTTCATTGCTCGGGAAGTCGGCGGGTGATACGCCATGACTACGCCCTTTGTTGATTTTCGACCATGTACTTGATGTCGAACTCGGCGGGGAAGAATGACCACTTGGCTGAGTCGCATCGACAGAGATGGCTTGTCAAAGAGATATCGGACGGGGTCCACTTTGGAGACCAGGAGCAGATGCGGCTTGCATGTAGTGTTTCGGTTTCCGACTACCCATACCAAGGCGGTACAAGTTTTCTCACGTCTTTGAGTAGCCGAGTTCACTTCCTGAAGCTTTCGGCTTACGAAGTAGATTGCATGCTCAACCTTGGAATCTTTACGCTCTTGTGCCGACATTGCTCCGATTGACGTGTGCATTAGCATCGAGACGAGGAGTAGTGGCTTGTCTTCATGTGGCGGGCACTGGAAATTGGGGGATTAACCAAGTAGGTCTTGATTTTCTCGAAAGCTGTTTGGCACTCGGAGTCCCATTTGATGTCGGCATTCTTTTTCATCGGTTTGAACATGGGCTCGCGAGAGAAGATGTCAAGCTGGTTGATGAAGCGGCCCGATGTCTTGAAGTCTTCCCATGAAGCTCTTCACTTGTCGGGGTTTGAGGCGGCTTCATGTCGATGATGGCCTTGATTTTCTGGGATCGGCTTCGATACCTCTTTACGTAACCATGTACCCCAGTACCTTGCCGCGCTTGGCACGCCGAAGGTGCACTTTGCCGGGTTTAGCCTCATGGAGTGCTTTCGAGTACGGTGAAGAACTTTCTCGGATCTGTCATGTCTTGCATGTCGATCCCTTGAGTGGATGATCATGTCGTCGACATATACTTCGATTTCTTTGTGAATCATGTCATGGAAGAGAGGCATTGCGGCCAGCTGTAAGTAGCCCAGCGTTCTTCGGACCGAACGGCATGACCGTGTAACAGTATGTCCCACATGGAGTGGTGAAGGCGATCTTGGCCTGATCCTCCTCGGACATTTTGATCTGGTTGTATCCGGCGAACCCGTCCACGAAGGACTTTACTTCGAAATTTGTCGTGGTGTCGACCGGCATGTCGATGTTAGGCGGTGGGAAATCATCTTTAGGGCTGGCCTTGTTGAGATCCCGGAAATCTACGCGGCATCGACCTTTCCGTTGGCCTTGGTGACCGTCACGATGTTGGAGAGCCAAGTCGGGTACTCAATCACTCGATGAAACCAACTTCGGAGCATTTTCTCAATTTCTTCTTTAACTTGCAAGGACCACTCTGGCTTGATCTTGCCCGGCTTACATTTGTGAGGCTTGGATTCGGGATCAGGGGAATTCTGTGCTCCACGATTGAGGATCGAGTCACGGCATGTCTGGTATGACCCGGCGAACACGTCAACATACTCCCGGAGGAGGCTTATCGGGGCTTCTTTTACTCGCATCGGCGAAGAAAGCGCCGCTTTGTGTCTCTTTAGGCTCTTGCAGACCGACCCCGGGTTCACTTTGGTCATAACCTCTTGGCGGCTTGGGCCCGGTTGTCCTCTTGGTCAACTACACGCTCGAGAACTTCTTTAATGTATTGTTCGTTTAATGTGTACGCTTCTTTATCAATTGAATTATTAACGTCTTTTAAGTTGTTTGTTAACTTATCGGTTGTTAAAGTGGCAATGAGAGGATACTCAGAAAGGTCAGACTTTTCATTAAACAAGAACGGGAATACATGATTGGCTACAACATTATAGTCCTCCTGGCGTAAGGCCGTTGGATGACTCGGAAGGGACTGGACTCGACAAAGACCGGCTCGAAGGGTTTGAGACCGGGTTTAGGGAGATGTGGGTGCGGGCCCGGCTTGTCTTCCAATTGCACTGGCTTGCCCTTGGTCGGTGAAAGTTACCCAATTCTTCGGTGGCATTCTTTGGATGCTTGATGAGGGTGCGGGGATCGAGAGGCTTGGCCTGTATTTTTGTCCCTATCATGGCAATCATGCTTGTTGTCGGAGCCCAGTCGATCAAGTTTGGCAACTCCATGACTTCTTCAAGCGGACTACTGTAGAGGCGGTCAGCTGAGAGCGTCTTCTATAAATTCCGGTTCCTTGCTTTGGACTTGCTGTCTCGAATGTGGCCTCGGCGGTGATCCGAACAACTTGTTTCCCATGGAGAGTACCTTGAGTTGCTCCTCCAAGTGCAGGATTCCACTTGAATGTGTACTCATCTTTGGTGTGGTGGCGGTTGGTCCCGAGTAGAGTTTGTGATGTCGAGGAACGCTCCCCTTATCGGATTAGCTTTGAGTCCTCGAAACGCTTGAGGTCCGTGCTATTTGTTCCATTCTTCTGTAGTCTTGGTGCCGACTATCCACTGCTTCTTTCTCATCTTCATCGGTTCATCGGTTCCATTTGTCGGTCCCCTCGGTTACTTTGTCGGTTCATTGTCGGTCCCCTCGATTCTAGCTGTCGGTTCCCTTGTCGGTCCCCTCGGTTACGGCTTTGTCGGTTCCCTTGGTGAAGTAATGAGCGAGGTCGAAAGGCTGTAAGGCCGGAGGTTGGGTGTGCCGTCGGAGGTTCCCCTTTTGCGGGCTATTGCCTTGGTGCGGGCGAGCCTTTTGTCTTCCTTGATGTCGTAGGTGTTGGCACGTAGCGAAGCCCTGGACCGTGGTGTGGTCCTTGACTTCCAATAACTTGGTGTTGGCCTTGTAGCCTTTTGCCGAGCCTTGATCACGGGATGAAGTTCATGAGTTTCATCATCTTCATGGCGGGAGGAATCGGTCGTGAGACAGTGGAAGGTCCACGTTGCATATTTGGATCTTGGAGGTCTCAGTGAATCCGAGTTAATGGCATGTCGTCATTATGCTTGATTTCCAACACTTTGGAATGTCATTGGTCTTTGGTCCCTTCGGTGGTGACATCATAGTAGGCGTGGTTAGCTCGTTGCCTTGCATGAACTTGAGGCTGGTGAAGGGTGGATGCCACGCCATTGATTTGATGCGGCTGAGGGACGCCCAGGATGGGTTGTGAAAGTGATTGGAATGTCCAACACTTGGAATGCGGTGGGGATCACCCGCTTGCCGAACCGGATGTTAAGAGTAGCAACCCCGAAGCTGTACGGGAAGTAGAGTCATAGGCCTTGACAGTGTGGGTGAAGGCTTAAGATCTGTGGGCTTGATGTCAAGCGGGTCCATCATCTTGGCGGGCGAAGACATTCATTCCGGAACCTCCGTCTACCAACACGCGGGAAGGCGACGCTCGTCAGTGGGCTGTGATGTAGAGCGGCTCATTGTGATCGGCCCCAAATTTTGGAAGGTCCAAATCTGTGAAGGTGATAATGTTGCCGTAGTGGATGTTGCCGATCATCTGAATGACTTCATCTGGGGTTTCGTCCACGGGGACCATGGTACGGGCCAGGCTTTCCTCTAGCTTGAGCTTGTGAGGATAAGAGGAGGTGAGCAGAGACCAAAGGGAAATGTTCTCCTGAGTCTGCTTGAGCTGAGTGAGGATCGGGTCCTCTTTCAAGGAACTTGCGTCTTCGGGCTGGCCGGATTGCAGCTCTGGCTCCGCAGGCTTTTTAGTGGCCTTAGGTGGTAATGCATGGATATGACCCGATCGGGTTAGAACGCAGACACCAGGTTTGGTCCCTTACGAGCAGTGCTGCGAGTTGAGCCATAGTTAGAGGAGGATTCCTCGTGGCATAGGGCCATATGTCTTCCTCAACTCATTGATTGTGGATGAATTCAGGAGCTTCGGCGGCTTGACGGATTACGTCCCAGGATACTGGCTTGGATGCCTCGCGGGAGGTAGCCTACGATTTGGCAGATTGTTCGAATGTCGGTGCACAACAGTGGTTGCACTGAGCGAGCTGTGCATTGCTAACCCTCAGGGGAGGTTGGAGAGTTCTCGACTTAAGCGAACGGTCTCCTTTCGATCTCTTCACGGTATATCGCGTTCCTTTCCTTCTTCTTGAGCATACTCGGGGCATTGCGGAGTTGGGTGCGGCGATACTCGTGGTTTGCTAGTTTTCCTCCGCTGCGGGCTGTATCAACCTTCTTGCGGCGGAACATGCGTCGAGAGTTAATGCTGCGTTTCTTCCCGTGAGAATAGCCGGTGCTTCTTTGAAGCTGCGTGCGGCGGTCTAGGTAAACCTCCATCAGGGAGAGTTTTCTCCTCTCGCTTTATCGAGTGGCGGGTATGTCGGAAGGTGAGTACACGGCTTCCGAACATCCGCCCATGTGGCGGTTCTTTGCCGCCCGATTGATCGTCTCGTAAACGAATTCCGTAGGCATTTGTGGAATTTCCACGAGTAGTTGCTCGAGACGAATTTCCATCCTCCTCTTGTTTTTAAATAGACCTTCCTCCCACGAGTTGGCCTTTCAATTTGAGTTGCGGAAATGATCGTTCCCATCCTCCCAGGACCCTTGGGAGTCCGGTTTTGTTGACTTCATGCCCGGCTTGGAAGAGAATGGTTTCCATCGTCTTCATCGTCGCTTTCACAAAAGAACTTGCTTTCCCCGGGAAGGTAAGCGGCGGGATTCTTTTACGCTGTGACGTTCCATCTCCTGCAGGTCATCGGGACCGTTGACCACCCTTGCACGGCGAGAGGGTTGGATGAGAACGATGTGACGGTAGTCGAGGAAGTTGCCATGAGCAAAGCTCTTGAGGTCGGCCGGTCTAGAGTGGCCTCACAGCTTTAA